>OY987255.1:51935324-52203844 GCA_963920725.1 Rhamphomyia laevipes | reverse complement strand
TAAGAAAAAATTAACACTATTAACTAATTAACACTATTAACCCTACACCAAAGAACAAACAATATATATATATACATATATATATATATATATATTTATATATATATATATATAAATATATATAAAAGCTTGCCTATTTCGCTTTGGTTAGTTAAGATATCATCGATTTTAGCCATATTTATTTAACAGAATTCTCACTTTAATTAATAATAATACATACAAATCCAAAATTTGATATTAAATTTATTTCAAGTAATCACAATTATAGACAATACTGTAATAAATTATATTTATATATTTTATATTTAATTAATTACTTGTATTTTCACGATGATCTCGTCGGGGCCTCCAAAATGGTTCTTTCTTTTAGAGAAGCACAAGCTTTTTTGTGTCACTCTTATTCAAATAACTTCAAACAACAATTCTTCGTATTATCAAATAAAGTTTTTATAATTTTATTTCTTGTATTCATTCACAATTAAATATTAAGTCTTTATTAATTCATTAAAATTTGATATATTCAATAAGTATTATCATAAAATTAAAGTTCAATTAATTAATTTTTATTATAATAAACAATCCTTATTTATACTTGAAAAATTTAAGCTTTACAATTTTGATATTTAAATATTCTATTTACACAACTAAAAACACACTATATAAAATTAACTAAGTACACTGTAGACACAAAATTAAATTCATCTAAACACATTGCAACCAAAAACTAGAATGATTAACGAAATAATTAAAAGTCTTAAAAAGAACTTATTACAAAAAAATGATTGTCATTTCTCATACAATCCCATATAAACCTTAAGTTATATGAGCATATTATACCTGTGGAATGTGCTGACTTAAATTTTGTGGAAGGAAAATAAAATTATATTTAATACATTTATTGTTTAGCGCTGTCTCATTGAAATAATAAAATCATAAAATTTATAAATACAGTGACGCTCAATATTATGATAATCATATAGTATTCTATATATTGTAGTGAATTTATGAATTATTGTACATTATTGTATGATAATTAAATTAAATAATGAGCGTGACTGTATATAATATAAATTCTAAATAAAATATGCCATATGAGATGTATGAGAATAGAATTTATATAAAATTAAGTATAATCATAATTTTTATATTATGAGAATACGTTAAAAAAAATTAAAAGTTACTACAAGATTTATTAAATAAAAAATAAACTTAAATTAATGCTATCAGAGTTCCCACGAATTCTTCTGGAATTTGTCCACCCTATGTAAATGCAAATCCTTACCCGAATTATAATGGAGATTTTGATTTGCCTTATTCCTATCCAAATCCTACACATCCTTCCAACACAAATCCCACTAGAACCTTCAATTTCGACAGAAAGAATTTAATAAATAGTGAAATAGACACAAATGATGTAGAATTAGAACCACCAAATTATTCATAAAATAGAAACCCAGTTTCGAAGTGGCAAATATTTTTCGATGGTACGAACCGAAAGGTTTCATTCGGAAGATTTTTGTTTCAGGTAGAAAGGTTAGCTGTTGCTGAAGAATATCATCCTTTAAATAAATTGGTCTATTCAATCCACCAATTATTACTTGGTAGAGCCCAAAAATGGAAATACGGCAATTGATTGATAATAGAAAACAAAAACCACGCGAAAAATTTTGCGATTTTAGGTTGGATTTAGAAGAATTAAATGTTCGATTGCGAATTAGAATGTCGGATGAGGAATTTTTAGCTGGATTGCAAGCAAATATGTTGCCTGATTTGAGGGAAAAATTAATAATGATTGAAGTAGTTGATATTGATCAGTTGGATAAAATTTGTCGCAAATTTGAAAAATTATGGGAAGAAATTGGTGAATATAATAAAATTAGAAAACCACAAATTTATGAAATTGACGAATCATACCCAACATCACTGCATCCAAATAATTTACAACATGAATTCCAAAATGAAGCTGAGCAAATTGCTGCTGTAGAACCACCTAAAATAAAAATAATTATGTTATATGTTTTAAATGTGATGATATTGGTCATACCTTTCGTGAATGTCCGGTAAAAGATTTCGTGTTATTTTGTTATTCCTGTGGTAAAAAGGGTTTTACCAAATTTAATTGTCCTACGTGTAGTGAGAAGGGAAACTTCCAAACGGGTTTTGTTCCAATGGGGGTCAACGCCCGCGAATATTGAGTCCTCCGAGAACGTGGAAAATATGTGTTCTCAAACACACGAATAAGTAATCGTCCTAGAAAAATAAGATATATTTTGAACTGTTAAATAATAAGAATAGTAATAAGGAAATAATTAAAAATAAGTATAATATTAGAAATATAGAGTATTTTAAGTTGAAAAATAAAAATAGAAGAGAAATTAGAACTGCCAGGTTATCTGTGGAAGAAGATGGTAGATATGCAGCTAGAATTAAGACATGTAATAAGTTTATGTATGAGTTAATGGATTCTGGTGCAAGTATTAGTTGTTAAGGTAAAAATTGTTAAAATTTATTAGTAGAATTAGGTAGTAAGTTTTCGAAAATAGATTCAGTAGCGTGTACCGCAGATGGGGCAAATCAAAATATTATAGGATTTGTAAATTTAAAAGTAGAATATAATAATATTGAGAAGTGCGTTAAATTCTATCTTATTCCAAGTTTAAAGAAAAAAGTTATTTTCGGTATTAATTTCTGGAATTCTTTTAATATTATTCCTGCTCAAATCTTCGAAGTAGAACAAAATAAAAAACATTTGGGTAAGAATGATGTTAAATTACATAAATAAACCATTGAACAGCGCTAAGAACTATATGAGGTGATAGCTACATTTCCATCTTTCAGCAAACAGGGTCTACGTAAAACAAGTGTGTTAAAACACAAAATAGATGTTGGGGATGCCACCCCTATCAACACAAAAACATATGTTTATTCCCCGCATAAACGAAAAGTGTTAGATCGCAAAATAGATGAAATGCTGAAAGAGTTACGCGTCACGTAACCGTTATCAATTAAAACACAATTCGTTTATTTATTATATCAAATTTGTAGTTTTATTTTATAGTTATTTTATAGTTAGTTTTTTTCACTAGATCAAATCTTATTTATTTATTGATTTGATAGTTAACGATTTTTGGTACTTAATAGCCCGACCTGACTTATATCTTTTTATGTAATTATGTGTCTCCTTAGACTTGTTCTTCGGTTATTGTCTTTAAATTAACTCTCCCTGATTGATCGTTAGTATTTTTATTTTATAACTATGATTGATCAATAATCACTCCCCCACTTTTATGTGCAATTTCGAGACTCGATTGCATTGACCAATTAGCATGGTCAATTATGCGAATCGAGTAAAAAGAAGAGAGCGCATTAATAAATTCTTAAGAATTTATTTAATATAGAAAAGAGAGTGAAATTATATTGTGCACGCTTATGTGTATGGTCCTTGGCTTCGGTTTTATATGTTAGTGCGTTGCACTTGAAAAATAATTTATTGACATTGAATATTTCTGAATATTTGGAAATATTAAATGTAATAAGAGATTTTTTGTTTTTTCCGTTTAGGAATAATTGAATTGCATTTGTTTGCAATTATCTATATTAATTTATTGGTTTCTTTGTCTGCCTCATAACCAACTAATAAACTAATTTAATTATCTAATTTTTCTTTTATTAATTTTATCGAATTTGATATATTCGGATTTAATTTTTTTAATCTATTCAATCTACCAACTAAATGAATTATCCTATTTTCAGCTCTATGCAATTTAGATTCATCCGCCTCCCGAACGCCAGGTTCTATTAGTGAACATAATACTTCTGTTTTTTCACGACATAAACCTAATTCATTAGAGGGAGGGTGAGTCAATTTTATCTATTTATCTATTTAATATATAACTATAAGAATAATATTTTCTAATTGTAACCTTTATATTTATTATTCAGCTACTAGTCTTAATTAAAAAAAATTGTAAATATTTGCAAATTTTACCTGTAACTTATATAATTTCTAAAATAATAAATTAATCCTACAAATAATATTTAAATCTAATGTATTATTAATACCTTAATTTATTTTTATACTAATATAATCTGATGTTGTATTTTTATCTTTGGTTTTTGATATACAAAAATCCAAGCAACTTTACCAGAAGGCAATTTATTTTATTAAGATAAATGACTAAAATAACTAATAAACAATTATTTTAACTTTTCTTGCAGTTTCTTTACAGAAAATACAACAAAATTAACAAAAAAATATTTATTTATATATTCCTTTATTTAGTAAATTTTACTATTATTATAAAAACAATTTTCAAAATTCATTAATTTTAAATTATGTTAAAGTTCTCTTTCAAATATGGCACTAATTTTTTCTTAATCTAAAATCTGCAATATTTAATCTAAACTCTGCAATATTTCTTAAGTTATGACTATGACATTCTCTTACATAAATTAATCTTTTACTTAAATACTTAGGCAACATATCATTTTTCATTTTAAAAATTAATATTAATACATTCATTTTAATTCTTTGACTAACACTCAACTTCTTCATGTGTACCTATTTACTTTAAGTATAATACGCATGGCTTTATTTTGCAATTTTTGTAATCTATTAATATTTTCATTACAACACAAAAATAATATTGACGAGCAATATTCAAAATGAGGTTTCAATATTGTATTAAATTTTTTTATCACATTTAACATAGACAATTTACATCTTATTGTTGATAGGAAATATATTTTTTTATCAATAATTATACCCAAATATTTAATTTCCCAAACTTTTTCTAATATTATATTATCAATTTTAATATCATTATGTTGTACTGTATTATTAATTATCATGTAATTAGATTTTTCTGCATTTAGTATTAGCTTGTTCATCCTTAACCAACAGTTCAAATTATCTAAATCAATGTTCATCTTACGTATACATTCTTCAACCGAATCACCAGATATATATAATAACGCATCATCCGCAAATAATAATAATTTCGCATAAATAATTGCTTTCTCCATATCTTAACATATATTAAGCATAAAAGAACGCCCAAAATAGATCTTTGAGGTACACCAAGTAATACTTCAATACCATCGGACACAACATTGCTGATCCTAGTACGCTGTGTTCTATTTTTAAGTAGGACTCAAACCATTTTAACGCATTATTTTTTAATCCATATTTATTAAGTTTATTTATTAAAATTGTTCGGTCAACAGTTTCAAATGCTCTTCTAAGGTATATGAATACTGCAACTATAACTTTTCCGCTCTGCATGTCCATTTTCCAATTAATTGAAACCAAATTTAATAAAGATTCGCAACTATGTCCTTTTCTGAACCCTGATTGATATTCATAAATTAAACTATTTTTTTCAAGATAATGCTCCAATTGTTTAAATATAATTTTTTCTAGTATCTTTGATTCTAATGCAATCATATTTACTGGTCGGAAATCTTCACAATTTATCGAATTTTTTACTTTTTCGATTGGTACCATTAACGATTCCTTCCAGATTTTTGGAAATGAGCCATTTTCTATTGAATTATTCATAACGTTAGTAAATTATTTCCAATTAGATCAAACATATCTTTTATCATGTCTACATTTATAAAATTCATGTCTCTTTTATTGTTAAGTTCATTTAATATACATTTTAATTCATTTAGAGTGATGATTTTAAATTTAAATTCACAGTCGACATTACTTATTAAATTTTTATATTGTACTATAGGTATAAATCTATTAATTTCAACAACACTGTTGACAAAATATTCATTAAATGATGTTGCTATTAATTCCTTAGTTTGAATTTTTTCATTATTGCAAATAATTTCATTAATTTCAGATATAGATTGTTTCAATACCAGTGATTTAACAATTATAGGCAGTTTTAGTTATTATGCATAGGTCAGTGACCGCTTTGAATTGTTATCACAACATAACGGGCCTGCATTTATATTAATTTCATTTTTTATATCGTTTATATATATATATATATATATTTAATATATAACTATAAGAATAATATTTTCTAATTGTAACCTTTCTATTTATTATTCAGCTACTAAATCTTAATTAAAAAATATTATAAATATTTGCAAAATTTAATTCTAACTTATTATAATTTCTATAATAGTAAATTAATCCTACCAATAATATTTATTATCTAATGTATTATTAATACCTAATTTATTTTTATACTAATATAATCTGATGTATTTTTATCTTTGGTTTTTGATATACAAAAATCCAAGCAACATTACCAGAAGGCAATTTATTTTATTAAGATAAATAACTAAAATAACTAATAAACAATTATTTTAACTTTTCTTGCAGTTTCTTTACAGAAAATACAACAAAATTAACAAAAAAATATTTATTTATTTGTTTATTTATTCCTTTATTTAGTAAATTTTACTATTATTATAAAAACAATTTTCAAAATTCATTAATTTTAAATTATGTTATATTTCTCTTTTAAATATGGCACTAATTTTTTCTTAAATCTGTAGGGATGCCTTTAATATATCTTCCAGATAAATAATAAATGCTTATTGTATGTTGTAATTATATATTTATTAAGTTGATCACAACGACTTTAATTTTAATTTATAAATTTGTACATTTTACTTATTCAAGTGAGAACACATTGTTGAATGAATATTATTGCTAACGCTAGCTACCTATTAATCTTTTTATAATTATATACCCAGTTAAGTTTTAAACTAGTGTTTACGGACGCTACAAATCTATTAAGACTTTCCTCTTGTTTAAAATGCAATGGTACACTACTGTATAATTTTAAACCATTATAGAAAATATTATTTTTATCCTTTTCATTTCTAACTGAATTTAATCTAAAATCTGCAATATTTCTTAAGTTATGACTATGACATTCTCTTACATAAATTAATCTTTTACTTAAGTACTTAGGCAACATATCATTTTTCATTTTAAAAATTAATATTAATATATTCATTTTAATCCTTTGACTAACACTCAACCATTTTAATGAATTTAACATAAAGCTTCTTGATGTGTACCTATTTACTTTAAGTATAATACGCATGGCTAAATTTTGCAATTTTTGTAATCTATTAATATTTTCATTACAACACAAAAATAATATTGACGCGCAATATTCAAAATGAGGCTTCAATATTGTATAAAAAAATTTTATTACATTTAACATAGACAATTTACATCTTATTTTTGATAGGAAATATATTTTTTTAGCTACGTTTTTACAAATGTAATCTATATAATTTAATTTTTCATATATAATTATACCCAAATATTTAATTTCCCAAACTTTTTCTAATATTATATTATGAATTTTAATATCATTATGTTGTACTGTATTATTAATTATCATGTATTTTGATTTTTCTGCATTTAGTTTTAGCTTGTTCATCCTTAACCAACAGTTCAAATTATCTAAATCAATGTTCATTTTACGTATACATTCTTCAACCGAATCACCAGATATATATATAATAACGCATCATTCGCAAATAATAGTAATTTCGCATAAATAATTGCTTTCTCCATATCATTCACATATATTAAGAATAAAAGAACGCCCAAAATAGATCCTTGAGGTACACCAAGTAATACTTCAATACCATCGGACACAACATTGCTAATCCTAGTACGCTGTGTTCTATTTTTAAGTAGGACTCAAACCAAACCTTTTAACGCATTATTTTTTTATCCATATTTATTAAGTTTATTTATTAAAATTGTTCGGTCAACAGTTTCAAATGCTCTTCTAAGGTCTATATGAATACTGCAACTATAACTTTTCCGCTTGTAATGAATGTATGTTAAACATTTTTATTTTTAGCCAAATATAATAATTGTTTATAAGAAATAATTCAATTATTGTTAAAAGGTCATAAAAATCGGGTGCCATATGTTAAAACATTTTATTTTACTTCATGTTCCTACTCTGACGCCATTTGTAACAAACAAATGTCAAGAGCCTTAACCAATCACAATCTTCTAACTAATTAAAAAATAATAATAATTATCCAATAATAATATTGGTTTACCGCGCTGCACGTCTAATTGGGGTAGCTTAAGCCGGAAAATAGGGGGGTTCACAAATGCGCGTAACATTCATACAAAACTTGCGTGCATAATAAACTAAACAAAATAAATAAAGAAAATCAAGGATAAAATATACAAATAATAATTAAAATAAAAATAAATTAAACTACTCTAAATTTTAAATTCCCCTAAAACTAATATGTAACACCAAAATTAGATATTTATGTTTAATGAAATGGATTTAGATGTAATATCATTTTAAATTTGCCCACCCATCCATGTGATCAATACTAAAATCCTAAAATAATCCTAAATGCATGATCACCCTATATATATTATAGAGTGATCTTACTTAATCACTCACTCTCTGCATAATCTCATACAAATCTTAAATCGAAGGAAAAATAAAAAAAACCTTATTTGAAAAGAAACATTATTTCGTCCATTTTAAAATAATTTTTATTACAAATCAAAAAAAAAAAAATCAAAAAAAATTTGTATACACAAATATAAAATAATTATGATAAAAAAAATAACTCTAGTACTACAATAAAAACTCTAATAAAAAAAATTAATACATATTACAACAACAACTAATATTTAAAATTTTGTTGTTGTAATTACTATATATTATATAGGTAAGCCATTAATTATTATTATAAATTCAAATAATTGTACACACCCTTCGTACGACTTTAACGATTCTGATCGCCTAGTACAAATTATTCATATTCCTATTCGAATATGAGATTCTACTTTATTTGAATTTATAATGATTATTAAATTAAATACAAAATCTTCAAAATATAGATAATTCTAAAAATGCAATTAATAATATTCTAATAAAAATAAACTAAATTGACCAAATAAACTACGAAATAACTCAAAATTATATATATATGAATCTATCAAAAAAAAAACCCAAAACTTAATACATATTACAATAACAACTAATTGCTACAATTTTGTTGTTGTAATTAATAAATATGGGGAAGCCATTAATATTATAAATTCAAATAATTGCACATGCAATTTGTACTACTTTAACGATTCTGATCGCCTAGTACAAATTATTCATATTCCTATACGAATATGAGTTCCTTCTTTATTTGAGTTTATATCAAATACAAAATCTTCAAAATATTGATTATAATAAAAATTCAAAAAAAAAAAAAATCGAATGCAATTAATATATTAAAAAAAAATCTAAATTTTTATATTAATTAAAAAATATTCAGTTAAAATTTGGGTAGAATATTCCATATTTTAAATAAAATAAAACCTAATACTGAAATTTCAAAATAAAACCTAATACTGAAATTTCTTGAATTTATTGAAACTAAAATGTCTGAATAAACCACGCAATAACTAAATATTATATATATATATATGAATTCAACCAAAAAAAAATAAAAATTTACAAGATTTCCTAATCCATAATTTTAGGTGATTTACAAGAAAATCCCAAGTAAATTAAAATAAAAATATATTCCAAACAAGAATTTAAGATATTAATCGCGAAATAAATAAAAAAAAAAGAAGGAATGAATTCAAATTTCTAGTTTCGTAAATAGCCAGGTAATACCAGACTATTAATAAAATTAGAAAATGAATTCCAGGAAATACCTGTCTTCCATTTGATGTCGAATTTTGCACTGTCCACTTACTTTTTTCTACCACCGATTTTAAGGGTATTTATATCATTTTGAACATTGAATTTTGATAGCTGTATTACAAAATAACATTTAATTCATAATAAATTACGGAAATTTAATAAAAAATCATTACTAATACATACAAAATGTAGGTAATAATTGATTTTAAAGATTATTGAACTTTATGAATTCTACTAGAATTCAAAAAAAATTATACAAAATGATAATTTAAGTAAATTCCTTAAAAATCAGGTGAAACATAAATAGGATTCCCTATTTACATAATAACTACATAATAATTTTTATTCCATATGATTTATTTTTGTGGGGATAAACTACAAGTTTTCTTTTTCTTATTTTTTTTTTTTGATGTTGGAACATGGAACTTGTTCAGATTGATAAGTTCTACAATTGATAAGTTCTACACGGGTTTGTGTCTTGACTTAATAATCGATACACCTAAAATTATGCAATGCGAAAATCCTGATATTCTATCTTTAATGCCACTAACTCATATATAAAAAATGAACCATTACAGATACGTTGGCGGTTATTACCAGCGAAACGGAACTGTATGATGGTTTAAAAAAATAAAAAAAAAACAATAAAAATTAATCCCGAGATAGTTCAGGAAATTTTTGTAATATAATTTAATACTAGTAATAAAAAAAATTTAAAAAAATTAATAACTAGATAAAAAACAATAATAATTCAAAATAAAAAAAATAATTCAAAAAAAATAAAAATAATTAAAAATAATCCAAAAAAATAATCAACTAATTCAAAATAATAAAAAAATAAAAAAAATTATCCAAAATAATTCAAAATAAAAATTAAATCTTCATCCAAATATTTTAATATCCATTCGTTCAATGAGTCGGAAGGCTTAAGCTACTTCTTCCGTGATGCATTCAACTGGGACCGCTTGAGGTGGTAATTGATGTTGTTGTTGAATCTGATGAATCTGTTTTTTCTTTTGTTTTTGCTTGCGCTGCTGCCAATTATTGAACCACACACCTTCACGCGTCTGTACATCATATTGCTTTTCCCCTAAGTGACATTTGGGGCTGGTGGTAGCGGTGGACGTGGTGGTGTACGAGGTGGTGAATGTGGTGGTAGCAGAGTTTGAAGGAATACCTCACGCTCAGCAGCGTATGCTGGAGGTGACACCTCCAGTTCTTCTGGGGCATCTGTCAAATGCTCGGGAGTGGTAGGAGTCCGAGGGATATCCCAAGATAAGTACTCCTCCAACTCTCTCTCGTCCATCATAATTGCTAAGCTGAAATATATATTTGATTAATTTATTCTCCTAACCTGTTCTTATGGATATGGAAATCTTCTGTTTTCATTGACTAATCAAAATTCCTATATATACATACTTCAGTTAATCAATAATTTATTAATAAGATTGTTGTCTATTAATGGATGATTAAATAAATTGAATTCTATCTTATAAATTTATACAAATATATTTTTGTATAGTTTTTACTCAACCTATGATACTATTTTCGAATATCCTTTGCGTGATACCAACGCTTCTACCCTTATGATCTGCTAGTTCATATAATGAACTACCCAAGCTCTTTAGTACTATAGATTTTACAAATTTGGGAGCAAGTTTCGCAATATATTTATCTGAAGCTTTGCTTAATGTAAAATTCCTACAAAAAACTTCTTGTCCTAATACAAAATTTACATCTTTCTTTGCTCTCAAATTGTATGTTTTAATGTTTCTATCGTATGCTTTCTTGATATTTTCTTCAACTTGATTTCTGATTAGCTGGATTTGGTCAAGCTTGTCTAAACTAACTTCACCCTGATCTAAGCTATTGATATTTCTAAGTAGATTATAGGAAGTAGCATCATTAATCATATTTTGGCCATAAAGCACAAAATAAGGGGAATAGCCGATTGATTGATGCATAGAACTACGCAAAGCTGCACTTATTTTGTACAAATTATTATCCCATTTAGTGTGGTCTTTAACTAAATACGCTCTGATGTCAGACAATATTGATTGATTTACTCTTTCTGACGCGTTGGCTTGAGGTGAATATAAAGCTGTATACATGTGTTTGACACTATAATTATTTAAAAGTTCATTGAACATATTTGATATAAATTGAGAACCATTATCACTGATAATTAATTCTGGAACTCCGTAAGTATGAAAAATTTCTTCTTCAATAAATTTACAAATCGGAGTGGATGTAATTTTTTTTAATGTTTTCAACCAATGAAATTTCGAATAATGTTCAAGAACTATTAATATACCTATATAACCTGCTTTCGTTCTTGGATAAGGACCCAAGATATCGATATACAATCTTTGAAAAGGACGTTCCGATATAGGTTGTAAACCCATTAAAGGTCTCAAAGTTTGATTCGGAGATTTCGATTGTTTACAAATTTCACAATTTCTTACGAAAGTTCGAACTTGGATTGCCATTTTTGGCCAATAAAAATTCCTGCGTAAACGCTCTAAAGTTTTTGAAATACCACCATGTGCAACTATTGGAGGATTATGGGCGCGTTCAATGACAATATTTGTAAGTTGATCAGGTACCCATAATTTCCAAGCACGTTCTTCTTGGTAAATATTACCTGTAGAATGCTCTACGCGTTTGTAAATATAATTGTCAAGTATTTGGACATCAGGATATTTATTCTGATTTTCTGCGATTAGGGTTCTAAAATTTACATAATCATCACAAGCAAATGCTTCTGAATTTAAATCTATTTCTGGACCTATTATATCGATTTCGTTTATTGTATTTTCGTCTTCAAAAATTCGCACTAAAATGTCTGGTACTGTATTTAGACTACCACTACGATGTTCAATAACGAAATCAAAAACTTGAAGCTTTAAGCTCCATCTAGCTAATCTACCAGCTAAATCGTTCTGTGACATTAGCCATTTTAAGGATGCATGATCGGTAATAATTTTAAATGGGTGTCCTTCTATATATGCTCTGATTTTTTTTATTCCCATTATTGCAGCTAAACATTCTTTTTCCGTGACTGTGTACTTTCTCTGAGCTGAGTTTAACTTTTTGTTCATAAAAGCTACAGGACGTTCGTATCCTTGATCATCTACTTGAATTAATACGCAACCTACACCTGTATGACAAAAGGACGCGAAAAATCAGGATTAATTAAAACAGGAGCACACGACAACGCTTCATCAGTCCAAACGAATTAAGATCGACCTTTTTTTAATAAATCACTTATTGGGGTAGATAATGTTGTATGACTATTACTAGCATCACATTGTATGACAAAAGGACGCGAAAAATCAGGATTAATTAACACAGGAGCACACGACAACGAATTCTTAATTTTACGAAAAGCTACATCAGCTTCATCAGTCCAAACGAATTTAGATCGACCTTTTTTTAATAAATCAGTTATTGGGGTAGATAATGTTGCATAATCTTCAAGGAATTTGGTGCTGGATTTTTTTTTTGTTTTGAAAGGGGTAACACAAGAAAGCACTGCGACCTTGACGATCTATTGTGCGTTTATAGCCCCTATTCCTCCTACCATTTAATAGATTTGAAGAAACCTAGTATGTTTGAGGGGGCAATATATCCCAGTTCTTCAGGAGTAAGGAAACCTTTACCTAAGATATTAAGTCTTCCTCTTGCGAGAGCCGCGCAGTGGCAGAAAATGTGTTCTGTCGTCTCTTTGTCATTAAGGCAAAGGCGACAGATGTCTGTTTCAGCCAGGCCCATTTTATTGAGGTGGTAGTTTAAAGGACTGTGTCCTGTTAAGAGGCAAGTCAGGGTTCTTATATCCCTTTTACTGAGTGTTATTATATCTTCCACTTTTATTTTGTTTGGATTGATGATTTTTTTTGATGTAGAGAGTCCTGGTATATTGTACCAGTAGGTTATATGCTCTTGTTCAATCCATCTACATAAAGAGAGGTTATGGTGACCTCTTGGTTTTCCACAAAATGATTTTGCAAGGCAGTCTGCCTCTTCATTACCTTCAATACCTGTGTGTCCTGGCACCCACATTAAGGTGACTTTGTTCCTTTTGGCCAGGATCTTTAGGCTTGTTAGACAATCCCAGACTAATTTTGAACCCTGTGAGTGTAAGGATATAGCCTTAAGGACTGCCTGACTGTCTGATAGGATGTAGATGATGGTGTTGCGATAAGCTCTTCTAAGGTTTTCTTGAATACATAGCTCTAACGCCACCATCTCAGCTGGGAAGACTGTTGCTTCTGTGCCGAGACGTTTCGATACCGAGAAGTTTGGGCCTTTAACGCCGGCTCCGGTACCTTCGGATGTACGAGATCCATCTGTATACCAGACGGTAGCTCCCTCTTCAAATTCAGGTAGTGAGGATTGCCAGTCCTTACGATCTCTGATAATAACTTTGAAAGAAAATTCATTTGTATTTTATCGGCATAGTGTCAGATAGAATTGAGGTTAGCACCTCTACTTTGGGGTTGTTTAGAATTTTTAGGTGTCCCTTAAAGTCACCTGAAGTATACTTCTTAACCTTTTGAATACGGATAACACCCTTTACCGCCTCCTTTTTTATATGGTGATGTAGGGGTGGGAGACTTAGGAGCATTTCCATTGCAGCCGTTGGACAGGTTGACATAGCGCCGGTAATACTAAGACACGCAAATCTTTGTATTTTTTGTAGTAGAAGTTTTGCTTTTTTTTGTAGAGTTTTAGTCCACCATACTGTAGATCCGTATGTGACTATTGGTAGGATGATTGTTCTGTAGCACCAGTATATCATCTTGGGATTAAGTCCCCAATTTCTGCCAAATAAGCTTTTGCAAGCCCACATTGCTCTTGTAGCTTTGGCATGAGTCATTTCAATGTGACTATTCCAGTTGAGTTTACCATCAAGCATTACACCAAGGTATTTGACCTCTTTAGAGAAAGGAATAGTTGTACCGTTTAGAACAGGTGGAGTTAAGGATATTTTTTTCCTATTTGTAAATGGTACTATTACAGTTTTGCTTGGATTTATACTGAGGTTTTTTGATACACACCAACTCAGTATAAGTTTTAAGGTAGATTGTAGCCTTTGTGAAACGATTGAATCGTGCTTACCCCTGATAATGATGACGAGGTCGTCGGCATAGCCGATTACATCGAAGCCTTGCTCGGTTAAGTATTCTAGGAGCTCATCAACGACAATTGACCATAGCAATGGAGATAATACTCCTCCTTGTGGACAACCTCTATAGGTCTGCGCCGTTAATGTGCTGTTACCCATATTAGCTGTTGTTAAGCGGCTTCTAAGCATGGCATGGATCCATCTTATTGTTGCCTCTCCTAGGCCTTTTTTCCTAGCAGCTGCTATTATTGCATCGTGGGGAGTGTTGTCAAAAGCTCCTTCAATGTCGATGAATGCGCATAAGGCAATTTCCTTATAGTCTTTTGCCTTTTCAATATACCTGACTAGGTCGTGAAGGGCTGACTCTGTTGATTTACCTTTTTGGTAAGCGTGTTGTTTACGATGAAGGCGGACTTTTCTAGGTCCCGTTCTAATGTGGTGATCCACTAGTTTCTCCATCGTCTTGACAAAAAGGATGTAAGGCTGATAGGGCGGTAAGACTTAGGCTTTTCAATGGGACGATTCCCTGCCTTTGGAATAAAAACCACCCTTGCTTTCCTCCATATTTTTGGGATGTAACCCCATATAAAGCTGGCTTTGAAGATTCTTAACATAGTTGGCATAAGAATCTCCAATCCCTGTTGCAATAATGCGGGGAAAATACTAACTTTATCTGAATCTACTCTAAGACCGCCTTTACTTACTACAAAACCTAGATATTTTACTTCATTTAAACAAAATTTACTTTTTCCTACATTTATTGTTAATCCCGCTTTACGAAGGTGTTCAGCAACTGTAGATAATATTTTCATATGATCTTCGAAAGTTTCCGAAATTATCAATAAATCGTATAAATAAAGAAAAACATTTTTTACATGTGGTGGAATTACTAAATCCATCAATCTACACATAGTTTGAGGAGCATTGCATAATCCAAATGGCATGACTTTAAATTGATATAGTGGTCTACCTGGTATGGAAAATGCCGTTTTCTCTCTCGATTTTTCTTCAAGAGGTATCTGCCAAAAAGCGTCTTTCAAGTCTAAACTTGAAATAATTTTTGCTTATGGTAACTGACTAAGAATACCTTCGATATGTGGTAACGGATACGCATCTTTTATTGCTACGTTATTTACTTTTCGCGAATCTAAACAGAGTCTGAATTTACCAGGTTTTCTCACCAGAACAACTGGTGAACTCCATGGACTCTGACTTTCTTCAATAACACCTAACGAGATCATTCTATCACTTCATCGTACATTAATTTTTCAATTGCTGGAGATACCGGATAATGACGTTGTTTAATTGGTTTTGCATCACCCACATCAATAACATGACTTAAAAATTTTGTTTTACCCAATCCATTCTTCTGAAACGATGGAAAAGCCTTTTTCACAACTTCTAACTTCGCGATTTGTTCTTTAGTCTGAGACTAAATGTACTCCGAAATCTCGCCTATTATTCCCGGAGCAATATTAAAGGTATTCCAAAAATTGATACCTAAATAACAATTTTGGGTAATTGATGGAACAATTATGAATAATATCTTTTTAGTTTCACCACGAAAGGTTACATCTGTGTATATACTACCTGGTACCGTTTGTTTACCTCCGTCAGCAGTTTTAACTTCTGAGCTAAACTTTGCATTTAATAATTCTTTAGCACTATCGAAACTTATACAACTTGCGGTCGCTCCACTATTTAGTAAACCTAGTATGTTTTTCCCAAAAACTTTTATTTCGGCATATGAGCGATCGTCATTTTCTAAAGTAGTGATAGATGAAATTACAAGATTTCGATTTGTTCTAAATTGCTTCCAATGATAACTATATCTAAGGAAGAGCGTTTATGGATATGATTAATTGGCTCTGTTTTATTAATTGTTGAAATACCTTCAACTTTATTATCAAATTTTTTTTTACGAGTAAGTTTATAATCTTTTAATATTTGTTGATACGGTTTTATGTTATATAAGTGTGGTACATCACCACTACCATCAATATTTCTTTTTAAAATAGAAATATTTGTTTTATCCTATTTTAATTTATGATTTACTTTTTCGGGAAGTAACTGATGTTGTTGTACCTCCGATTCATCAAGTTTTTTGTTCGACAAATTTTGCTATTTGGCTTATAAATATTTTTAGCTCCACAGTCATAACAAAATATATTTGGGCGTAATAAACACTCGGTAAAACGATGCCCTATTACCTCGAAATTCCAACAAAAAATAGTTTTATCATTATTGTCACAATTGAAATTGATTACATCAATCTCATTATTATCTAATAATGGTGGTTCAGTTAAATCTAAACCGTCAGTTGAATTTCTGATACATTCCGAGAAGGATATTGTTTATGAGTAAAATTATTTTGTTTACGTATATCGTTATTTAGATATTCTTTTGCTCTACATAAGTAACGTAAATGGTCTATGTTCCAAACGTCTACATAGAGAAGATCTCTTCGTACATCCTCCCGTAAATTTCTTTTTATAATATTTAATAAGTCTGCATCAGAAATCTGATCTCTTAATTTATCATATAGATACATAATTGATTCGTAAAAATTATCAAAACACTCTCCGTTTCGTTGTTTTCTTTCACGGATTTGTTCAATGATATCTATATCGCTTCGGCGTTCTTCGAATTGTCTGCGTAAAGCTTCACAAAAATCGGGCCACTGAATTCTACCCGCGACACTTTTATGATAACGCCAATACCAATTTTTGGCTTTATCCGTGAATACTAAATGTAAATCAGAACATAAATTCTGAAAATCTCTATTTAACATTTAATTTGTTAATGTTTCTATTCCGTAAATAAATTCATCTACCGTCAGACCAGTACGATTACCGCTAAAATTTAAATTCTAACTTTTGATCAAGTTGGCCCTACGTGCATTGGAAATTATAGTTCCGATGTGATTTTGATCTAGATTATCATTATTGCCATGATTATGATTTAAGTCATTATTTGAATTTCTATTCGGAACCGAATCTGTATTTAAATTTCTATTATTATTTCGTCTTGGTTGTGAAAATCGTTCACTATTATTTTGAGTACTATTAACCGATTGATTAATAGTATTCCTATTATGGTTTTCCACTGATGGTGGAGGAAATGCGAAATTATTATTTACATTATATGGTAATGTTAACCTAGGTTCTGGACGAATATTCATATTTTGTATCGAATGTTCTACGGTTTCCTTTATCGATTGTTTCAAGATAGTTTGTAATCTACTCATAGCTAGATCTTGGTTTACTTCTACCGTTTTCCTACTGATTTTCGTTAAAGTGGATAAATCGAAAGAATTTCCGATTGCACCTCTTGATTCTGAATTCGATATCTGGTCGTTTATGGTTGCAAACTGGTTTGATGCACCCATACTTGGATTTGTGATTTTATCAGGGGTTAATAAATAAGTCTGAGACCTAGTCGTAACATTAGTTTTTAATGATGCACCAGTATTTTTCGATTGTTTAAGTTTGTGGGTTTTAATATCTTTTACAAGACATTCCTCACGACAATTTGGACACCTTTGGTTATCTTTTAGCCATGTGCTGATACATGCGCTACGAAATACATGTTGACATTTAGTAATAACTAAGTTATTTGATGTTGACAGTAATTCACTACGAATGGAACAATGAGTTTCCATATCTACTTTCCTTAGTGAATGAAACAATTCAATACTCAAAAAACTAATAATAACTTCAAAAATTAATAAACTAAATGCTTTTTCCCTAGCAATCATTAAGATTTTTAATTGATAAACAGCGAAGGTAAATTTAAATAACGCAATACTAGTTTTGCGTACAGAAAAGAAATAAATTAATAAACTCGATTATACATATGAACATAAACTAAATTAAGGTAAATCACAATTCTATGGCGTATTACAATTAATCATTATAAGATACAAATGTCGGTCGGAATTTGGCTAAATACGGCCAAATCTCCGCATGTCCATTACAATTTGCATACTAAAATTTTCGTTACAATCCACGCATAAAACATAATTTATTAAATGCAATTTATTTGATAAACATTAGTCATTTTATCATATAACTACCAGAATCAAATTTGCCGGTCGGAATTTAGCTAAATACAGCCAAATCTCCGAATTTCCATTGCGAAACCGATACGAATAATACAACAACAAAATTACTAATAACTAAAACTTATTTGTAAATAATCAAAGTAATTCAAATCTTTGGAAATCTAATAGCAATACATTTACCGGTCGGAATTTAGCTAAGTACAGCCAAATCTCCGCATGTCCATTGCGAAACCGATACTATAGAATGCCAAAATTCAAAATATAATCAAATTTACAGATAAATTTCCTGAAACTACACTAATACACTAATTTTATATATTATTCCTATACAGATACAATACTAGCACAAAACGTCAAACCTAATAATGGACGTTAATTAGCTATAATAACAGCCAAATTGAAACGTATTCCCGAAAATTAAAATTTCAACCTATGAATCAATATTTCCCTACAAGGATACTAAAATCCTAAAATAATCCTAAATGCATGATCACCCTATATATATTATAGGGTGATCTTACTTACTCACTCACTCACTGCATAATCTCAAAAAATCTTAAATCGAAGGAAAAATAAAAAAAACCTTATTTGAAAAGAATTATTATTTCGTCCATTTTAAAATAATTTTTATTACAAATCCAAAAAAAAAATTCAAAAAAAATTTGTATACACAAATATAAAATAATTCTGATAAAAAAAAATAACTCTAGTACTACAATAAAAACTCTAATAAAAAAAATTAATACATATTACAACAATAACTAATATTTAAAATTTTGTTGTTGTAATTACTATATATTATATAGGTAAGCCATTAATTATTATTATAAATTCAAATAATTGTACACACCATTCGTACGACTTTAACGATTCTGATCGCCTAGTACAAATTATTCATATTCCTATTCGAATATGAGATTCTACTTTATTTGAATTTATAATGATTATTAAATTAAATACAAAATCTTCAAAATATAGATAATTCTAAAAATGCAATTAATAAAATTCTAATAAAAATAAACTAAATTGACCAAATAAACTACGAAATAACTCAAAATTATATATAAGTTATATCCCAACTCGAATTACCTTTTTCTGACGATTCAAAATTATAAATATAAAATTATTATTTGCTTAAAAATACTTTTTAAGCATAACAATTTTTTCATAATTATTTTTCATAATAATATATTAAATCTGTGGGAGTAATAAGATATTTAAGTAATTTCAAATATATAAAAAACTTTAAAGATAATAATATAATAATGTACTAATTAAGCACATTTTTTTATAAGAAATATAATATCTTTTATTTGAATATTTTAAATTTATAAATCTCAAAAATGATCAGAAGATTCATTCTGGTTTTAAGTCTTGAACAGATCGGTTTTATTTTAAATATAATTTAAGTTTTTTTTTACATTAGATTTAAATAAATACTATATAAAAAAGTACAAAACGTTTTAACTTGTTTTATTAATTTATATAAGAAAAAATTGTTTAGTATCCAATATACTAAACTGGCGCAGTCGGTAGGATATTTGTGAAGAATATCCGAAACAATAATAAAATTATTATAAAATTAATAATAAAATAATTTGTGGTGGACTATTTCTTGAAGTACACATGTTAAAAGTGAAAGTGCAAATTTCACAATAATAAATGAACAATACTGTTCATTAAGTGGTTAAATTTTATTATTTGACTTCTAGAATCTACGAAAAAATAAAATTAATAAAACAGTTACTAAAACAAAAAAAAAAACATTTAATAAAACCTGTGGCTGTGATCAACTTAAAAAAAAAACTAAATGGTGAACGAAAAACCACATCAAGAAAATCATTTAGAATCAGAACATCAACAACAACAACCATCAGTCAACCAAATACAACAAAACAACCAGCGGCAGTCAACAATCAACATGGCACAAGTAAATATTGATCCTATTAAATATTTAAATAGTTTACAAACGTACAATGGTAGTAGAGATGATTTACATAGTTTTATCGAATTAGTAGATAGGATTTTTCCTTTATTAGCTAAATATGACGAAATAAGTCAAAAAATATTTTTTGATATAATTAAAAGTAGACTTGTAGGTAAAGCTCGGAAAGCTTTAGAAATTAATAATTGTACATTATCTTGGGAAGCTTTAAAAAAATTACTTTATCATAGCTTCAGAGATAGACTCAGTAAAGAACAACTTTTTGATGAACTTACGGCTTTAACTTTTAAGACGAATTGTCATGATTTTTATAATGAAATAAAAGTTATGCTTCGCCGATTAAACAATGTAACTAAATTAGAAGAAGGTACAATTATTGAAATGAAAAGTAATTGTAAAATGGCTCTGAGAATTTTTATAAATAAAAGTCCAGAGCCAATTCGTGGATTATTATATTGCAGAAATCCAGATGACCTGGATAATGCAATGCAAATTTTATTTGAAACAAATTATGCTTTTACAAAAATATCAGGTTTTAAAAATAAACCAAATTCTTATGATGAAGTAAATTTTAAAACTACTACTCAAACACACAAAAACAAAACAAATTACTATAATATTCGAAAACCAAATTACCACAATAATAATAACGTAAATTATTCTATCCATTCTTATCAAAGATCACAAAGTTTCCAAAATAGACATTATAACAATAACTACAGAAATTATAACTATAATAATAATCGCAATGATTATAACAGTAATCGTAATTCAGTAAATAATAGTAATAATCGTAATTACAATAACGTTCATTCAAATAATAATAATACTGTTCAACCAATGGAAGTCGATAGTTCAACAATTAATAGAAGAGCTACCAGCCTTACCCTATATAGTAATTAATACGGCTGTTAAAAAATTAAGATTTTTAACCGATACCGGAGCCACGTCCAGCATAATAAATCCCGGTAATTGTAATCCCAAGTGGAAAATTATATTAAATGAACCAGTAAAAATAAAAACTCTACGCCAAAATTTAGAAATTTATGATAAAGTTAAAATTCCATTATTTAAGGAATTTAATGAAATAGGAAAAATGGTAGAATTTTTAGAATATGAATTTCATACAGAATATGATGGATTAATAGGGAATAATATTTTACAACCTTTAAATATAATTTTAAATTATAAAAAAAAAATACTTGAAACTGAGAATACCAATATAAAAATTTATTTTTATAAAAACGAAGAACATTACGATGAGTTGATAAATGAAATAAATATAGAAAATAATTTCCATATAGATTTTCATAAACCAGATTCTATTTTACAACAAATACGAACCGAGCATCTAAATTCGGAAGAGAACACCGAAATTATTAATCTAGTAATAAAATTTAAAGATTGTTTTTTTCAAGAGGGCATGGATTTGACTTTTACACACGCAATTAAACATTCTATAAAAACAAAAAATGAAGTTCCTATCTATACCAGAAGTTATAGATATCCGGAGATTCATAAAAGCGAAGTAAAAGTACAAATAAACGATATGTTAAAGCAAGGTATCATACGTCAGAGTAATTCACCTTACTCTGCACCAGTATGGGTAGTACCAAAAAAAACCAGATGCTTCAGGCAAACAGAAGTGGAGGTTGGTAATAGATTACAGAAAATTAAATGATGTTACTATAGAAGACGATAAGTTTCCGATTCCGAATATAGAGTATATTTTTGATAAATTGGGAAAAGCCCAGTACTTCACAACTTTGGACCATGCATAAGGCTTTCACCAAGTAGAAATTGAAAGTGAAGATATAATGAAAACTGGATTTTCGACCGATAGCGGACATTACGAATTTACAAGAATGCCCTTTGGCCTTAAAAATACGCCCGCTACTTTCCAGCGCTTAATGAATGCAGTTTAGCGGAATTTTTAGGAACATTTGCTCTGGTTTATTTAGATGACATTATTATATTCTCCACGAGCTTAAAAGAACATATAATTTCTTTGGAGAAAGTATTACAAAAATTAAGATATTTTAATCTAAAAATACAATTAGATAAGAGTGAATTTTTAAAAAGGGAAACAGAGTTTTTAGGCCATATTATCACTACACACGGAATAAAACCTAACCCAAATAAAATAGAAACGATTTTAAAATACGAATTACCCAAAACATGTAAACAAATTAAATCCTTTTTGGGTATTACAGGGTATTATAGGAAATTTATTAAAGACTATTCAAAAATTGCTAAGACAATGGCAATTTTTTTGCAGAAAGGAAAAACAATTAATACGAAAGATCTGGACTATATCGAAAGTTTTGAAAAATTAAAAACATTAATTACTTCTGAACCAATACTTAGATTTCCAGATTTCACAAAAAAATTTGTCTTAACTACAGATGCGTCCAACTACGCACTTGGAGCAGTATTGTCTCAAGAGGGACACCCCATTTGTTATGCGAGTCGAACGTTAAATGCTCACGAAATTAACTATTCGACAATAGAGAAGGAATTACTTGCTGTAGTATGGGGAGTAAAATACTTTAGGCCATACTTATACGGAAGAAAATTCTCTATTCAAACTGATCACAGACCGTTGGTATTGTTGGGTTCACTAAAAGAACCGAATAGCAAACTGCAGCGATGGAAAATTAAATTAGAAGAATATAATTATGAAATTGAATATGTCAAAGGAAAAAATAACCAAGTTGCAGATGGTTTGTCAAGAAATATAGAAATTCATAATAATGAAATAAACATTGAAAACAGTGAAAGTATAGAAAAGGATTTATCATCGACAGGAATCACAATCCATAGTGCAAATGAAGATAGCACATATCATATTCCAATTGTTTACACACTTCTTAATATATTCAAAACTCAAATTATTTTAAATAAAACTGATAAAATTAATAGTAAAAAACTGTTTAAATCTTTCGACAAAAAAAGACTTATTATGGAATTAAAGACATTTCAAGAAGATTTTGTATTAAACATCATGAAAACACATTTGCCCACAAAAGGCCTAGTAGCGATTTTATCAAATGATGACCACTTTTTTGCAATATTTCAAGAATTTTTAGCAAAAATAAGTTACTAAAAGTTATTAAAGTTACTAAAATTTTAGAAGATATTGAAGATGATGATAAAGTAACTGAAATAATAAATGAGACACATAATCTATTAAATCACAGAGGAATAAATGAAACATATGCTGAAATCAAAGAAAATTATTATATCCAAAGTTAAAAGAAAAAATTTCAAAAATTATCAATAATTGTTTAATTTGTAATACAGCGAAATATGAAAGAAATCCATATAAACCTTTATTTAAAATTACAGAAACACCAATACAAACAAATGAAATTTTACATATGGATATTTGGTTTGGAAATACACAGGCAATGTACTTGACAATAATAGACAAATTTACAAAACATGTTACTATGCATAAAATAAAAAGTTGGACATGGGTAGACTTATTACGGGCAATGAAAATTATAGTAGCAACTATGGGAATACCAAAAAAAATAGTAATGGATGGAGAGTCTGGTTTTACAGTAAATAATGTACAAGAATATTTTAAAGAAAATAATATTGAATTTCATATTACAACTGCAAAAAGACATACTGGAAATTCAGATATAGAAAAATTTCATGCAATATGTAAAATCGCGAAATGTTATATCAACTTCATTTAAATTACAACCTAAGTATAAAAAACTAGAGTCTAAAGTTATTTCAGGAGACCATTATAAAGATAAAAAAGGAATAAAATATTATAAAGACCAAATTAAACGAAAGTATAAATATGAAAATAATTTTTCAGGCAATTCTAATGATCATAGTCATAATGTTGATGATAATGATGCAAACAAACACACAGAAGATGGAAGTACAGAATATCGATATCGGACAGGGATTCATAGTAATCCGGGAGCAGGAAATCCAAGTAATTATGGGATACAAGAAAATTTTGCATAAAATTAACATTACATCATGGACAGTCAATTTAGGAATTATTGAAGAAAATATCAACAAATATTAAGCTATAGAAACCAGTATCCGGCTTTACTTTATAATTTTAACTTAATAGCTGAAGAAATTGAAAATTTGTGTAAAAATAATATTAGAAATAAAAGAGGGTTAATAAATTTATTAGGTACTGGGTTAAAATATTTAACTGGAGTTATGGACGCAAACGATGCACAGTAAATTAAAGAGAGATTAGACATTAGCGATCAAAATAACGAAAATTTAGTAAAAGCTCTAAATGATCAAGTTAGAATTAATGAGAATTTCGATGAAGCTATGAAAAACATAACAAAACATATTAATTTACAGCAAAATTTAATGAAAGAAAATTTAAAAATTTTAATTACTGAAATAAATAAAGATAAAATCGAAATAGAACTTATGCAACATATTTTTCAAATACAATTCGATATTCAATTACTTAGAGATCTAGTTAGAAAAATTAAAGATAATTTATTGTTAGCTAGATTAGGAGTTTTAGGTAAAGATATTTTATCAGATTATGAATTTAAAAATTATAATATAACAATTAAACAAATAATGAACATAAAATCTTCAGTAATTTTATATAATGATCATATTATTTTTGTACTAATGATACCAACTTATTCAAAAAGTGAATATTATAGAATTGTTGTTGAACCAATACCTAATAAAAATAAATTAGAATTAGAATTACAGAATAAAAGATTTATTTTAAATGAAGAAAATTTATATGAATATACTGAAAATGTAGTAATGAAAAAGAATTTAAAACTTGTAAATGCTAGTATTTGTCAGTTTAAGGAAAATGAAAAATGTAACTTTAAAGAAAACAAAGAAATTGAAATAAAGCAAATTACAAATAATGTTTTAATTGTTAAAAATTAACCATCTACAAAAATTATTCAGAATTTTAATAATATAATGTAATATTGTCTGGTAATACTATCATAAAATTTGAAAATTGTAAAGTAAAAATTAATAATATTGAATATATATTAATTTTTAAATAATAATGATAATTTTGTAATTCCAAATTTTAATAATATTACAGTAAAAAAAATTATTTCAAATTTTACAATGGAACATCTCCATTTAAAACATTTAGAAAATAGAAAAATAATTGAAGACCTTAAGTATAAAAATGTTAAACATGTTGTATTATCTACTACTACTATCATTATAATTGTAATATCATTAATAATTCTAATCATATTTTTGAGAAAAAAGTCTAAAAGAAATGAAACAAATGTAAATTTGGAATTAAAATCAGTAGATTTTTCGGAGCAAAATCGTAAGGAGGGAGAGTTATATCCCAACTCGAATTACCTTTTCTGACGATTCAAAATTATAAATATAAAATTATTATTTGCTTAAAAATGCTTTTTAAGCATAACAATTTTATCATAATTATTTTTCATAATAATATATTAAATCTGTGGGAGTAATAAGATATTTAAGTAATTTCAAATATATAAAAAACTTTAAAGATAATAATATAATAATGTACTAATTAAGCACATTTTTTTTATAAGAAATATAATATCTTTTATTTGAATATTTTAAATTTATAAATCTCAAAAGTGATCAGATGATTCTTTTTGGTTTTAAGTCTTGAACAGATCGGTTTTATTTTAAATATAATTTAAGTTTTTTTTTACATTATATTCATAGTAATCCGGGAGCAGGAAATCCAAGTAATTATGGGATACAAGAAAATTTTGCATAAAATTAACATTACATCACGGACAGTCAATTTAGGAATTATTGAAGAAAATATCAACAAATTAAGCTATAGAAACCAGTATCCGGCTTTACTTTATAATTTTAACTTAATAGCTGAAGAAATTGAAAATTTGTGTAAAAATAATATTAGAAATAAAAGAGGGTTAATAAATTTATTAGGTACTGGGTTAAAATATTTAACTGGAGTTATGGACGCAAACGATGAACAGGAAATAAAAGAGAGATTAGACATTAGCGATCACAATAACGAAAATTTAGTAAAAGCTCTAAATGATCAAGTTAGAATTAATGAGAATTTCGATGAAGCTATGAAAAACATAACAAAACATATTAATTTACAGCAAAATTTAATGAAAGAAAATTTAAAAATTTTAATTACTGAAATAAATAAAGATAAAATCGAAATAGAACATATGCAACATATTTTTCAAATACAATTCGATATTCAATTACTTAGAGATCAAGTTAGAAAAATTAAAGATAATTTATTGTTAGCTAGATTAGGAGTTTTAGGTAAAGATATTTTATCAGATTATGAATTTACAAATTATAAAATTATAACATAAAATCTTCAGTAATTTTATATAATGATCATATTATTTTTGTACTAATGATACCAACTTATTCAAAAAGTGAATATTATAGAATTGTTGTTGAACCAATACCTAATAAAAATAAATTAGAATTAGAATTACAGAATAAAAGATTTATTTTAAATGAAGAAAATTTATATGAATATACTGAAAATGTAGTAATGAAAAAGAATTTAAAACTTGTAAATGCTAGTATTTGTCAGTTGTTTAAGGAAAATGAAAAATGTAACTTTAAAGAAAACAAAGAAATTGAAATAAAGCAAATTACAAATAATGTTTTAATTGTTAAAAATTTACCATCTACAAAAATTGTTCAGAATTGTAATAAGTATAATGTAATATTGTCTGGTAATACTATCATAAAATTTGAAAATTGTAAAGTAAAAATTAATAATATTGAATATATATTAATTTTTAAATAATAATGATAATTTTGTAATTCCAAATTTTAATAATATTACAGTAAAAAAATTATTTCAAATTTTACAATGGAACATCTCCATTTAAAACATTTAGAAAATAGAAAATTAATTGAAGACCTTAAGTATAAAAATGTTAAACATGTTGTATTATCTACTACTACTATCATTATAATTGTAAATCATTAATAATACTAAAAATATTTTTTTTTGAAAAAAATCTAAAAGAAATGAAACAAATGTAAATTTGGAATTAAAATAAGTAGATTTTTCGGAGCAAAATCGTAAGGAGGGAGAGTTATAATCCCAACTCGAATTACCTTTTCTGACGATTCAAAATTATAAATATAAAATTACTATTTGCTTAAAAATGTTTTTTAAGCATAACAATTTTATCATAATTATTTTTCATAATAATATATTAAATCTGTGGGAGTAATAAGATATTTAAGTAATTTTAAATATATAAAAAACTTTAAAATGTACTAATTAAGCACATTTTTTTTATAAGAAATATAATATCTTTTATTTGAATATTTTAAATTTATAAATCTCAAAAATGATCAGATGATTCTTTCTGGTTTTAAGTCTTGAACAGATTGTTGTAATTACCTTTTCATTTGTCTTTTACACTTTTCTTAATTTTCTTCTTAAATGAAAACAATCACTGTTATTTTGTTCTAATTTTTTATTACTGTATTTATTTTAATTTTATTTAGAACTTAATATTAATTTACAATATTAATTTACTTTCAATTACACTTTTGTTAAACCTCTTTTATTAGTTATTCTTCATTTATCATTCTGTTTATCTTTATTTATAATTCTATTTATCTTTATTTATTAACTATATTACAATTGATAAATATCAAAATCAATCCGAACAGTTCTAACTTTGAACAACGACTCTTTTAAATTCTCAAAACTAATTACTTGCTAGTTATCATTTAAATTAAAATATCGCATGCGATATTTGAAAGAAACCAATCAGCGTTCGAATTAAATTTTATTATTTGGCAATCAATTAAGTAAATCGCCCTAAAAGTTCAATGTTTTATTTATTGAATTATTGAAATTGTAATTAGACACCGCTGAAAATTCTACTAATTAAAGCGATATAAAATAATTTAAAAATTAATGAAATTAATTTTGCTGATTGATTTTTTTTAAATTTAAATTCAGAAATTAGTTGTGAAGTTGACACAGGGTGTCTCAATTCACAACACCTCCCTTTCCTAGAAGAAATTCAGGATATGAACTTTGTTCTTATCTTGAATTTCTCCTTAACTTTCAAATTGTATAGATAATATAAAATATTAAAATTGATTTTTTAATTATAATTTAATTACTTTCAAATTCCTTTTAGTTATGATTAATTTTACATTTTATTTTTTAATTGATTTAGCTTTAACCCCATTAACTATTTTAACAATAGACAAACAAATTTATTTATTTTACATAACTTAACTACTTTAATAAATCCCATAAAAAATTATTTACCATATAAATTGCAAAATTTACTTATTATTTATTGTTTTTTTTTTTCTTTTTTTTTTTATACAACTAAAATATATTTAAACTTATAATATGATTAAAAATAATATTTTTTCTTTAATGGAAAACTTTTGAACATAAAGTATTTTTTTTTTTTAAATAAACAAGTTAATATACCCCAAAATGATAATTATTAATTAATATTATATAAAATGAAATTATGTAAGATTTATGGAAACAAAAATATTTTTTTTATATATTTTTATATAAAAGATTCATCATAGTTTTCTTAGTAATTACTTTTACATTAATTCAATTTATACTTAATTATGAACAATTTTAATTACTTGTTTTCTTCAACAGATTTCGTGAAACTTATTAGAAAAAAAATTTATCAATGTTAAGTTTACATTGAATGTATACTATTTATTATTTTCTATACAAACTGAAATTATTATTAAATAGCAATTTAGTTAGTAGGTTGGCCGAAAACAGTATTATGACTATTAAAAAGATTAGGAGTAGAACGGTTAGTAGTGGAGAAATCTATTGATTGGGATGCTGGAATTTTAGGAATTTTAGGTAGGGTTACTGGAATTTTAGGTGGGGTAACTACTTCTGGTTCCAAGTATGTTGGTCCTATTTTTAGGTCTATTTTGGGTCTCCCAATGTCGGTCTTCTTTATTTTCTTTTTAACTATTTTCTTACGTCGGCACAATCTTTTACCAAATTTTATGACAAAATAGATTACGACTAACACTATTAAACTTCCTAAACCGCCAGTCTGCCATTTCATTGTCATATCGTGCAAGTTTTCCTTCTCCTCTCTCTTTCTTTCTTCTTCCCATTCTAAACTTAGTTCGGTTAAAGTTCGTCCCCGCTTGTCGAATTCCCTGGTCAACTGTTTCACGTTCGTAATTGTTATACCGTTTGTTGCGTTCATTGTAGTTGTGAATTTTCTAATCTGGAGATTCTCCTTCCCCTTAAATGAAATTGGTGGTGGGATCCGCAGTTCCGAATTCGTCTCATTAATTTGTTGTTTGAAAGTATGCCGATATGGTATCTCCAGATTTCCCATTATAAATACACAGTCTTGCTTCAAATTGAGTATACCAATACCTTTCAATACTTCTTTAGCAGTTACTGGTTTGCAATAGCTTGTGAGTTCCTGTTCTTCTATAAACAAATACAACCAAACATTTTCCTTCTGCAGTGGTACCAAATGATTATTCATCCCCGAAATTATTTTATACTCGCAATTACTATTTTTTCTTAATGCATCTTCTTTTTTGTGTTGAAAAATCTCCACAACACAATTATTCGTAGGTGTCCGCAGCGCCATTTGTTGTAATTACCTTTTCATTTGTCTTTTACACTTTTCTTAATTTTCTTCTTAAATGAAAACAATCACTGTTATTTTGTTCTAATTTTTTATTACTGTATTTATTTTAATTTTATTTAGAACTTAATATTAATTTACAATATTAATTTACTTTCAATTACACTTTTGTTAAACCTCTTTTATTAGTTATTCTTCATTTATCATTCTGTTTATCTTTATTTATAATTCTATTTATCTTTATTTATTATCTATATTACAATTGATAAATATCAAAATCAATCCGAACAGTTCTAACTTTGAACAACGACTCTTTTAAATTCTCAAAACTAATTACTTGCTAGTTATCATTTAAATTAAAATATCGCATGCGATATTTGAAAGAAACCAATCAGCGTTAGAATTAAATTTTATTATTTGGCAATCAATTAAGTAAATCGCCCTAAAAGTTCAATGTTTTATTTATTGAATTATTGAAATTGTAATTAGACACCGCTGAAAATTCTACTAATTAAAGCGATATAAAATAATTTAAAAATTAATGAAATTAATTTTGCTGATTGATTTTTTTTTAATTTAAATTCAGAAATTAGTTGTGAAGTTGACACAGGGTGTCTCAATTCACAACACCTCCCTTTCCTAGAAGAAATTCAGGATATGAACTTTGTTCTTTGTTGTCAATTCACAACAAGATCGGTTTTATTTTAAATATAATTTAAGTTGTTTTTTACATTAGATTTAAATAAATACTATATAAAAAAGTACAAAACGTTTTAACTTGTTTTACTAATTTATATAAGAAAAATTTGTTTAGTATCCAATATACTAAACTTATATATAAAAGACCCAAAACTTAATACATATTACAATAACAACTAATGGTTACAATTTTGTTGTTGTAATTAATATATATTGGGAAGGCATTAATATTATAAATTCAAATAATTGCACATGCAATTTGTACTACTTTAACGATTCTGATCGCCTAGGACAAATTATTCATATTCCTATACGAATATGAGTTCCTTCTTTATTTGAGTTTATAATATCAAATACAAAATCTTCAAAATATTGATTATAATAAAAATTCAAAAAAAAATCAAAATCGAATGCAATTAATATTATACTATAAAAAAAAATCTAAATATTTATATTAATTAAAAATATTAAGTTAAAATTTGCGTAGAATATTCCATATTTTAAACAAAATTTTAAATATTAGTTGTTGTTGTAATATATATTAATTTTTTTTATTTGTAGTACTAGAGTTATTTTTTTTATCAGAATTATTTAATATTTGTGTATACACATTTTTTTTGAATTTTTTTTTTTGGATTTGTAATAAAAATTATTTTAAAATGGACGAAATAATGTTTCTTTTCAAATAAGGTTTTTTTTATTTTTCCTTCGATTTAAGATTTTTTGAGATTATGCAGTGAGTGAGTGAGTACGTAAGATTTTAATAATATATATAGGGTGATCATGCATTTAGGATTATTTTAGGATTTTAGTATTAATCACATGGATGGGTGGGCAAATTTAAAATGGTATTACATCTAAATCCATTTCATTAAACATAAATATCTAATTTTGTTGTTACATATTAGTTTGAGGGGAATTTAAAATTTAGAGTAGTTTGTTTTAGTTTAGTAGTTTATTTTATTTTTATTTTAATTTTTATTAGTATATTTTATCCTTGATTTTATTTATTTATTTTGTTTAGTTTATTATTGCACGCAAGTTTTGTATGAATGTTACGCGCATTTGTGAACCCCCCTATTTCCGGCTTAAGCTACCCAAATTAGACGTGCAGCGCGGTAAAGCAATATTATTATTGGATAATTAGTATTATATTTTAATTAGTTAGAAGATTGTGATTGGTTAAGGCTCTTGACATTTGTTTGTTACAAATCGCGTCAGAGTAGGAACATGAAGTAAAATAAAATGTTTTAACATATGGCACCCGATTTTTATGACCTTTTAACAATAATTGAATTATTTCTAATAAACCAATATTATATTTGGATAAAAATAAAAATGTTGAACATACATTCATTACAAATGGCGCCCGAGCAGGGACTTTAAAAGTAGCCAAGGTGTCAGAAAAGTGGAACATTTGTTTATTACAAATGATGCACAAGAAAGGACCGGAAGAACATCAAGGTTTCTGGCACTCGATTTTTATTAATTAATATTTTATGTATTATCCTTGTAGGGAAATATTGATTCATAGGTTGAAATTTTAATTTTCGGGAATACGTTTCAATTTGGCTGTTATTATAGCTAATTAACGTCCATTATTAGGTTTGACGTTTTGTGCTAGTATTGAATCTGTATAGGAATAATATATAAAATTAGTGTATTAGTGTAGTTTCAGGAAATTTATCTGTAAATTTGATTATATTTTGAATTTTGGCATTCTATTCTATAGTATCGGTTTCGCAATGGACATGCGGAGATTTGGCTGTACTTAGCTAAATTCCGACCGGTAAATGTATTGCTATTAGATTTCCAAAGATTTGAATTACTTTGATTATTTACAAATAAGTTTTAGTTATTAGTAATTTTGTTGTTGTATTATTAGTATCGGTTTCGCAATGGAAATTCGGAGATTTGGCTGTATTTATCTAAATTCCGACCGGCAAATTTGATTCTGGTAGTTATATGATAAAATGACTAATGTTTATCAAATAATTTGCTTTGAATAAATTATGTTTTATGTGTGGATTGTAACGAAAATTTTAGTATGCAAATTGTAATGGACATGCGGAGATTTGGCCGTATTTAGCCAAATTCCGACCGACATTTGTATCTAATAATGATTAATTGTAATACGCCATAAAATTGCGATTTACCTTAATTTAGTTAATGTTCATATGTATAATCGAGTTTATTAATTTATTTCTTTTCTGTACGCAAAACTAGTATTGTGTTATTTAAATTTATCTTCGCTGTGTATCAATTAAAAATCTTAATGATTGCTAGGGAAAAAGCATTTAGTTCATTAATTTTTGAAGTTATTATTAGTTCTTTGAGTATTGAATTGTTTCATTCACCAAGGAAAGTAGATATGGAAACTCATTGTTCCATTCGTAGTGAATTACGGTCAACATCAAATAACTTAGTTATTACTAAATGTCAACATGTATTTCGTAGCGCATGTATCAGCACATGGCTAAAAGATAACCAAACGTGTCCAAATTGTCGTGAGGAATGTCTTGTAAAGGATATTAAAACCCACAAACTTAAACAATCGAAAAATACTGGTGCATCATTAAAAACTAATGTTACAACCAGATCTCAGACTTATTTATTAACCCCTGATAAAATCATAAATCCAAGTATGGGTGCATCAAACCAGTTTGCAACCATAAACGACCAGATATCGAATTCAGAATCAAGAGGTGCAATCGGAAATTCTTTCGATTTATCCACTAGATTCTACTTTATTTGAATTTATAATGATTATTAAATTAAATACAAAATCTTCAAAATATAGATAATTCTAAAGATGCAATTAATAAAATTCTAATAAAAATAAACTAAATTGACCAAATAAACTACGAAATAACTCAAAATTATATATATATGAATCTATCAAAAAAAAAAACCCAAAACTTAATACATATTACAATAACAACTAATTGTTACAATTTTGTTGTTGTAATTAATATATATTGGGAAGCCATTAATATTATAAATTCAAATAATTGCACATGCAATTTGTACTACTTTAACGATTCTGATCGCCTAGTACAAATTATTCATATTCCTATACGAATATGAAGAAGTTCCTTCTTTATTTGAGTTTATAATATCAAATACAAAATCTTCAAAATATTGATTATAAAAAAAAAAAAATCGAATGCAATTAATATTCTACTATAAAAAAAATCTAAATATTTATATTAATTAAAAATATTAAGTTAAAATTTGGGTAGAATATTCCATATTTTAAATAAAATAAAATAAAACCTAATATTGAAATTTCTTGAACTTATTGAAACTAAAATGTCTGAATAAACCACGCAATAACTAAATATTATATATATATATGAATTCAACAAAAAAAATAAAAAATTCCAAGATTTCCTAATCCATAATTTTAGGTGATTTACAAGGAAATCCCAAGAAAATAAAAATAAAAATAATATTTCAAACAAGAATTTAAGATATTAATCGCGAAATAAAAAAAAAAAAAATAGGAATGAATTCAAATTTCTAGTTTCGTAAATAGCCAGGTAATACCAGACTATTAATAAAATTAGAAAATGAATTCCAGGAAATACCTGTCTTCCATTTGATGTCGAATTTTGCACTGTCCACTTCCTTTTCTGTACCACCGATTTTAAGGGTATTTATATCATTTTGAAAAATGAATTTTGATAGCTGTATTACAAAATAACGTTTAATTCATAATAAATTACGGAAGTTTAATAAAATTCATTACTAATACATACAAAATGTAGGTAATAATTATTTTAAAGATTATTGAACTTTATGAATTCTACTAGAGTTCCTGATATTCAATCTTTAATGCCACTAACTCATATATAAAAAATGAACCATTACACGCTCTGCATGTCCATTTTCCAAATAATTCAAACCAAATTTAATAAAGATTCGCAACTATGTCTTTTTCTGAACCCTGATTGATATTCATAAATTAAACTATTTTTTTCAAGATAATGCTCCAATTGTTTAAATATAATTTTTTCTAGTATCTTTGATTCTAATGCAATCATATTTACTGGCGGGAAATCTTCACAATTTATCGAATTTTTTGCTTTTTCGATTGGTACCACTAACGATTCCTTCCAGATTTCTGGAAATGTGCCATTTTCTATTGAATTATTCATAACAGTTAGTAAATTATTTCCAATTAGATCCAACGTATCTTTTATGATGTCTACATTTATAAAATTCATGTCTCTTTTATTGTTAAGTTCATTTAATATACATTTTAATTCATTTAGAGTGATGATTTTAAATTTAAATTCACAGTCGACATTACTTATCAAATTTTTATATTGTACTATAGGTATAGATCTTTTAATTTCAACAACACTGTTGACAAAATATTCATTAAATGATGTTGCTATTAATTCCTTAGTTTTATTTTTTTAATTATTGCAAATAATTTCAGATATAGATTGTTTCAATACCAGTGATTTAACAATTAAAGGCAGTTTTAGTTGTTCTGCATAGGTTAGTGACCGCTTTGAATTGTTACTACAACATAACGGGCCTGCATTTATATTAATTTCATTTTTTGTATTGTTTTTAAACTCATACACACTTTTAATTATTGCAGCATTACTTTCAGTTATTAATTTCAAAATCTCATCATATTTCTCTTGTAATGTTCGAAAATAATTCAAACATTCCACACATGTATAATTAATGCATACATTCTTGCTTATCAAATCAATATGATAATCTGACAATTTTACCCATTTTCTATGAAATTTATTTTAGACATCTAAAATATGTGCATTAGACATCTAAAGGTTCATTTCTAGTGGATTTCCCATACTTTGCACAATCATTCATTCTTTGATTATCATAAATCACAAATTTATTACTTTATAATTTATATATATTATGAATTCTACAAAAATAAATTAATTCAAGAGAGTAAAATAACAACAACCTCACTCTTCGACAATCAATACATCTATAATACCTATACAACACACTACACTAACAAGTTGCGAATCACATATATAACTATGTATACTATTTACACGAATAATTTAGTAAGTATGACTTTTAACGATATATATTTTCAATAATAATTAAACTTTAAACATAAATCAAATATGTAATATGATACTAATGTTTAAAGTTAAATAATTTCATTTCAACATATATTATTTTATACAATTATAAAATCATGTACTTTTTAATAATTTTAATTTTTCCTATTTCTTTTTTTAGATTTTTAACGAAGATAAAAGATAAATAAAAAACAATATTCAACATCAGAAACATCAGATTTTTCATCACAAAAAAAAAAAAAAATTAATATTTCTGATCAACAATGAATTCGCCGATCCTGCAAATTAAAATTTATATGGAAACAACATATAAGTACACATATATATAAAATATGTTTTATATGTATATATAAGAATATTTTTTTTTTTTTCAAACTAATATATTTAATTTTTAATATGCACAAAATATTTTGTAATTATTTTTGATTTTCTAATATATAATGTGCACAAATATATGTATTAACGTTAATTTAATTTTCTTTGTACTTTATTTAAAAAAAAAATTATCTTATTTTTTGGAATAATTAAGTTTGTTCGAGTAAACTGTGATTGAACTTCCTTTCTATTTAACTACACCATAAAGGAAATTTTTGGAAAAAGGAAATGGTTTTGGAATAAGGTATCGGAAATTTCCTTTATTTTTGGTTTATGTAATAAATAATATACCGAAGGATTGAATTTAGGACAACCTAATATTCATCTATACCTCGAATAATTGTATTTATTGATTCCGAATTTCAACTATAATTTACTGCATACAATAACTTTAATTTTACTTTATATAAATTTTATATCAGGATTCAGGATTTGTTAAGAATAAATATATATATTTTCCTATGTTTATTAAATTTTAGACCATTAAAATTTATCTAAAACATAGACTTTATAACAAAAAATAAATAAACCAAAAATAAAGGAAATCACATCATTTTTGAAGAGAAAAAACCGAATTTTGGAGTAACAATTTTCTCAACAAATTTACAGCTGTTCTGGCCCCACGTGGGGCGCCATTTTATGTAATGCAGAAAAGTGGTCTCATGAGGTCACCTTGAGAGTTTCCTCATGAGATGATGATCGATCCGATGTAATAAAAATGACCAGGCCACGGTCCCTTTTCCACGCCATAAAATTCTGTCAGGGAGGAATATTTTTAAACAACAAAACAGATTTAGGATATTGCTCACGTCCTCCTTCTCAGCCAGTCCTAGTTACGCGGTTGGGCGTGGGCTGAGCAATATCCAGGGCCAATTTTTTCCATTCAAGAATGATACTTACATTGGGTAAACATCACCTAGAAAAGGAAAGGATGGGGGAAAGGAATGGTGTTGGTTAAATATCCAGAACGTTCAATCACATAGTTTAACTTATTATTCCATCATAATCTTTTTCAAATAAAAAGAAATAAATATGGTTGGCAAAACAATTTTTAATTTATTTATTATTTAGACAAAAGAGAAAAAAAAAACTACTCTAGAAAAAAACAACTCTACTAATAATCAATATAAAAAAAATCTATACAAAAAAAATATAATTAAAACTGATTAAATTTACTTCAAACACACAAAAAAAACTTTAACATTAAGCTACTTTATTTCAAAAAAAAAAAAAAAAACTTTTATCACCAACCAAAATTTTGAATGTTTAAGTAGGTTGACTTGGACGACCTTCCGTATGTTGTTGATTTTGTTGTCTCTGGTTCAGCAATTCATTGTTTGTGTTGTTCAGCATCCATATTACAATATTAAATTTTCTTAATATAATTGATGTATTTTAAAACAACCAAGTATCTGATGTTGTATATATGATTTGCTTATTATTAGTTATAACTGTATATTATTTATTTTTATGATACTATTGGTTATAACTATCTGTAATCTAATCAGTGGCAAAGCTAATAGTTTTATATCGGGTGTTCAGTTCAATAAATACAAAAAAGTGGCAACAGTGGGGAGTAGATAATAGGAAACCATTTAATCTGCTGGCACTAAATTTAATAAGCACAAACTAGATTACAAAACTAATGTTTGTAAAAAAATTTCAATAAGATAATAATTTACTATATGCTCTAGCTAGAGCCTATGAAACATTAATCGGTAATTTTATTATTAAACTACTGACGTCTACCTAGCTAGGATGGTACATAATCATCGAACCAACTAATTTCATCGAAATCTGTGATATAAATTATTTTGTAATATTTCATAAAAACAAAAAAATGTCTGATTGCTCTCGACATAAACGAGAAATTATAAAATGGACCCACTAAAAGAGTCGTTATCATTTTATGCGGATATTAGGATGAAGTTGAAATGAACCCGTGAGCCAAGTTTCATTAAAATCTGTATTTATAAACTCGCAACCGCAACAACGGAACAAAAATTACTCAATTTTTCTAACGTTTATTTAAAATTATGAAAAAGCAACAAAAATATATTGCAACCCTAACAAAAAAATAATTCCTTATAATATTTGCAACCGCAACAAACGAACCAATATTTGTCAATGTTTCTTATATTATTTTTCTAACGTTCATTTAAAATTATGAACATGCAATAAAAATATATGGCAATATACATATACCCAAAAAAAAAAATTCTTATAACATTAAATTCGCAATAATAACAACGAACCAAGTTTTTGAAATTTTTCTTATAGTATTTTTCAAGCTTTTGTACGTACGCGTACGCGTCCCCTAAACACTTTTTTTTTGCATTTTCGGACTCCCCGACCTCTGAAACGCCTAGAAAAAAATTTTGAGCGAACTTTTTTTTTTCGACCATCCAACCCATCACCAGACTTCATAGTATTTCATACTACTCGTAGAAAAGAACTAGTTCAATATTTTCAATTTTAATATTTATTTTACAAAATAGAAAACGAGAATATATATATTTAATTATTTTACTTGAACTACAAATTTTAATATAATTTAAAGTTTATTTTTAAGTAGCAAAATTAATCACAAATTCTATTATTTAGTTAAATAGCAAATTTTATATATTTAATTATATTAATTTTATTTTATTTATATTGTTTGTACAGATTTGTGTTTTTTAAGAAAAAGTAAATTATTTTATTTAAAGTTTTTAGTTTATGATCAACTTCGAAGTTATTATTATTTTATTTAATGTTTTTATTTTAAGATCAACTGCGAAGTTAATTTTTTATATATTTTTTAAAATGAAAATAAATGCTTATATTTAGACTATTTTAATTAATTGAAATTTAAAATTTCTATAATAATAGCAACTACTTCTTGGTTATAACTTTGTTTTAATATTTTCGCGACTGTTCAATTTGGCTCTTTTATCACAAGTGAATTAATTACAAATTATTTTATTATACTACAACGATCATACAATTTCGATCACAATATAAAATATAGAACAATAGATCCATATTATGGCATGATGAATGATCTGTGGTGATTGGTTTATTTTATAAAATTTATAGAATAGTGAAATTAGTTTTTATTAAAACCAAAGTTTCAACCGAGAAATAGTTACTATGTGCCGTGGACAAAAGAATGGATATCATTCCACAACATCCTGGCACCCACTGAAAGACCTAGTTGTTTCAGGGCAAGGTAGTGGTACTAACTTTGTGATGGGTCGAGTGTAGACACCGCTTGAAGTTTTCACCGTTGCTACTCTAATATGTCCATCAGGACCTGGATAACACTGCTCTATGCGACCAACTATCCATTTTGCCGGAGGAAGCCTAGGCTCTTTTACTAACACTAGAACATCAGGTTTCAGTTCAGTTTCGGTATGATATCACTTAGGACGTTGTTGAAGCGATGTCAAATACTCCTTATGTCAACGATTCCAGAATCCTTAGCTAAGATTAGTCAACAGTTCCCAATTGTTCAGCGGCAAGATTTTTATGTTAGAAATATCAGGTTCTGGTACAGCTGTGTAAGGTTGGCCGATGATGAAGTGAGCTGGAGTGACTGCATCAGAGCTGGGGCATAATGTGTGACGGATACCTACCAAATGTATTATGTATAAATATATATATATATATATATATCAAACTGATAAATATCATAAGATTAATTGAAAAAACATATACAATTATTATATTCAAAAATATAATATGTATCGTTTAATATTTTGGTGTAGGTGTCACAATATTTTTATATAAAGCGACCTACCGCAAATGTGTGCATTGTGCATTGTACATATATACATATTTGTACGAAAGTACTTATAATTAAAAATATGTATATATGTGCATATGGATTTCGGGTTATGCACATTTAATAAATATTGGAATGTGCATAATAGGCTAAATGGCACATTTGGTTGATATTATATTTTTCCCAAGAAAAGGGCTATTTTGCTGGCGCAAGCAGATATTAGAATTCATAAGAATTATTTAAGAATTATTGTAATGTTAATTACAACAACACTGTAATTAGTTTTAGGGTATAAAAAGAGCTGTACTGAATTGAATAAAATCACTTATTTGTCAACCAGCAAACTGTTGTGTTTAATTCCTTAATTGGCTACTCGCTAATAAGAATAAACTAAACTTGCTGAAACCAACTGGCATTGGCTCTGATAGCTAAGTCCAGATTAACTATAGGCAATCCGCTGTAGTTATTGGTAACAGCAAATAAGAAGAATTAAAGGCTATAATAAGATATAGCACTTCAGGTGAACAACTATAGGCTATCCGCTGTAGTATAGGTACAGGGCAACGTTGGGCAGAGGACCAGCCAACGTTACATGGCGATCCTGCCAGGAGCTGGCAAACCATTGAAGGAGATACTATGCGAAGATAGAGCCGCTGGACCACGTCCAATCACAATCGAGGAGTACCGCAGTAGAATTCAACCGGCACCAGCACCAGAGAAGACAACGGCACCGGCTGAGCCGATAAAGATAAAAAAACGAGGAGGAAGACGAGTGAAGGCAAGGAAGGCTATAGGAGAGTTAAAGCGACTACAACGCCTTGCAGTGACACCGGCGGAAAAAGAAAAATTTACCATACAGAAAAAAGAATTACAAAAAGCTGAAAAGTTAAGACAAGACGAAAAAAGAAAATTGGACACCCTGTTCAACAATTGTTTTCAGGCAATGTCAAAATAATTTTGTATATATATAGTAAAAAAAAAAAAAAAAAAAAAAATAATAATTAGAAAAACAAAAAACTATATGAAAAATATATACAAATTAAAATACATATAGGAATATATATATCTTCCACATTACATATATAAATATTTTTTTTTTGTAATGGATTACCGGGTGGTTCAGTATGGATCCCCGTTATTTTTAATTATCATTATTAATAATGATAATATCATATTTATTGAAAACACCAGTATATTTGGATTTTCAAAATCATCATGAATAATATATAAATACAAGAATTTTTTTTTAATTATTCAATAATAAAATTTGATAATTTGATAATAAAAGAAATAAATAAATATTATTTAGTAAAAAAAAAAAAACAAAATAATTTAACTATAAAATTTAATAATCATTAATGAATAAATAAATAAATATGCTCTAATTTAATATTTTTGTTGAAAAAAAAAAAATTCTTTTAAAAATAATTTAAAAAAAAAAAAAAAAAAAATATATATATAAATAAATAAATATATCAATAAAATGAAATATCAATAAATAAGAGAAAAAAAAACAAAATAAAAATATATATCTTAAATCATTTCTGAAAAATATTTAATCATTCATTTACTCATTATACTTATTATTCTACTTTCGGAAAAATTCTTAAGATCTCCACTCTTCCGCCATGGGCCAAACAGCCACAAAAGAAGAGGAAATCCTCATAAATAATAATGCGGGAGCTTCAAATAATAATATAGAAACAGCTAGAAATAGGGAATTCACTGATTTTCAATTAATAATTATTATTTTAGCGTTAGTAATAGTAATATATTTTGTCATTTATAAAGCAAAACAGTATCTAGACAAAACAATAAAACGGCAAATCACAATTGCCGCAGTTTAATTTTTTTTTATATATATTAGAAAATCTTTATATTATAATGTCAGGTCCCGTATATAAAGTTATAGATATAATAGAAAAAGCTGAAAATCCCATAATAATAAATATAGATATAAGGTTTTTAGCGGTACCTAACCAAATTTTAAACGAAGAAGTTTGGGATATCTTTCAAAGAATCGACGCACTGTAAAAAAAAAATTAAGGAAGGAAATTTTATATTAACATTAGGGAAATAATTAGGGTTTAAGAATTAGATAAGAAAATTTGTAGTTTTTACATATCGGTTTGTTGGTTATTCGTAGTTTTAAATAGTTTTAAATTATTAGACCATTGTAGATTTTCAATTAAGAATATTTTTAAGAACATTTTAAAATTTTTAGAATACATAAAATAATTAGAATGGTAATTAATAAAATAGATAATGTTAAGTATTTTAGATGTTGAATTAAGTAATTTACAAAGTATAATTAAAAATTTTAAGAAAACACCTAATAGACAATATAGTTCAAGGTATATATTAAGGAAATTAGCTTATGTTAAGGAAGTTAGAGAAACTTTTTCTAAAACTTGGCAGGTATTATATACGTTAAATAAGGATTTAGCGTTACAATACAAAGAAAAATTTGAAAAAATATATGGAGAAGTAAAAAGCATATTAGATTCAAAATCAGTTGAATTTTTAAATACAACAGTAAGAGAAGACAACGAAAGCGACGAAGAAGATTATAAAGAAGCAGAAACAACTGATAATATTGAAACTGCAAATACTGAAGAAATAAAAAGAGATATTCCAATACCAACAACTGAAATTGATAATACTGAGGAAACAAAACCAGATAATAATATTCCAATAACCACAATTTCAACAACAGACATGACTAGTTTTGATTTTAATGTAGCTCAAAAGTTACCAACTTTAACTTTTGATAAGGATGAAACTCGTGAAGAAAAAATTCGAGATTTTGTGAACAGCATAGAATTTTATCACGATATTTTAAAAACAGAAGATAAAGCTATTTTAGTAAAATTTCTGATCAAATGCAAAATACAAGGAAAAGCATTGACAGAATTAGGAAATACCGAACCAAAAAATTTTGCGGAATTAAAGCAATTACTAAAAACAAAATGCGGAAGTAAAGATTCCATAGAGATAATTCAAACAAAACTAAGTAACATCAAACAAGGAAATAGACCATTAAGGGAATTTACCAATGACGTGGAAAATTTAATTGCACGAATGACAGATCTAGAAGTCAGTGCACAAAGCGAAACAGAAAGAGCTGCTTTAACAACAGCCAACAATCGTAGAGGATTGGCATTTTTGAAGAAAGGAGTGAACGAGAGATACAGAATTATCTTGGATAGTGCGCGTCACAAGGATTTTAAGGACGCAATTCAACATTTATTAGAATTAGATCCAGGAACAACAGAAATAGTGAGATATATTGGAAATAACAACCGGCCAAATAACGGAAACAATAATAACAGATTTAATCAAAATAATAACAGATTTAACCATTTTAATCGGAATAATTATAATTATAATAATAATAATAACATAAGGAGAAATAATAATTATAATAACAATAATAATTATAATAATAATAGATTCAACAATAATAGAAACAATAATAACATTAATAACAATTATAATAATAACAATAATAGAACTTCGGGAAATAATACCAATAATAATTTTAACAGTAATAATAACAGAAATTATAACAATAATAACACAAATTTTAATAGGAATAATAATAACAATTTTAATAGAAATTACAATAACAATACTAAAAATAATAATAATAATTATAACAATAATTATAACAGGAACAGAAATTATTCTGAAAATAGACATCAAAATGGACATAATAATTCAAATAATACAAATAATATCAATCCAGCAAATCCAAGGATTTTGGCGATTACAGAAAAGGGAAACGAGCAACCCACCGAGGGGGAAGCCAACCAATCGGTAGGGGAATACAACATGTAGGCGAAGAAAATGAAATTGTTTTGACATTAAATATTTCAAACGGACTGTACGTAGACATAAATATAAATAACATTAAAGCAACATTTCTAGTAGACACAGGAGCATCAATTTGCGCGATTAAAGAAAAAAATTTAAAAAACAGTACTTTAAATACAAATAACGTAACTAGAATTCATGGTATTTCAGGACATTTGGAAACATTAGGAACTGCTATTAACCAATTAGACTTTCGATCAATACATATTGATTATGAATTCCACGTAGTTAAAGATGATTTTCCCGTACCTGTAGATGGTATTTTGGGAGCAAATTTCTTAAAAACCTATCAAGCTAAAATAAATTTGGAAAAATTTATATTAGAACTTACAATAAATAATGAACAACTTACTTTACCTATATTAAGTAAAGACAATATTAATACAATCACAATCGCACCGCGATGTGAATCGACATATTGGTTAAGTACAGAATTAAAAGACGAACGCATATTTCATCAAACCGAATTATGCGAGGGGGTTTTCATGGCTGGATCTATATCCAAAGCCATAAATGGTAAAATACCAATTAAAATATTAAATACTAGAGAAAGTAACGTAAAATTAAACTGGGTTGAACCAGAATCATATAGTCTAAACGACCATTATATTTTAAATTACGAAGTATCAAAACAAAACTCAAAAACACGATTAGAAAAATTATTAAAAGAAATAAATTACGATACACTAAATACCGAAGAAAAAGAATGCGTACAAAATATTTGTACAAAATTCAATGACATTTTTCATTTAGATGGAGACTCACTGACAGTAACTAACATTGGTAACGCAAAAATTCAACTTAAAGAAGGTACTTCACCGAAATATACAAAACCATACAGAATACCTCATTCACAAAAAAAGGATATACAAGATGAAGTTCAAAAAATGCTAGATAGTAAGATAGCTGAACCATCAATTTCTGCTTGGAATTCACCAGTACTGATAGTACCAAAAAAGAAAGACCCTGTTACAGGATTACAAAAATTTCGAATGGTAATAGATTATCGAAAAGTGAATGACGTAATAGAAGATGATAAATTCCCACTACCAAATATCACAGATATTTATGACATGGTAGGAGGTGCAAAATATTTCTCATGTATTGATTTAAGTCAAGGATATTATCAAATGGAATTGGATGCAGAAAGTAGACCATGCACTGCTTTTTCAACAGAAAATGGACATTTTCAATTAACTCGACTACCAATGGGTTTAAAAATATCACCCAGCTCATTTTCACGAATGATGTCAGTAGCTATGTCAGGTTTGACATACTCTAGATGTTTCGTATACTTAGACGATTTAATAATATTCGGAAATAGTTTAGAAAGTCATAATAAAAATCTTATGCAAGTTTTTCAAAGACTTCGAGAAGTAAACTTAAAAATACATCCTGGAAAATGTAGCTTTCTAAGGAAAGAAGTATTATATTTAGGACATTTAATTTCGGAGAATGGCATTTTGCCAGATCCATCAAAATCTGATTCAATTAAAAATTTTCCGCAACCTAAAAACTCGGACGAAGTTAGAAGATTTGTAGCTTTTGCTAATTACTATAGAAAATTTATTCCAAATTTCGCTACAATTACAATTCCACTAAATAAATTACTTAAAAAAGACGTTAAATTTACTTTTAATTCAGACTGCATAGAAGCTTTCGAAACAATCAAAGAAATTTTAATAAGTCCAAAAATATTGCAATTTCCAAATTTTGATGAAGAATTTATATTACGAACTGACGCATCGGGTTTTGCTCTAGGAGCAGTACTTTCTAATAATGACGACAGACCGATTGCATATGCAAGCAAAACGTTAAATAATGCTGAGAAAAATTATAGCACTATAGAGAAGGAATTATTAGCTATAGTATGGGCTATTAAACATTATAGACCATATCTATTCGGTAGACGATTCAAAATCTTAACTGACCATAGACCATTAGTTTATTTATTCTCTCTAAAAGAGCCATCATCAAGACTGACAAAATTTAGGTTATTGTTAGAAGAATATAATTTTTACGTTGAATATTCACCAGGCAAGGAAAACTGTACTGCAGATGCATTGAGTAGAATAAAAATATCATCAGATGACTTAAAAATTTTGATTGTTACAACAAGATCTAAAGCAAATAATAAAGAAATTGATAAAACTGATAAATCAGAAGACACAGATGAAGAAATTATAAACGAGTTATTAACACCACCACCGACAGGATTAAAACTTATTGAATTAAAAATAGTTGATAGTTTCGATGAAGAAATATCTAAATTAAAAAATCAACAGGATATAATTATGGGTCCAAGTAAAGTTTTAGCTTATATTCCAAAGAAAAATTGTTTATTAATGATTAAACCAAACGATAGCACCAAAAATCAATCCTCAACATTCGGCAGATTGCTGTGGAAGGATGTGCAGGAAATCACTGGTCCATTAAAATTAGAAAAGTTATATATTACAAGAAATGAATTATTAAAATTATCAGACGGCCGTCGACAAAATAATTTGAATAATATGAAAAAGAAATTGAAAGAAATGTTTAAAAATACAAGTATAAGAATACAAATCATGAAGGATTTAATAAGGATAACTGACCCGGCAATGAAGAAACTATTGTTAAATGATTATCATATACTACCAACTAGTGGACATGCAGGCATAAATAGAATGATTAAAAATATAAAGTGTAAATACTTCTGGACAGGAATGCAGGAGGATGTAACAACATTTATAAAACATTGCGAAGTATGCCAGAGAAATAAACATATTAATGTTAAAAAACAACCAATGGTCATAACATCAACTAGTGAAACAAGCTTCGAAAAAATCTATGTAGATTTAGTCGGACCATTAGATGAGACAGCTGACGGATATAAGTATATACTCACAATACAAGACGAATTAACAAAGTTCATAGAAAATGTTCCACTTAAGAACAAAGAAGCGAACTCTGTGGCACAAGGACTCGTAGAAAATTTTATTTTAAAATATGGAGTACCAAAGAAAATTGCTTCAGACCAGGGAACAGAATTTATGAGTATTGTTTTTAAAGAGATGTGTAAAATGCTAAAAATAAATCAAATGTTTTCTACAGCTTACCATCACGAGAGCATAGGAGCGTTGGAAAATTCACATAAAGTATTAGGAGCATACTTAAGAACATACGTCACGGAAAATCATGCAGATTGGGATAAATGGTTACCATATTATACATTTTGCTATAATACAGCTGTACACTCTGAAACTGAATATACACCATACGAACTTGTTTATGGAAAGCAATGCAAATTACCTTCAAACCTCACTAGAGAAGTTGAGCCACTTTACAATTATGAAGACTATAATATAGACCTGAAAAATAAGTTACAAATAGCACATAGAGATGCAAGAGAAATTTTAGGAAGAAAAAAGTTAGATAGGAAAAATAGGTTTGATAAAGATAATAGAGTAAAGGATAGTACATATGAAATAGGTAGTTTAGTTTTATTAAGAAACGAAAATAGAAAGAAATTAGATCCTATTTATATAGGACCATACGAAGTAATAGGTAATGAAGGTGTTAACTGTGAAATAAAAACAGACAGAAAGAAAATTTTAGTACATAAAAATAGGTTAAAACCATACTATATATATTTAATGCTAGTAAACGAAAAATAAAAAAAAATAAGGGGGAAGGGGACGCCTGGAAACCCTATATATATATATATATTTCAACTCATGAATCATTATTAAAAATAAGAATGAAATTACTAGTTATAAACATTATAGATATAAAAATTATTAAAAGTAAAATTGTTAGGTAAATAGAAACTACATATAAAATTTCATAAAGTAAACTAATATAAGAATTATATTGATAACTAGCTATCGTTAAGATAAATATAATAACCAAATTATATTGTTATTATTGATTTTAATTTTAATCGAAAACAAGTAACAAAAGAAAATACTTGATGACAGGAATTTTTTCGAAAATTAAGGATAATGAATATATTAAAAATAATGAATTTTATATTTATACACATATTAAGAATAATGAATTTTATACTTTATTTTTAAGAAGAAAAAGAAAAAAAAAATATATACTATAAGTTGAAAAAAAAAAAAAGAAAAAAAAATTCTTAAGAATATAAATATTAGAAATTGCTATGAATGTAAGAAAATTTTTATTGTAAGAATAATGTAAGATTCGAATATATGTTTGCGCTAAGGAAGGATATTGCAAAGAAGGAATCTTTTAGTATAAGATTCCTCCTTTTCCGCCAGGAGGGGTGGTGTGACGGATACCTACCAAATGTATTATGTATAAATATATATATATATATATATATCAAACTGATAAATATCATAAGATTAATTGAAAAAACATATACAATTATTATATTCAAAAATATAATATGTATCGTTTAATATTTTGGTGTAGGTGTCACAATATTTTTATATAAAGCGACCTACCGCAAATGTGTGCATTGTGCATTGTACATATATACATATTTGTACGAAAGTACTTATAATTAAAAATATGTATATATGTGCATATGGATTTCGGGTTATGCACATTTAATAAATATTGGAATGTGCATAATAGGCTAAATGGCACATTTGGTTGATATTATATTTTTCCCAAGAAAAGGGCTATTTTGCTGGCGCAAGCAGATATTAGAATTCATAAGAATTATTTAAGAATTATTGTAATGTTAATTACAACAACACTGTAATTAGTTTTAGGGTATAAAAAGAGCTGTACTGAATTGAATAAAATCACTTATTTGTCAACCAGCAAACTGTTGTGTTTAATTCCTTAATTGGCTACTCGCTAATAAGAATAAACTAAACTTGCTGAAACCAACTGGCATTGGCTCTGATAGCTAAGTCCAGATTAACTATAGGCAATCCGCTGTAGTTATTGGTAACAGCAAATAAGAAGAATTAAAGGCTATAATAAGATATAGCACTTCAGGTGAACAACTATAGGCTATCCGCTGTAGTATAGGTACAGGGCAACGTTGGGCAGAGGACCAGCCAACGTTACAAACGGATCAGCTTCTTGATTTTTATTATTAATTTTATTTTTATTTTTAACCACTAGCGACTTATCTGAACCTACAATGAAGTCAGACAAGCCCTCGCCGGCAAACGTGGCCTCTGCCGACACTTTGGTAGATATCCCAACCATGTTTTTATTGGTGCAGGGCGATATTTCCCACTTGGGTGAGCATTATCGCCCGGAATCCATTACACCACAATATGTAACAACGCAATTATAAGGAAATCTCCAATTTTATGTCCTTTTTGTAGGCAAATTGTAGTCAATAGTGAAAAAATATATGTATATATATATATATATGCATATATATAGTAGTTTTATATTGTGTAAAACATGATAGTAAACATCATTTTTTATTTATTTACTAATTCCGTTGGTAATTTTCTACTTTGTATTTCCTTTTCCGGAAAAGGCAAATAGCAACGGCCTTTATTTCTCACTTATGTGGGTTATAAAGCTCGAACATTATTTTTATAAAGGAATTTCTCACGTTTTTGTGGGCGATAATTCCCACTTGGGTAAGAATTATCGCCCGAATGGATTTCGGGCGATAATGCTCACCCAAGTGGAAATTATCGCCATAACATTATTTGTATAAAGGGCATTATTTGTGATTTATTTTTTTGTTTGTAAAGTTTATGTGTAAAGATTTCGAATCATTTAATTTCATTTTCCATTTAACTGTCCAGTCTTGAATAGAATTATTTGCTCTTTGATTCATATCAATTGCTAGCATAGCCGTGTCATCTGCGAACGTTGCTACTAGCACTTCTTCTTCTACAGGTAAGTCACTCGTAAATAAAATATACGAAATTGGTCCCAGGATACTACCTTGGGGAACACCAGATTTCTGTTAATTCGGACTAAACGTCTTCTTGTTTAATACGAAAAAATCTGTTGGATAGGTATGAAATGAAGCCAGGAACTCAACATGCTGTTTTGGTAAGATTTTATATAGTTTATTTAGGAGGCCTTCGTGCCATACCTTATCGAAGGCCTGAGCTACATCGAGAAATATGGATGAACAATACTTTGTTTTCTCTTATAGCTTTTTCGATAGCATCTGTAATGCGATGTACTTGGTTGATGGTCGAATGTTTTTCTCTAAACCCGAATTGGAAGTTGGGAATCAGATATTTCGATTCGATTATAGGTTTTAATCGTTTCAAGAATAGCTTTTCGATTAACTTGGAAGTTATTGGTAACAATGAAATAGGTCGATATGACTTTGGTTCATGTAGCGGTTTATCTAGCTTTTGTATCATTATAACCTCCGCTACTTTCCATATGCTTGGTACATATTTTAAGCTAAAGGCAGCATTTCTTAAGTATGTTAATATTATGATATCTTTATCCGGAAATTTATTGAGAATCTCTGGAGTAATCATATCATAACCCGGAGCTTTTTTCTTGTTAAACCTATTTTTAATTACCTCTGACACTTCTCTACGTGAAACTTGTTTTATATTTTGGTTGTCATTGTTTGATATTTATTCTAGAACATCTGGGTTGTGAGAATCGTTAGGACTGAAGATGTCAGCAAGGTGATGAGTAAATGCGTCTGCTTTTCGTTTGTTGTCCTTTGCCCATGTACCGCCTTTTTTAATAGGTGGATTATGTGTTATTGGGTTGTTTAGGTTTTTGGTGGCCTTCCATATCGAGTAGTCTGTTTTCTCATCTGCTGCAAGATTTTCTAAATATTTTGTCATTGATATCTCCTTAAATTTTAAAAATTTTCTTTTGAGATGTTGAGTCTTTCTATTTAGGATGCTTTTATCTGTTGGATTTCTAGATTGCTGCCACCTACTTCTTTCCTTTGTTCTACTACTAGTCTTCTAATTTCACTTGGGTAATTAACACCTTTTGATTTAAATGGAGCTTCTCTTGTGTTATTCCAAGCAGATATTTGGATTAACTTAGTGAACTTTTCTGATTCTACATCAAGCTGTTATATTGTTCGTAAGTACAAGTTTAAGTCGACTTCACTCTCTATTTGTAATTGGAAGCTTACACATTCCGTTGTGCTATTGGACAATATTTCATCTTTAAGAGTTAATATAACTGCTCAGTGATCTGAATTTAGGTCCAAGTTGTCTTCCAGCACTACAAAGTTTAGGCGATATCCTTCTCGAAATAAAGAAATCTAGAAGATCTGGTACTTTGTTCAAGTCTGTTAGCCAGTACATTGGATTTCCAGTAGAGTGATAATTACAGCCCGAATCGACAGTATATGCTTTTAGCAATAGACGTGTTTTGCGTTAAAATCTGCCCTAATTATAAATTTATCTCCTAATTTTTGAAAAATGTTTAGGTAGTCGGATTTTTTAAGGTTGTATTTAGGTGGACTGTACACGGAGCAATATTTAATTTCTGTTGATTTGTAGTAACTTCTGTGAGTTGAATTTATTCGCTCTGCAGGCTGGGATCTACGAGATGTTTAAAATTATGATAGCGCTTTCATCACTAGCTTGGTTGTCCGGATAATTTATCATATATGTTTTATATCCTCTAATTTTTAAATACATTTCGTTTGTAAAATGGGTTTCAGATAAAAGACATATATCAATATTTAACAATTCCATGAATATTTGCAACTCATGAGTCATTATGTTGTTGCTTGGATGTTCGCTCCAAGACTATTAGCTTCCTTTTTTTCCATTCTAGTTGATAGAGAGTTAACTGAGTTTAGTATGACTTGAAACATTTGCGTCACGTTATTAGGAATATTTTGTTGTTGGTTATCAAAATTGATATTTTTAACAGTTTGAGCGTATGTGGCGTCTTTGGAATTACTTTGTGCTGTATCGTTTTTTTGTTTGTTCATTTTGGTAATATCGTTCTTACTATGCAGTGTTTGCCTAATTATTTCTGCTGTTCTGGAGTTTCTGCGCAATTACGTAACCTCTGTAGTCTAAATAGATAGATGGTTACCAGCACATTTTACACAGCGTGTTTCTATTTGGCAGTATTTAGCTGTATGCCAATATCTTTTGCATCGTTTGCATTGTGTTATTAGCTTGTTTGTTCTAAGAACTTCTATTTCGCCTACTATAGGACCGACGCTTCTGGATTTGGGCGCATTCATTACTTGGCCTGAAATCAAATCAGTAGCCCAGTGGCCACCGCGTGGCGGTGCAATGAATACTTGGTGGCATCCGGCACATTAGCGGCGTCGGATAGTTTTGTGGAAATTAACGATCAGCGCTTTCCCTGTCGATACACACACAAACGCTCTTATGAAATTTCGCTTGAGAACTAATTGCAAAATTTCGTAAGAGCTTTTATTGATATTATATACACCTTTTTTATTTAGTGTCAATTTTTAGAAAAAAATTAAGGTTTTATTAATATGGATCATCAAACTTCTTTTGGATAATCATTTTTGTTAATGCCTTTTAATAATAATGTTTGAACTTCTTCTTCTTTAGATGTAAAAGTAAAATATGGGCTATTAATTTCAAGTAGAAATTGTTTATTTTGTTGTAATCATTTAAATAATCGCATATTATTGCATGTTTGTTTATATTTATTTCTTTTATTTTAAAGTATATAATATTTAAATGATCTTTGATTGCTTTTGCTAGATCAGCTGGGTTTTGATTTTCTGTATGTATTGGTGGTAGTTTCCTTTTTTTATATTATTTTTGCTAGTGTTTTCTAGATCATAACTATTGTTTTCAATGCTTGTAGTTTGATTTGCTAAGTTTTGAAAATTTGCTTTTTTTGAGAGTTGTTTTGTTTTAATTTTTCTACAATGTCTACTTCATTTAAATCAGATTGGATATTATCATCGTTGTTCATGTTATCATTATTATTTTTATTTATAATTTTTTTGACATCGGTATTACTTTTTTTTATAATAATTTTAGTAGCATTAATAGTTTGCGATTCGAAAATTTCATCGTTAATAGTTGTGTTTTTAAGTTCATTATTAGTTTTTGATCATTATGTAATTTAATTTTTTTTTGTCATGTGATACTCACTTACTTCTTCTTCATTTTCAGTTTTGAAAATGAATATTGATTTCCATTGTATTGTTTTCCATATTTTGCACATCAGTAGTGTATTTATATACGTTCTGGGACAAAAGAAATGTGCAAATAAAATGTGCAAAAATTCTTAAAATAAATTCTATACTGCATACAAAATAATGAGCATTTTAAGAATTTTTGCTCATTAATTATTAAGTAATTTTCACCTTAATGAAATTCGACACCGCTTAAATTTATTTAAAAAATATTTATACTTAATTATAATTCCATTTTTTTTTCTACTTCCGGTCAATAATAATAATGTAATATGATCTAAATTGATTTACTTTTCCAAAAGTTTTGAGAATTTTAAGGGTCAATGAATTAATCCGGATGCACGTGCATTAATTTTGTTTTTTCTCACGCTTAAAATTTAGCATAACCAGCTAATTAATTTTTTATCAGATTTAATGCAATAGAAATAATTAATTTTTTTTACTCAATATTTGTATAATTAAAAATTCTGACAATTAATCAATTTCGACAAATATTCAAACTCGATTAATTTCATCAAAAATTATTATTACCGGAAAAATAATATCATATTGCAAATGTTATGATTACAGGAAAAATAATCATGTTCGAACATGTCTTTTGAAAAAAAAACTATTAAAGGAAAAAGCATATCATATTTCAATAAATTTAATTATAAAAATATTATTTTTCCCAATTTAATATGTCAATTAGGCAATTAATAATTCATTATTAATAAGTTAATTTCAGATTTTCCCACGGTTGATTTGTATAAAATGGCGATCAATAGCTAAAATAAATTAGTTGTATTCCCAACTTCCAAACTATAATATAATTTTTTCAAGTTGATATTTTAATTTGTTATTTTTATTAAAATGAAAGGTTTTATTTGTGAATTTTGTGACAAGTGTTTTTCCAGAAATTTTGTTTTAAAACGGCACATTGCAACCATTCATCACGGTCGGCAAAATAATGCAACAATTTCTAACATTGTTAAAGAGCAAAGAGCTTTACAAAGTGAAATTTCCGGTAAAAGACGTTGCGAGAAATGCAATGTTGAAGTTGATGCCAAAAAATGGATTCAGCATATACGAAAAAATGAGCATAAGGCAGCTGTTGGTGAAACGGTTGTTAAAAACTTGAAAATGCTAAAAAATTCATTCTGTGGTTTTATAAGAAGCTATGCATTGCAAAATGAAAATGAAGGTATATTAGATATACAAAAATTTCTCATCAATATCAAGAATGATATAACATCACTAATTTTCGATATACTTAACGAACATAAATCGATAAAATTTAATTTGGAACTCTTTGGCGAATATTTGAAAATTAGTGAAGGCAACAATGAATCTGCAGAAAACTGGGCAATAGAAATGAAATCATTCATTGCGAAAACCAGGATTCTAAGGGGAGAATATGAATTTGATGAAATTTATAAAGAAATGGTCCAAGAGATTGTCACCAAATCGGAAGAGTTTCAAGAACGTGATTCCGGATGGTCATTAATAAGAATTTCCCACTCAGAAGTAAATACAAATAAATATGAACCTATAAAAGGTTCAAGTTTTATTGATCTGCCTGATTTTATAAAAAATTAAAAAGCTTGTATTAATGGTCAAAATGAGGATAATTTTTGCTTTAAATGGGCGATAATATCAGCTGTTTTTAATATCGATAACAATGATAGGCCTAATCGTACTACTTCATATCGTATAGAAGATATATCAAATTCTCAAATTTGATATGTCTCCACCATTTTAATAATGAACGTGCTTATACAATTCATAAGGAAGAATGCGGAAAAGTGATATCAAAATTACCTAAATTGGAAGATGCATTTATCGAGTTTAAAAATTATGAAAGAGCCCAAATTGCACCTTTCGCATATTATGCAGATTTCGAATCAGTGCTAGAACCAATATCTACATGCGGCCAGAATCCCGAGAATTCGTCAACAACAAATATTAATTTACACAAACCATGTGCATACGGATTTTATCGGAAAAGTTCTTTTGATGAGAATGAAAATACATTTATTTCATATACAGGTAAAGATATATATATACATTGCTCAAAAGTTTTATATCGAAATACTAATTTATATTTTTTTTGTTTAGGTGAAGTTTGTGCAGACAAATTTATATCGTATTTAATAGAAGACACTAAAGCAATTTATCAAAAGTTTTATCAAAACCCGAAGAAAATGAACCCTCTAACAGCTGAAGAAGAAAATAGTTTTTCAACGTATAATATTTGCCATATATGTAAGCACATAATTTTAAGTTCTAGAGATAAGGTAAGAGATCATTGTCATTTTTAGGGAAAATTTAGAGATCCTGCACATAACTCATGTAATTTATCATATCGGGTACAAAACTTCTTTCCGGGTTTCTTTCATAATCTATCAGGATATGACTCTCATTTGTTCATCGTGGCTCTTAGCAAGCAAACTTCTAGAATAGATATTATCCCGCAAACTAAAGAACGGTATATATCATTTTCGGTAAGAATTCACTTGGATAGCAATCATAGCTATGTTATAAGATTTTTAGATTCAACGCGTTTTATGCCTGCAAGTCTAGACACTCTGTCAAAAGATTTATCTGACTCGGACTTTATAACAACAAAATCGGTTATAAAAGATGCGGAAAAAATTAATTGCTAAGCAAAAAAATACCATTCCCGTACGAGTACCTTACTTCTTTTGAAGTGTTAAATGAAGAAAAATTGCCGCCTATTAATGCGTTTAATAACAAATTAAATGGTAATTTGTACTTCTGAAGAATATGCAATAGCTCAATGCGTTTGGGAAAAATTCGATTGTAGAAATATCAGAGAATATATGATGACATATCTTAAAAGCGATGTGCTACTCTTAACCGATATTTTCGAATGTTTCAGACGTACTTGCCTAGAAAATTATGAGTTAGATCCGTGTCATTATTACACAGCTCCAGGTCTTTCGTGGGACGCTATGTTAAAACTAACCGGAATGAAATTAGAGCTTCTTACCGACATTAATATGCTAAACTTTTTTAAAAAAAGGGATACGCGGGGGTTTAACTCAATGCTCTCTTAGGCATTCTAGAGCTAATAATCAGCATATGGGAGAATGGGATCGTAGCAAAAAAAGTAAATATATGATATATCTAGATGCTAATAATTTGTATGGGTGGGCTTTGTCTCAACCTCTACCTTATGGAGGATTTTCTTGGATAGAAAATGCTAATGAAGTTTTGCTTACAAAAATAAATAGCCTCCCACATGAATCTGATGAAGGATATATTTTAGAAGTGGATCTCGAATAATTGAAAAACTTCACGATTACCATAATGATTTGCGTTTCGCTCCAAAAAATCAGTTCATTAAAAATAAAACTCCTAAATTAATAGCTGATTCAAATAAAAAAGAAAAATACACTATCGATTATAGAGTATATTCATAGAGCTTTAAAGTACAATCAATCACGCTGGTTGGAAAAATACCGTTTTCAAGAAAAAAAATTTCAAACGTATGAATAACGCAATTTATGGTAAAACTATGGAGAATGTTAAGAAACAAGTAGATGTAAAAATCGTAACTGATTGGGAAAATGGAAATGGTAGGAGCATTAATGCGCGTTCTTTAATAGCTAAATCGAATTTTCATAGCGTCGCAATTTTCTCTGAAAATATGGCAGCTATCTAATTAAAAAAATCGCGAATCATATACAATAAACCTCTATATATTGGCTTCACCGTTCTAGAGTTGTCGAAACTTAATATGTATGATTTTCATTATTCTTACATGAAACCGAAATTCGGGGAAAATATTACTTTAAACTATATGGATACCGATTCATTTATATATACTATTTTTACGGAAAATTTATATGCTGATCTTTTTGACGATATTAGAGAAGATGATCCATTAAAACTTAAGTTTGATACGTCTGATTACCCTCCAAATAATAGATTCGGCATTCCGCTAAAAAATAAAAAAATTATAGGTCTCATGAAAGACGAAAACAATGGAGAAATAATGACAGAATTTATTGGGCTTAGAAGTAAGGTATATTTTATTGAAACAGACAATAACGATCAAACAAAAAAAGTTATAGGTATAAAACGAAATGTTGTTGATAAATTAACTAAAAATAATTTTCTTGATTGTTTATATAAACAAAAAATCTTTTACGGGGATATGATGGTTTTAAGATCTAAACTTCATAACATATACACCCAAAATTTAAATAAAATGGCTTTGCGTTCTTCTGATGATAAACGGTACATTAGGGAAGACGGTATTAGTACCTATGCATGGGGACACTATCGAATTGACTTGGAAAATTTTTCTGCTAATGACTTTGAAATCTTGTAATCCGATTATTTTTAAATTAAATATAAGAAATTTATGTACAAAATCAAAATTAAAAATAAGAAAATAAAAATAAATAGTGTAAACTTAATTTAAGAAATTTATGTGAAAAAATATAAATAAAACATTTCTATATTGTTATTTTAAAATATGTTTTTTATTTATCCATGAATTATAGTTATCATCAAAACCTAACCATTTAACAAGAACTTCATTTTTCTTACGTTTAAGAATTTTTTCTATTAAATATGCAAAGCTGTGTTTGACGTTCTACAATTCTGATTCATAAAATCCTCCAGATATAATTTCATCATTGAAATCTTTTAATAAATATGTAACTGGATAAGTATTTCTTATTTTATAAATTTTAAAAATTTCAGTTGACCAGTTCGGCTCATAGCATTTAGTAAATATTCCTTTATACTTTGTAATTCTAACAAAATCGTTTATATTAAATTTTCCATTAGAAAATACTTTAGGATAATTATAAATTGTTTTTAATAAATGTTTTTCGTTTTTTAAAGTCACATTTACAGGTTTTTCTTTTATCGTTCTATGTTTCGTATTATTATATTTTTCAACTAACTCATCTAAAAATATCGTCCTTTTGTAGTTTCCATTAAAGCTAAACATTTTCCACATTTTATTTTTTAGCGTTCGATTAAATCTTTCGCATATTGAAGCTTTTAAATCGGTGATAGTATGGTAGTGGTTAATTTTATTTTTATTCATAAGCTCTTTAAATTTGGAATTGAAAAATTCTTTGCCTTGGTCGGAGTGTATGTTTTTCGGCATTCTTTTTGATTTATCAAAAATTGTTTTCATGGCTTCGGTAACATCAGTTCCATTTTTCGATTTCACGGGCATAGAAAAGGCATATTTGGAAAAAATATCAATCAGTGTGAGCAAATACTTGTAATTATTATTAAATTTATCATACGTATGATTTCCACCAAGTCGATTTGCCATGTGTCATCCGGGCCTTTTTGAATTACACTTCTGCGTACAAATTTTTTTCTTACTTGTTTATGCAATTCATTTATTATATCTAATTTACTCATCTCTCGGCAATATAAAGAGCTACTAAAGTTATTTGATTAATGAAAATATGTTATATGCTAAAATATAATCTTATAACTTTCGATATCCGTCTTTAATTTTTTTTTTCATAACTGTCGGAATTTCATAACAAAGGCGCATATAGTCAGCCATTTCTATTTCATCATATTGCTTAAACGGCACGCACGTTTTTTAATTCTAGTTTCACCTTGCCGTGTTTTACACAATTTGGTATATAAACATTATAGAAGTATTCGCGGAACACATTTCTTGTTAAAGAGCTGCATAAAAATTGGGAAATAAATGGTGAAATTATACATAAATCAGCCCATTCTTTATTGCATAACTCTATCTTTTCTACTTTGCTTTTTTATGCTGAATACTTAAACAAACTTTATCAGGGTCAGTTCTCCATTTAAATCCATAATTAAAATTGTTTTCATCGACTATATCTAGACGCTCCTTATTTTCCTGTTCCATCTAATTTAAGACTCACTATATTTTTATGCATATTTAACTTGCTCCAACTAGAATAGTTAAATCCTACATGATGTGAACCACCATAAATCCAAAGAAACGGCTCAAAATTGTATAATGGCGAATATCCCAGTCTCAGTTTTATGTTATTAATATTATATGAAATATCCATAAGTAAATTCAAACTCTTATAATATGACTTTCGCATATCCATATTTTTTTAGCTTTTTTAATTAATTTTGATTTTGACAATACCATTTTAAATTTATTTTTTAAATCTTTCCAGTTTAAGACTCTACAAAAAACTTAACTTTACTTAACGTTGCGTCTTTTTTTGTAGAATTGCTAAAACTTTGATTGTAAATAAAAATATGAAAGTATTTGTGAGAATAAAAACTACATCATTCTTTAAAATAGTCAACTTTTACGGCATTACTTTTAGTGAATTAAGCGGCGCTACTTTTGACTTTGAATGCGATTACTTTTAAACGTCTAAAAATAATGGCATTACTTTTAGTGAGCTGTTTTCGACTTTGAATGCGATTACTTTTAAACGTCTACTTTCGACTTTGAATGCGATTATTTTTAAACGTCTGCTTTTGACTTTGTATGCGATTATTTTTAAACGTCTGCTTTTGACTTTGAATGCGATTATTTTTAAACGTCTGCTTTTGACTTTGTATGCGATTACTTTTAAACGTCTGCTTTTGACTTTGTATGCGATTATTTTTAAACGTCTGCTTTCGACTTTGTATGCGATTACTTTTAAACGTCTTTGTATGCGATTACTTTTAAACGTCTTCTTTCGGCTTTGTATACGATTACTTTTAAACGTCTGCTTTTGACTTTGAATGCGATTATTTTTAAACGTCTGCTTTTGACTTTGTATGCGATTACTTTTAAACGTCTGCTTTTGACTTTGTATGCGATTATTTTTAAACGTCTGCTTTCGATTTTGTATGCGATTACTTTTAAACGTCTTTGTATGCGATTACTTTTAAACGTCTTCTTTCGGCTTTGTATACGATTACTTTTAAACGTTTGCTTTTGACTTTGTATGCGATTACTTTTAAACGTGTACTTTTGATTTTGTATGCGATTACTTTTAAACGTTTAAAAATCATGGGATTGCTTTTAGTGAATTAAGCGGCGCTACTTTTGGGATTACTTTTTAAAGGTATAAAAATTATGCAATTGCTTTTAGTGAATTACTTAGAGCGGCACTTCTTTCAACTTTTCATGGGATTACTTTTAAACGTCTGCCCCATAAAAATCATGACATTAAAGAACAGGCGGTCGTGAGTCAAGGGTGCGATTTTAAAAATGTTTTTTTTTCAATTTGTGCATCCATTTACTATGATAATAAGTGGACCTTCTAGTTGCGGGAAAACGACATTTTTGAAAAAACTAATTTTAAATAACGAGTTTTTAATAGAAAATACACCTAGTAAAGTAATTTGGTGTTTTGCTGAAAGTAATTCAGTGCCGAATATTTCAAATGTTCAATTTCATAAAGGTGTGCCAGAACATTTTGAAAATTTTGAAAATGAGCCTGTTTTAATAATTTTTGATGATCTGATGATGGAAGGTTTTAATAAGCAAATATGTGAGCTATTTACAAAAGGCTCTCATCATCGAAATTTATCAATAGTGATAGTAATTCAAAATATTTTTAATAAAGCTTCACATTCTAGAGATATATCATTAAATGCCAAATACATGGTAATGTTTAAAAATCCTCGTGATCAACTTCAATTTCAACATTTAGCCAGACAAATATACCCTCAAGATTCAAAAGATTTGTTGAGAATATATAAAGAGGTAACTGAAAAACCTCATGGTTATTTATTAATCGACCTTACTCAGAATATAAAAGATTGTCTTAGATTCCGATCGGAAATTTTTAATAAAGATTTTTGTTGTTGTTTTTGCATTATAAATGAAAATGACGAAAAACTTCAAGTTGAAAAGATTGGCGGACAACAAGCATTTATTATACGTGCTACAGAAAGCTAAACCTAAATTTAGAAAGGCTATTTTACAAAATGCAAATACTGACGCAATTAAAGCTTTAATAGAAATAGTATACAACACATTAAATGGAAATAATAAAATTAATGAAAAAGATAAAAAATATTTCGGAAAGTATAAAAAGGAAATGCGATGCTTATCATGCCCAAAGCGAAGTTTAACTTCTAAAAGAAAACTTCTAATTCAAAAAATGACTAAAATGCTGCTAATATTTCCTAATGCTTATAATCGTATAAAGACTTGCTTAAAAGAAAATCCTGAAGCTGAAATCATTTCTAAAAAATTATTGCCCATTATTTATGATAATGAAAAAAGCGATCAACAAAAATGGATAGAGCTACGTCAAAATCTTTTGAAATTATCTAGTTTGAGAAGAAAGGGTGAAGCGAATAAAGATATGAGTCATGAAACTAAAAATTGGAAAGACAACTCTTCTCAAACTAAGTTTATATTTAAAAATGATTTTTCATCGCAAACTGTTCCAGAAAAACAGGAAATGCTAAATGAAAGTATGAAGGAAACATATTTTGAAGATGAAAATTTTTCAGATAATCATGAACGCTTCAAAACTCCCAAGGTACCGAGAAAAAGAAACAGGAATGTTTTAGATGATACTATGGAGCCTAAAAAAAAGAACGAAAGCATGATGATATGAAAATTATAGAAAAAGATGGGTCAGTTTATACTATTCTATGTGACGATAATAAAAAAATTGATGATGCAGAATTACGTGAAATGATTAAAAAAGCAGAACATGAAAATAAAGCTGAGGAAACTAGGGAAACGCGTATAACTCGTTCTCGTTCTAAATCTAAAAAACAAACGGGAAATAATATTTTTTCATGGTGTAAGATTAAATAATTTTATATGTAGACATGTATATATATGAAAAAATAAATGTTGTAAATAATAAAAATGTATATAAAAAAGAATTTACTTTGCTTTATTTTATAATTATATTACCACTTGTATACATCATGTCGGACACGGATTTTTTGTTATAGTTTTTAGCAATAACTCTCTCAATATTTACTCGAATAATGTGCAATCTAATTTTACAAATTCTCTGCAAAAATTTTTGAAGCTTACAGGCGATTGGGTTGTTGGCATTTCGGAAATTTTTTTAAATGAGCTCCATATGGATTCAAATTTTTCCAGAAAAACAATTATCGCGTCTGATCCGGCAAGTGTCTCACCTTCTAAACATTTCTTTATGAACACGCAAACGCGATCGCAAAATGAGAATAGTAAAAATAAGGAAATAAACAAAGAAACAGAAGGCCTCATTATAAATAATTTTCAGATACTTGAAATGATATTTCCTCTCATAGGCTCAATAGAAAGCTTAATAAATCATTTAAAAATAAAAAAATAAAAACATAATGTGGTTGGTCATATTTTCGTTTATAGCGATATTATAAAACCTAGATTATTTGGCAGTCAATTTATAAGATGTTTACGAGTCCTGCCAGTCAATGGGTCGCAACAGCATATTAAATTTGATAGAATCGAGTACTCGCCAATAGAAATTTCTTCTATTCCAAGTATTTCATTATTGATATCAGATGACTTGGGTAGAAAAGTCGATTTCAAAGCTAGTTCGACGCCAATATTTTGCACATTACATTTTAAGAAATTGGGAACTATATAAATAAAATGCCCGCTTAAAATTTCTTCATTCTGTACTCAACCATGGATAAAGTATACACAAATTATTATATGAGCCAAATTGGTGGTGGCACGCATAACATAGGAGATGTGTACGCTATCCCGAGAGTTATCCAGTCGGGTAGAGGGAGTGTCGGAGCTTTTTTCTCGGGAATTTTTAAATATTTGAAACCATTGTGGCAATCGGGGATCTCAGCATTAAAATATCAAGCAATTAAATCGGGGAAGGCTGTTTTAGAAGATATTGGTAGTAGACCCATAACTGAAATTTTAAAACATCAAAGTGTTGCAGCTGTAAATGAGCTGAAAGAAAAAGGTATAAGAAAGCTTAAAAATATGACTCAGTCGGGGTCCGGATTACGTATAAAAAAGAAAACTTTGAAAGCTAAAACCCAGTCTTTGACTAGCAGCAAAGGAAGACATATATCAAAATTTAAAAAAATTCTAAAAAATCGTAATAAATCAAGCATATTTACAAACTAAAAATAGATAAATATGGCAGCACATGTAGAATGCATGAAAAGCGAATTGGACCTATTTTCGCCATTACCTATTCACTCCAGTGTTTTACGTTGTGAAGAAGTTCCTTTTAGCCCCATTGCATCTTTAGATAATGCCAGTTCTATCGAATTTGTATCTTTGGGAAATGGCGAAACTTATAGAGATATTTCAAATATACATTTAAGAATGGTTCTACAAATTAAAGGAGGAAATGAATCGAAATCTACGGATCCAAAATCGATTACCCCAAAAGTCGGCGTTGTAAATAATATTTTGCATTCGCTTATCCGAAATTGCATCGTATCTTTAAATAATATGCCAGTATCACAATCGGATAATAATTACCATTACAGAGCATACATAGAAACACTTTTAAATTATGGATCTGATGCGTCACAAACTCATCTCGAGTCTTCTGGATGGTTTTTAGATACGGGAAAAGTTAATTCTATTATAGATAAGGAAAATCCTGGATTAGATAAAAGAAGAGAATTATTTAAAGAAGGCAATAAAGTCGAGCTTATGGGCAAAATTCATGCGGATATATTTAATCAGCCAAAATATCTATTAAATAATGTCGATTTGAAAGTTACTTTAAATCTAGAAAAACCTGATTTTTGCATAATGGAGGCTGCGACTGGTGAATCATAAATAAAAATTCTTGAAGCAACTTTATACATAAATCATATAACTCTGAATACCGATATTTTACTAGCGCATCACAAAGTTTTGCAAAATAGAAATGCGATTTATCCGTACAAGCATGTCGAAGTTAAATCTTTTACTTTACATCCCGGAAGTCATTCATTAGCGCTTGATAATGTAGTTATTGGGCAGTTGCCTAATTTATTAATATTTTGCATGGTTTCTAATAAAGCTTATTCTGGTGAAAGAGCATAAAATCCATTTTATTTTCAACATTACAAGTTGCAACGGTTTAACTTGGCTGTTAATGGAGTTCACATACCTTCTCAGCCTCTGGAATTTGATTATAGTAATAGTAAAAATATTATTAGTACTAGAGGCTATCACACAATATTCAGGGGTACTGGAATTCATTATGATGATAGAAGCCATCAAATTAGCAAAAAGTTGTTTGATAATGGTCATTTTTTGCTTGCATTCGATCTTACTTCAGACCATTCAAACCATTCACACTGCTCGAGTTTATTAAATCAGGGCACTGTGAAAATAGAAGGACGTTTCCATAGCGCTTTACAAGAGGCCGTAACATGTCTTGTATATTGCTAATATGATGCAATTCTCGAAATAGATCAAAATAGGAACATTCAACAAAGGTTATAAAGAATTGTTTTCTTCACACATCAATCAATATGATGGATACTTTAGAACTCACCCGTGCTCTTCTAAAAAATCGATGCACCAAGAAATATTTTCAAGGAGTTTTTCCAGCTGATCAATTACCGCTAAAATAAGAAAAAAACCGGCTTTGATAATTGCAAATACAGATCCGGCATCAAAACCTGGCATGCATTGGGTCGCTTTTTATTTTAATTCAAAAGGAACAGCAGAATATTTCGATTCATTAGGAGAGATGCCATCAAATCAGCAATTTTTATAATTTTTGAAAAACACCAGTAAAACATTTTCAGGAAGCTCGAAAAGATTGCAGGGGTTTTTTTCAACAACGTGCGGAAATTATTGTGCTGTATATTTATGCTATAAAGCAAAACAAAAAAAACTTAAAGAGTTTTTAAATGAATTTTCGAGTAATTTGGAAAAAAATGATAAGAAGATTTTACAATTATATATAAAAAATTATTTAAATATAATCAGAATGGAGGAAGAAAATTTATTATATCAAATCAAATATGTAAACTTTGTAAATAAATAAACTTTTTTGTAAAAATAATAGAACCATGTTTTTTATTTGTATAATAATAATTTTTATTTTCTAGCTTTTTTACTTTACAATTTATTTTCATTCATTACTTATTCGGTTTTTCAATAAAATCAAAAATATTTTTTTTTGTCTGGAATTGTACCTTTAAAAATCATATTATATTTATGCGAGTTTAATGATTCGAGTTCTACGTCGCTTTTTGCAATTTTCATCATTCGATCTGGTAAAAAAATCCACATATGCTGTTCAGTTTCTTGATCTTCTAAATTAACTATTAACTTTACGCCAATCTTAAAAGCGAAGTCAACCACTGCATATTCTTTGTCTACAGTAAGTTCATCTACTGCTAGAGCTTCGTTATCTGCTCCTGCTGCCGAGTTTTGAAACTTTTCCATAATATTTGCCATTTTATTAATTTTAAAACAATTAAACTTAAACTTTGGAGCGTTTTAGAAATACTAATAATTATTTCGGATTTTATATTCTATTTATATCATTTCTTCCAAACGACATGTTCAAACATGATTTTTATTCTAGCAATTATTACTTTTGTAATATGATATTATTTTTCCGGTAATAATCATTTTTAATAAAATTAATCGAAATTGCGTAATTGACAGAATTTATTAGCTGGTAATGCTAAATTTTAAGCGTGAGAAAAAACAATATTAATGCACGTGCATCCGGATTAATTCATTAACCCTTAAAATTCTCAAAACTTTTGGATAAGTAAATCAATTTAGATCATATTACATTATTATTCTTGACCGGAAGTAGAAAAAAAATGGAATTATAATTAAGTATAAATATTTTTTAATTAAATTTAAGCGGTGTCGAATTTTATTAAGGTGAAAATTACTTAATAATTAATGAGCAAAAATTCTTAAAATGCTCATTATTTTGTATGCAGTATAGAATTTATTTTAAGAATTTTATCACATTTTATTTGCACATTTCCTTTGTCCCAGAACGTATATAAATACACTACTCACATCTGGTGTTTGATTTTTACAATTAAGTTCTTAATTTTTTTCACTTTTTTCGATATTTTTATTTATTTTATTTGAGTTATAATTAAATTATCACCAATTTTTTTTAATTGATTTCTCATAACTTTTAGTTCATTTTTTTAAATTTTTATTGTCACTTTTTAACTTTTGGGTCAGAGATTGATCCGCCTTATTTCTTCCCCCCATATTTTGGGTTAATTTTTTTTAATATTAATGTTTTTTTAATTTTTTCCATAAATTGATTTCATTTTATGTTTTTTTTCATATTTAAACTGATATTATCAATAAATAGGTTTTTTTAATTAAGTTATAATACTTTTGTTTTTGTTTAATTAATCAGTACACACGTCTGTTTAATTGCACACTCTCCGAGAGACTCATGATTAGAAAGCAAAACGACGTTATTTTCCATGCTGAAAACCCATCTAAAATTCTGCTCGAAATTAGTCTTCACAGAATTAAGATTATTCCACAGATTTTCAATTAATTCATTGTTTCGTTTAAGCATTACTATTTTTACAATCACTGCAAATAAAATAATGGTTTTTAGGAAAATCTAATCTTAGTTTTGTTTAAGCTTTCTCTGCTGAACCACTGAGAGCTACCACAAAAAAGGCACGTAAAACCACAAAAATAATGAGAAAAAACTTGATATAAAAAAAAAACTTTTAACAGTTATGTAAATATAAACTACCAGTAAAGGGTTAATTATATTTTAATTTTAATATTATTTGCTCTGAAGAGTTAATATATTTAAATAAATAATACTAAATAAAATAAATACAAAAGCAAAATTGTACTTAGCTTATTTGCAGCAAATACAACAAATAATAAATTATTGCACTAACAACCATTATACCATAAATTAATAACAGAAAAGTAACTAATGAATAATAATGAATAATACAGTGCTATTAATAATAGCACTGTATTTTAAAGAATCGGACTGTGAAAATTAAATTATATATTTTTGTATTTTTTTTTTTTTTTTTTTTGGCATCATTAACAAAAAAAAAATTTCTGTTTCAAAACAACAAATTGAAGGAATTTAGAATATATGTAATTATTAATACTGCAAATGCACAAAAAAAATAATTACAAAAAAGAAAAGTAGAAAAGTATTAAAATTATTTAAAAATACTAGAACAAAAACACGTTACACCCACCTAATTGGTACCGAATTGACCAGTACATTATATCCCAGGCTTTATCGTGGTTGATGCGTTCGTTTTGAATTGTCGAATTCAGTTTAAAGCTAAATATCCTGCTAGTACGCACCTCGGCTGGTAAAAATGATTATAAAATATTGGACAAAATTTAATTTAAGTGTGAGCTGATTGGAATATAGATGGCGGTAATTTGAAAATCACCTGATTGTCAAAATTTAAAAAAATCAACTGATTGCCAAAGTTATAATATAAAGTATTGAATAAAGTTTGTTTGAGAATGAAAGTGTGTTGTTACGGACTTTCACTTATTTGCCTGGATTTGATAAAAAATTATTAATAGAATTAATTATTATTAAAAAGCCATTTATTTCTATTCCATTTATTGGAATACATTTTATATTTTATATATATTATTTTAATAAGAAAATACACTTTGAAAATCAAGAATGAAATAATACAATTACTATAATATTTTTTTTAAATAATCAAAACTGTCAAATGTGTTGACAAGACTGAGTAAAATAAATTTTTACCCACTTTTTAGCAAGCTCCCTTAAAAATTTACGTTTTTTATACACAGACCACCTGTATCTCAGAAAATGAATTACTAAAATTCATATTTTTATTTTGAAGTGGATACTAAGAGAATACCATAAAAAATTATAAGCAAAATTTTTATGCTAGTAAAATTTTGTATAGAAAGGTTTTTTTTGGGTGCGTACTAGTAGGATACTTAGCTTTACACTAGACAGAACACAGAACATATGTTTTCTGTCTATGAAATGTCAATTGCAAACCAGATAGAAATTCTGTCACACAAAAATCACGATTTTAGTCGAGACAACTTGCCAGATTTTTTTGTAGATATTTTTTGACACTTGATAATTTGCAAATGGCGATATTTGATAAAAATGTAAGATTGCTCCTGAAATTTAAAATTTAATTTCTTTGCTGTGATTATTTGAATAAAATTTAATATCTTTGCGGTGATTATTAAATTTTGTCCAATATTTTATAATCATTTTTACCAGCCGAGGTGCGTACTAGTAGGATACTTAGCTTTACACTAGACTTTTACACTAGACAGAACACAGAACATATGTTCTGTCTATGAAATGTCAATTGCAAACCAGATAGAAATTCTGTCACACAAAAATCACGATTTTTGTCGAGACAACTTGCCAGATTTTTTTGTAGATATTTTTTGAAACTTGATAATTTGCAAATGGCGATATTTGATAAAAATGTAAGATTGCTCCTGAAATTTAAAATTTAATATCTTTGCGGTGATTATTTGAATGATAAAAATTAGTTTAGTACTAAATAATTAAAATATATATATATTGACGTGTAAACAACTTCTTCTTTACGTCCCTATCCGTTGCGGATGTTGGCCAACATCATATGTAGTTGTTTTTTGTCTTTTACTTTTTTCAGCTAATCCGTTGTAGTGGCGTTAAACCAGTTAACAAATTTTGGAGCCATGTCATCCTTCTTCTACCTCTACTGCGGTTTCCTACAATATTACCTACTAGCACTACTTGTATTAACTTATACTTATCACCGTTCCGCATTATATGTCCTTAATAATCCAGCTTACGTGTCTTAATTGTGGATTATATTTGTTTACTTGTTTTCATTCTTTCTAGAACTGTCGCATTTGATATAAAATATGACCATTTAATTTTTAATATTCTTCGGAATATCCACATTTCAAAAGCTTCTATTTTTTTTCAACGCCTTTTGTTATTGTCCACGTTTCTGAGCCATACAGCATAATCGACCAAACATAACATTTCAGCAACTTTTTTGTCAGCTCCAAATTCAGCTCGTTCTTACAGAAGATATTGCTCATATTTCTAAACGCCAATCTCGCCTGCTCGATTCTGCATGTCAATTGTAATTTTAGTTTTGCTGCTGTGCCAAAATATTTCAATTTTGTAACTTTTTCTATATCATGATGTTCAAGTTTTAATTTCCAGTTGTTGATGACTATCCTTGAAAAAATCATGTGTTTTGTTTTTTTGATGTTCATGCTGAGGCCGTATTTTTTACAGCTTATATGTAGACTATCTATCATTTTTTGCAAGTCATCAGGGTTGTCAGCTAGAAGGACTGCGTCAACAGCAAACTTTAAATTGTTTATAGCTACACCATTGATTTTAATGACTGTAACTAGCTTATTCATTGAATCATTGAAAATATGTTCCGCGTATGTATTAAATAGCATTGGTGATAGTGCACATCATTGCCTCACTCCTTTTTTAATCTGTATTTCATATAACATACCATCTGGAGTGAACAACTATATTATTCAAAATATTTTAATTTTATTATTTTTATAAATAGTCGTTTTTTTGTTGACGAAATGATTACAATTGAAATGTCAGACAGAAATGTCTGACATCAAATAGCCAGCGTGTTTTTTTTATCTGTCAAAAACATTTGTCAGACAGAAAAATCTAACATTTCTGTCAGACATTTATGGCTAGAGTAATCAAAGCGTTATACATATATATAGTTTTTTTTACGTAGAAAAGCATTCCGTTGTTTGCGTTGAGTCTAATTGGGTTATTAAGGTTTGTAGTTTGCAACGAATTAGAAATAAATGGAAGGAGCACAAATTTTCTATCTCTTTCTGGTTCACACGATTTTTCATAAAATCGAAAAAGTGTTTATGAAGCCAAGAAATTGGTAGTTCTCTTTCTTAGCTCGTCGAATTGTCAAAAGAAATTTGGTTAAGAATTTGTAAACAAACGGTTGTGTTTTAAAAAAATTAGTGAAATTAAATATTATTGAATTAAAAAACATTAGTGTTAAATTAAATAATTAAAAAAAACTATGAAGAGACTAAAAATGAGTGAAAATTATAATTTATGTGTAAGGAAAAAGAGGTGTATTGTTCCAAACATATAAATATTGAAAAAATGGTTTCTATGCACAGGTATTTTAATTAGTTAATTATTTCACTGAATTTTTCCTAATAAATAATAAAATTATCTGAATATCTGTACAAAATTACTAAAACTATTTTTTTTTATTAATAATTTTACATTTTTCTTAAATTCAATACAGATAATTATGTTAGGTTAGATCAGCTAATATTTTGTATGCCAGGGTCGGCTTTTATTCATAGAGTTATTTTTAAATTATTATTAAGTTAAAATAATTTATTTTGATTAATTGTAAATTTATTTGTTTTTTTTTATATAGATTTCCACTTGATAAGGATGTTAAACAGAAATGGATTTATAATATTAGTACTCCATATGGGACTCCAAATATTAGAGAAAGAAGTACAATATGTTCTGCGCATTTTGAACCCAAGTACCTGAAAAGGCTTGGTCAAAATAAATATTTTTTAACATAAAATGCTATGCCAATCTCAAACGTAAGTAAATTTAGTTATTTTTAAAAATATTTGTCTATATATTTATAAATTTTTATTTTTAAATTTCAGCAATACAATTATAATACAGAAAATATTGAAGATTTTGTTAAAATTGGTGCGGAAAATTATGGCGACGAAGTATTTCCAGTTATTGCTAACTTAATCCAGTTCCCTAAATTAATTCATTTTATTTCATAAATTGTAGTTATTAAGTTTCATTATAGTTCTAAGTTTTATTAAGATTCTATTTTTTAACAAATATACAATTTACAATAAAAATTCTAAAATAATATATTTAAATAAAACATTTACTTAAAACATAAAAAACTTATATTTTATTTCTTTAAAACTTATGAAATTCATGAAAATAATACAAATATTATAATAAATCAATTTAAATTATATGTTTGCATATATTTCGGAGCCAGCCTCAATTGGACGAAAACAATCTGTCCCTGACATGTCAAATATAAAATTTGACAATTTGACGAGCTAAGAAAGAGAGGAATATATCCAGACAGGCTTCATTTATTTTACTTTATGCTCCTTCCATATATTTCTAATTCGTTCGTAGTTTGTAGTTCAACCGCAATCACCTTATTCAATTCCAGATTCCAGGAATTTCAGGATCGCAATTACAATTGACACTTTCTAGACGCCTTCTAGACGTAGCATTTGTCAAAATAAAGTTGAAATGTATGGAGTTGTGTGAAAATAGTTACAATACACGCAGTCTAAACGTAGCCTACGTTTAAGTTGGCCAACTTTTAATACCGCGATTACAATTGACGCTTCCTAGACGTAACATTTGTCAAAATAAAGTTGAAATGTATGGAGTTGTATGAAAGTAGTTAAATACACGCAGTCTAAACGTAGCCTCGGTAAAAGTTGGCCAACTTTTAATATTTTCGCTTTCATCGCGCTTTGCAGTGTCAAAATATAGAAAAATTTAAAAATTAAAAAAAAATTTCAATTCCATTCAAAATTTCAAAAGGTATTTTATTAATTTAAATTCAAGAATTTAAGAATTTACAAAATTAAATTTAAAAATAATATTTTTCTGTCAAAAAAATGTAAACAAATAGTTGTTATTTTTACCACATCTACGTTTTCTATTGTGTCCACTCCTTTGTAGATCTCGTTCGAATGCGTTTAGAGAGCGTAATGAAAGCGACAATGTAACTCAAGCAAGACATGATGTGTTTTGTGATTATTTCCATTGTCATTGAAATTTGGTCAAATTTAAGTAATGAGTGTTATAATATTCAGATTGTACCAATATTGATTACTTAAAATTAAAAGTGGGCATACCATAAATTGGTTGTACTTCGTTTGCTTGTATAAACAATATTCATCGTACTTCAGGTTTGTTTTGTGTAGAATTTTATTTCGGTTAATGCTAGTAGAATCATGAGTTGCTAGTATTCTGCATTTATTAAATCTGAATAGGTAGAAAAAAGTTTATAATTTCTTATAAGATTTGGTTCCGCTTTATACTCATGCTGCATATAAATAATTAGTATTTTAAACTATTCAAAACATTTGTATTTATATATGAATATGCATATATACAATATACATATAATATATATTTATATATAATAAATGTGATATGTAAATATTTGGAAATATTTTTTTTACAGAAGCATTATTTTAAAGATTCATTTATAATGCCTCGTGGTAAACGTCGATCAAATCTAGTAACAGCTGGAACGACTGAAGAAAAGCAAGTTGCTAAAAGACCAAAAAATAATTGTTCCAGGTAAGGTAGAAAATTTAATATAGTCCTCGTTTTTCAAATCAAATATTTAGGGTAATTTAGTTTTGTGCAATTACATTATAAAAAAGTTAATGACATCAGTTCTATTTTAGGTGGATAAAGTTATCTATTGATATTTCTCATTAGGGATTGTATTACTATCAATGCAAAACCTTCAAAATATTTGTTGTAAAAAGTGGTAAATGAAACACAATATGATCTAACTAAAAGTGATATTTATATTTGTACTAACATCCGCATGGATTGATTAATTACAAGAGATTGAATATTATATAATTTTTAATATTATTTATAATTAATCTTGCGATGTGCTCGCGTGAGATGTACTCCCTTCAAGAGACATTATTTGGTGATGTAGGTTCAAATATTTCTTACCTTTAACGTGAACTTTGGATACGATTTTCTGAATTTACGGGTTTGAAATATTTGATATCTTGCACCATTGGAATTTGTTTAAAATCTTTATTTCTTCAAAAGCCTCCATTTTGAAATATCTTTACTTCATTTCTCGATCATTCGATGAATTCACATCCCTCTAATATGTTTTAGCTTTAACGTGAACTTTGGATTCGATTTTGCGAATTTTCGGGTCGATATCTATCACCATTGGAATTTGTTTAAAATCTTTTATACGAGTCCAAACTCAAAAGAATTGATCCAGCAGATTTTTATTACCTTAGTATGAAACAAATAAAATACTACGGCTTCAATTTAGAAAGTATCAAAAAAAAAAAAAAAAATTATTAGAAAATATAATATATTAATTATTTAAAAAAAAAAATACCTTTCTTTGAATAAAAATACTTTGAAATAAAATCTATAACCATAATTCTGAAAAAAAAAAGAAAATTCATTATTCACGCAAAAGAATTCATCTACTGTACTAGTAATGTGAATAACATCATTAATTCTACATGGAAGAGTATATACTAAATTTCCACAGTCTTCTGGAGTAAAAGAGTTCTAAATTTCGGAAATCCAATCACGCTAATGTTTTTTACCTCTTACCGGTTTTGATCTCAGATTTTGTTGTTTTTATTGCCACAAAGTTTCTCTGGTTGACAGGTCTGGACTACTTGATGATCATCTAAGTACCGGAATTTCATGCGTACTCAACCAAGCTTTGCTTGATTTCGCAGTATAGCACTTGATAAAGAAATTCATCCTCAGCTGAATGTAACAGTGGTATTGATGGTAAGAGATAATTTTCCAGTATATCCTGGTATTTTACGGCGTTTACTATACCATCAATGAAATAGTTTTCCTACACATTTTGCCGACATACAGCCCCTTACCATTACAGAGCTAGGAAATTTAACAGTCCTTTTCAAACAACTACTATGAAAACCTTCATTTCTGTTCCGAATATCACGTTTCCTGTGATTACCTACAGAACCACCAACCTGGATTCGTCGCTCCATATTACTGATTTCCATTGACGTATTGTCCAATATTTATGTTCTTTAGCCCAACATAAACGCTTTTTCTTTTGAATTGGAGTCAATAGTGGCTTATCTTTCGCCTAATATTTTTATATTAATTGAATTTATAACAATTTCGAAATATGTTTTTGTATTATTTATCTTATTAAATTCGTATGCCATTTTTTCATATTCCTTTTGCACGTATCAGCTGAGGCGTACTTTTTTTATTATATTAGTCCAATCAGCTGTAATTTCTGAAGCTGTGCACGGCGGTTTTTGCACTGAAGCCCATGATAAATTAATGTCGGTTGCTATTTTATAAACTGATTTCCCATATTTAGTTTGATTTATTATTAAATTTCTTATATCAGCACAAATTGGTTTTCCACGAGCCATTAAAAGATGTTCACTTCACCAAATTCAATCAAAAATTAATTTAGGGACTAACTTAGTTGCAACAAACAAAAAAATATATAAAATTTGTAACGGTATGCTATTTACCCCTATGATAGAAGTCGGCTCGACTTTGACAATTTGGTATGATAATCGCCCAAACACTCGCCGGCGAGAGTTTTAGCGAATATTCGGTATGATGTAATGTAAGTCGTTCTCGAATCGCTTTTTGGCGACTACAGTCGCCGTTTTACACGACCAGAAATTTTTGGGCGACTGGTACAAATATATATAAAAAAAAAGTTTGTATTTTTTTTAATGTGATTTTTAAGTTATTATAAAAAAATTATATTGAATTTTAAATTATTAGTGAGATTTTATAGTTTTTTATAGATATTTATTTGTTAAATATTAAATTTTAAAATATGTAAGTGTAGTTATAGAAAAGTACATAAAAATATTTATATAATATGCAATTTATAAAATAAAATTTAAAAACTATTTTATTTTCAACGTCAAATATGATTGAATATGAATAATTCTATGCTGCTCATTTTTAAACTTTATTGTTTAACAAAATACAACAAAATTGTATGAGGATGTGCGAAGATTGAATGATTGGGGAATTCGGTATTTATTTATTTATTTACGTTTAACTCAAACAATTACAAAATTATGAACGAGGAGTGCTCGCAGTTGGGCGAGTACTCCAGGATGCGAATATTGTGAGAGAGTTGAATGATTTTGCAAGATTGGTATTTGCCAGAAGAGTGACTTTAGTGTGAATGGGCTGGTATTTCTTTCTTTTTCATTACAGGTACCTGGTGGATTGCTGAGCGATGGTAGGACATCGGTGGCGCTGCATGGCTGGAAGTCGGTCGTGAGGGCGCACCAGTGCTGATATGGTAAGTTGTCTTGTGTGCTGTTTAGTATGTGTACTTTTGTTTTGTGTTGTGTTCGGGTACCGCGGGGTCGGTGAGTGCCCTGGGGGATTTAATCCTCCATCACGGACAACGGTTGTAGGCCGCCTTGTGGAAGTATCGTGGTGGCTGTGGTTATAGGCATATCGCGCCTAGGGGGACATTTAATCCTCCATCACCGACAACGGTTGTAGGTCCCCTTGTGGGAGTATCGTGGTGGCTGTGGTTATAGGCATATCGCGCCTAGGGGGACATTTATGTCACTCCGGGGTTGAACAGCGCTATCTGTGGCTCGCTTACTCCAGTCAGGGATTTATATAGATCCCGCTTCCACCAGTAAGGTTTCCAACAACTTTCTAATTCGTCCTTTGTGACGTTGATATAGAGATTATAGTCTTCCGCCTCAGCTATGTAGTCCGCTGTGATGTCTAACACCAAGCCCCAGTTTTCCTTGAATTTAGTTGGTATGGGGTGAACCCGATATACCCTGTATATTGTCGGATCAGGTATTGGGATCGTCACCTTGACCCAAAGACCCTTTTCTTGTGGGTAAACTGATATTTGCGCGGCTTGGTGTGCGGAGAACATATCATTGAAGACCGATCTTGAGTTGGTTGCTCGAATTGAGCATTGTGCAGCGTCTCGGTGATGTTATCCTCATCTAGTATCAAGGGGTGTAATTTTCCTTCATATAGCTCGTTTAATATCGATAGTTCCGTTGATTGTTTGTTCTGGACTTCGAGTAACTTCGATATTAAGATGCTCAGTAACTCATTGATCTTGGTCTTAAATTGCAAAGCTGCTATCTCCTTGTTGGAGGCTGCTGTGAAGTTGCCGTAGGCTGACTCGACATCTTTCAGGTTCGTTGTCAGCTGGTCCACTTCTGAAACCAGTTGCTTGATTGGTTTACTCAGTTTGTCGAAGTTGGACCCCATCACTGAAATCTGCTGTTTTATCAACTGGAAGTTGCTGTCGGAGTTCTTGTGTAAATTCCTCAGTACCTCATATATTGTCCCTGAATCTTCGCTGTCCATCGTTCCGAATGCCCATTTTGCGAAACCCCCGATCACTTCGATGGCTCGTTTCTTTCTACTGTGGACCAGGATATGACTGATGTGGCCGTTGTTTATTTTCTAGTTGTCTATGATGACTCGGGCTTCTTTTATCATTACCTTGCAGGTCTTGTAGAAGCTTTTCATTTTAGAAATCGAACATAACTTCAATTTTCCGGTCACACAGTTCTGCAAATTCCAGGACGGTGGAGAACTCCATTGGTGTGAATTTTGTGAAGATCGTCCAGGTATTCTTTTAAAAAACGGCATTCTCAATTTTTTCGAATAATTCCGGTGCTGGTGCTAACTGTTCAATGCGGTACGGTTGTTGTCGCTGCTGCGGTGGTAGGGCGGTGAGTAAGCTGATCAGCACTAGAGTATAGCTAAGTGTGATGCTGTTGACCACCGTACGAGATTTTATTGTTTATTTTGTATTACTATTAATATTAAATTTGGTTAAGAAGAGACAATTATTATCTAATCTTTAATTAAAACTTATCTACTATTTATTTTACAAATTATTTATTTTAACAATTGCTGTACTAAATAAAATATATTTTATTTTTTATATATATTCTATTATTTTTTTTGATATATATATATTTTTTTTTTATATATATATATATATTTTTTTTTTATATATATATATATTTTTTTTTATATATATATTTTTTAAATTATGGGTATTTCTTTCCTTCCGCCTTTTATTTCAGATCTGAAAATAGAATAAATATATTAATACGTGATATATGTATACGACAATTATATGAATATTTCCCCTAGTAGTTGCTGTCGTCAACATAATAGGCGATTGAAATACTGCCTTTTTTTTTATACAAAAAAAAAAATTATGAATATGTAACCGATCATAATTTAGTTAAGAAGCCTAATCATATCTTTGAAATGCCACATCATGACCTCATTAAATAGGAATGCGTATTAAAAAGAATTGTATTAGATTCGATAAAATCATGAATTAGTAGAGAGTTGTCAGTAGTTCACGTTTTAACGGTCAACCTATTATGATCCATTTCTTTATATGTTTATCATCCACCGACAAGAGCCGACAATAGACATTGAGGAAGTTATAATAATGTTGATTATAATAAGAATGATACCGCCAATAAGTTTAGAGTTATTACATAAATTATTTCTATATCAATTTTAGTAATTCACAGAAATGAAATCTTCCTTCCGAAATATTCTTGAGCATGAATAAACACGATTGGTCATGTCCAGGGATTAGATATGATGAACAGTATTATTTTTCAATTTGAGCGACATAGAAGATATGAATATAAAATAATTATTGAAAATGAATCAATTCGCAATTTAAATTATTAGCAACCCAAATATATTTTTCATTATGTTTATAGCAATTATGTTTACAACATGACATGATATTTACATGATAAAGGTGACCTCTGTTATGAGAACTTCAAGTAAAACATTGGAGGACAAACATGTTGAAGCTTATTCCCGGCGTTTGGGAGAATGTAGAAGTAACAATTAGAGATATATTGTATTAAACTAGCTTCTCAAAGTAAACATAAAATCAAAAATTCGATATTTACGGAATTATATTTATAAAATAACCAAGTATATGGTAATCGGAAAAATCAATACAGGTAACCAAACAATAAAAGTAAATAATGTTCAAATTGAAAAAGTTAAAAGATACAAATATTTGGCAAATTGGATTGAATCCGACTCAGAAAACAGAACAGAGATCAACTGCAGAATAGAACAAGCACGGGTTGCCTTCAGAAAAATGAGTAACATTTTCTGTAAAAATGAAATCAACATCGAGCTGAAAATAAAAATATTAAAATGTTACATCTGGTCTACCTTACTATACGGGGCAGAGACTTGGACACTAAAAAAAAGAGATATAAAAAGAATAAATGCCTTCGAGCTTTGGATGTATCGTAGAATTTTGAAAATTCCATGGACAGATAGAGTAACCAATGCAGAAGTTCTAAGAAGAATAAACAAACCAAGAGAGATCATGAAGATAATTAAAACAAGAAAACTAGGCTTCTTAGGACATATTATGCGAAATGAAAAATATAGAGTCCTACAGGTAACACTACAAGGTAAAATTGCTGGTTCAAGGAGCAGAGGCAGAAGAAAGATATCCTGGTTTGGAAACCTAACAGAGTGGTTCGACATGTCTACGACCGAAATTTTCAGAGCAGCAAGATGCAGAAATACAATCAAAACGATGATGGCCAACCTCCATAGTGGAGAGGAACACTAAGAAGAAGAATTTATAAAATTGTTTAATTTTTTTATTAATGTTAGTAACACTGGCAACGAAACTAGCCTAAATATTGTTGGTTTTTCGATTAGTACATATTAATTTAAAAATAATTCAAAGTTTAAATTAATAATATTAATATTGTGAAATTCTTTATGCAAAAAGAATATTGAAATCAATGTTTTGTTTGTGCATTTTCGTTATTTTGCGAGGAATTTAACCAGAGACACTAACAAAAAAATGTTTTAAATGTTAGTTAACTGTAGAGTTTTACTTCTCTGGAAAATTAGTTTTTGGAAGTTTGTTTTAAACATCAAATTTCACTCGTACAAAGAATGTGTGACTTAAATAAATATTAATGTCATAATTTTGGTTTTCTTTAAATTTCTTGTTTGAAATTAAATTCAATGACAAAAATCAAGAGACATATATAACTAATATTTCATTGATTTAAGAAAGAAATGATGAAAATTAATTCAAATTAATGATCTGCGATTTTTCAAATTTCTTGATATTTAACACTTTTTTTATTATAAAACTAGGTACTAAAAATTTAGAATTCAATCTATAGACACTGTATAATAAATCGATTTTGTACTGATAAACATTAGATAATTTATTCCATCCTCGTCGCCAAGATAATAATTGTTCTTTATATATTACTACATTTAATTTATGGGTAAGTCTGTTCATACAAAAGTCAAAAGTTTTGTCAGTTAAAAAAATTGGAAATTTAATTAGAAAATATAAGATTTAATTAATTATTTAAACTCAAAAATATAAAATAAAGTGTCAGGATCAAGGATACGTTGAAGTTATAGTGAATTAGTATTAATTATTGTACATTTTTAGCTATTAAAATTCGAGCGGGAATCACAACCTCAATTAACAACAAAAAGTCATTCGTCATATAAAAAAAAAACAATACATTGTTCATATAAATTGTGTATTAATTGTTGCTATGGCCAAGGAAATCAAATCAGCAGAACTTAATATTGTTTTAAAACTAATTGACGAAAAGTTTTCTATTTTCAATAATCAAATTAGTAATTTGAAAACGGAATTAGAGCAAAAAATTGATAAAAGTGTACAAGAAACTGTAACTGCTATAAAACAAATCAGCATCAAAAACAGCGAAGAGATAGAGCTGCTTAAAAGTAAAGTTAAAGAGCTTGAAAAAAAGCTATACAGCAAGAAAAAGCAAATTTTAAAATTGAAAATCTAGAAAGGCAATTCAAAAGAAATAATATTATTATTTATAACATTAAAGAAGAAGGAAACGAAAATTTATTTAATATAGTATCTCACTTTTTACTGGTAAAATTGAAAATAAAAGCAGAAGCAAATGATATTAGTTTTACTCGTCGTATTGGAAAAGCTGATACTGATAATAATTCACGCCCAATTCTAGTTGGTTTCTACAACTTTACCAAAAAATTAGAAATATTAAAAAACAAAAAGAGCTTGAAGGATCTGTGTGGTACATAAAAAGTGATTTTACACAAATACAAAGAGAACAACGCAGGAAAGCATATAAAGCTGCTATAATACTACAAGAACAGGGTAAAGAGGTGGTAATCAAAAACAATACAACTTTATCTGAAGGTGAAACAATCAATTTAAATCAGTTTGAAGAACTAAACAAAACGTTAACACCAAAAAGAATTGGATCTCCAATAAATGAGTCTGGGCTCACTAAAAAAACAATAAAAAAAATAGATCTAACAGTATTGGTAGAGGAAGAAAACTTTCTATTGATTCCAAATCACAATCTGATGAAACCAAAGATATCGTTAATGCAATAGAAACAGAACTAAATAATAAATTTTAAAGCAAGCTTTATCATTGATGGAAATTCTGGTACGAACTGGCTATTCTTAAGGATTACGATATTGACAAACACGAACCATAAAATTTATTTAGAAAAATAATATTATATTAAAGTATCAAATAAAAAAATAAAATAATAAATTACAATGAGGAAGGCAACGGGAAACCACCTCATTTCAAAATTCCCTGGAATATCACCATTAAATAGCACCAACACAAACAATATTAATACTAACAACATCATCAGTAACAACTACATCAACAGCAACAACATCAACAACAACATGAACATAAACAACATCAACATTAATAACATAAACATTAACAACATCAACACTAACCACACCAAGATTAACAAGAACATCAACAACAGTAACAGCAACAACAACAACAAAAACACATTTAGTGACATTACTCAAATTGTAATGAATGTATGTTAAAATCATTTTTGTTTTTGCCAAATATAATATTGGTATATTAGAAATAAATCAATTATTGTTAAAACATTTACTACATGTTCCTACTCTGACGCCATTTGCAATGAATGTATGTACATTTCATGTCCCTGCTCGGGCGTCATTTGTAAATGAATGTATGTTAAATAATTTTTATTTTAGCCAATAATAATATTGGTTTACCGCGCTGCACGTCTAATTGGGGTAGCTTAAGCCGGAAAATAGGGGGGTTCACAAATGCGCGTAACATTCATACAAAAATTGCGTGCAAAAATAAACTAAATAAAATAAAAAAAAATCAAAGATAAAATATGCTAATAAAATTAATAGAAAAAAAATAAAATAAACTACTCTAATTTTTAAAGTCCCTAAAACTAACATGTAATACCAAAATTAGATAATTATGTACAATGAAATGGATTTAGATGTTTTTACCATTTTAAATTTTACCCACCCAACCATGTGATCAATACTAAAAACCAAAAATAATACTAATGTATGATCACCCTAAATATTATTCAAAACTACTTACTTACTTAATCATTACAAAAAAAAAAATTCTTAAATCCTGCGTAGGAAAAATAAAAAAACTTATTTAAAAAGAGACATTATTTCGTCCATTTTGAAAATAATTTTATTTAAAAAAAATCCAAAAAAAAATTTGTACAGTATATACAAATATAATATAATTCTGATAAATAAAAAAAATAACTTTACAATAAAATTCTAATCAAAATTAATATATTTTACAACAACAACTAATAATTAAAATTTTGTTGTTGTAATTAATATATATTATATAGGAAGCCATTAATTTTATTACAAATTCAAATAATTGTACACACCCTTTATACTACTTTAACGATTCTGATCGCCTAGTATAAATTATTCATATTCCTATTCGAATATGAGATTCTACTTTATTTGAATTTATATTAAAATTAAATACAAAAATCTTCAAAAAAATAATAAAAAAATATAAAATTATTAAAATTCAAAAAAAAAATAAACTAAATTGACCAACTAAATAACTCAAAAATTATATATAAAAAAAACTTAATGCATATTACACTAACAACTATTTGTTACAATTTTGTTGTTGTAATCAATATGAATGGAGAAGCCATTAATATTATAAATTCAAATAATTTTGCATATGCAATTTGTACTACTTTAACGATTCTGATCGCCTAGTACAAATTATTCATATATGAAATATGAAATTCTTATTTGAGTTTATAATAAAAATAAATAAAATTAGATAAATCTTCAAAATAAAAAAAATAGAAATTAAAGAAAATAAAATCGAATTGAATTTAATAAAAAAAATCTAAATTCTATATTAAAAATAAATAAATTAAAATATGGCAGAATATTCCATATAAATAAAAACAAAAAAAAATAAAACCTAAAGTTGAAATTTCTTGAACTAAAAACTAAAACGTCCTAAGAAATCACGTAATTAAATTATATATATATATTATATGAAAATAAAAATAAAAATCAAAAATTAAATATATATATATGTATATGAAAGATAAATAAAACCAAAAATTAAATATATATATATATATATATATATAAAAAAATATAAAATCAAAAATTAAATTTATATATATGTATATGAAAAATAAATAAAACCAAAAATTGCCAAGATTTCCTAAGCCGTAAAATTTTAGGGCATTTACTAGGAAATCCCAAGTAAAAATAAAAAAAAATAAAAAAAATAAAATAAAGTTAATAAAATAATTTTTTTTTTGAATTAAAGTAATAAAATCATCGCGAAAATAAAAAAAATTAAATAATTAGGAATGAACTCAAATTTCTATTTTCGTAAATAGCCAGGTAATACCAGACTATTAATAAAAGTAGAAAGTGAATTCCAGGGAATACCTGTCTTCCATATCAACTCCAATTTATGACTGTCGACTTTTTTTTCTTCTACCACCGATTTTAAGGGTATTTATATCATTTTGAACAATGAATTTGGATAGCTGTTATTACGAAATAACGTTTATTTCAAAGTAAATTACAGAAATCTAATAAAATTATTACTAATACATATAAAATGTAAGTAAATTAATTTTAAAGATTAATGAACCCACTGAATTCTATTAGAATTCAACAAAAAAAAAAAAATGATCAAAATGATACATTAGGTAAATTCCCTAAAATCAGGTAAAACATAAATAGGATTACCTATTTACAATCATAATAATTTTTAATCCATAAATTTATTTTTGTGTAGATAAACTACAAATTTTCTTTTTGCCAATAATTTATTTTTATGTTGGAACGTGGAACTTGCTCAGATTGATAAGTTCTACACTCCACAAGTTCTACACGGGTTTGTAACTTAACTTTCAAAATCGATACACCTAAAATTATGCAATTGAAAATCTTGGTGTACAATTTTTAATTCTTCATATACAAAAAAAATGAACCATTACAGAACAGATACGTTGGCGGTTATTACCAGCGAAACGGAACTGTATGATGGTTTAATAAAAAAAATAATAATTAATCCCGATATAGTTCAAGAAATTTTATATTATAATACAATACTTATAAAAGAAATAAAAAAAACTTAATAACAAAAAAAAATAATTCAAAATAATAAAAAAAAATAATTCAAAATAATAAAAAAAATAATTCAAAATAATTCAAAAAAAAAATAAAAAAATAAAAAAATAATAAAAAAAATAATTAAATCTTCATCCAAATATTTTAATATCCATCTGATCGATAAGTCGGAAGGCTTTGTCTACTTCCTCCGTGATACATTCATCTGGGACCGCTTGAAGTGGTAATTTATGTTGACGTTGTTGTTGGAACTGATGAATCTGTTTTTTCTGTTGGTTTTGCTTGCGTTGCTGCCGATTATTGAACCACACACGTTCTCTTGTTTGTACGTCGTACAGTTTCTCCCCTAGATTACGTGGTGGGGCCGGTGGAAGCGGTGGACGTGGTGGTGTACGTGGTGGTGGCTGAGCTTGAGGGAGAACCTCGGACTCAGCAGCATGCGCTGGAGGTGATACCTCCGTTTCATCTATACTCTCCTTCCAATGCTCGGGAGTGGTCGGAGTCCGAGGGATATCCCAAGACAAGTACTCCTCCAACTCACTCTCGTCCATCATTATTGCTAAACTGAAATGTATAATTTTATTAATTTATTCTCCCTACATTCTAATGGATATGGAAATCTGGCAAATTTTCGTTGAGTTCACATATACATATATATACACATACTAAGCTAATGGATGATTAAATAAATTGAATTCTATCTTGTAAATTTATACAAATATATTTTTCGAAAGTTCCTAATCAACCTATGATATTATTTCCGAATATCCTTTGCGTGATAAATACCAACGCTTCTACCCTTAAGATCTACTAATTCATATAATGAACTACCTAAGCTCTTTAAGAGTCTAGATTTCACAAACTTGGGAGCAAGTTTTGCATTATATTTCTCTGAAGCTTTACTTAATGTAAAATTCCTACGAAAAACTTCTTGTCCTAATACAAAATTTACATCTTTCTTTGCTCTCAAATTGTATGTTTTAATGTTCCTATCGTAGGCTTTCTTAATATTTTCTTCAACTTGATTTCTAATTAGCTGGATTTGATCAAGCTTGCCTAAACTAACTTCACCCTGATTTAAGCTATTAATATTTCTAAGTAGTTTATAAGAAGTAGCATCATTAATCATATTTTGACCATAAAGCACAAAATAAGGGGAATACCCGATTGATTGATGCATAGAACTACGCAAAGCTGCACTTATTTTGGACAAATTATTATCCCATTTAGTGTGGTCTTTTACTAAATATGCTCTGATGCCAGACAATATTGATTGATTTACTCTTTCTGACGCGTTGGCTTGAGGTGAATATAAAGCTGTATACATGTGTTTGACACTATAATTATTTAAAAGTTCATTGAACATATTTGATATAAATTGAGAACCATTATCACTGATAATTAATTCTGGAACTCCGTAAGTATGAAAAATTTCTTCTTCAATAAATTTACAAATCGGAGTGGATGTAAATTTTTTTAATGGTTTCAACCAATGAAATTTTGAATAATGATCAAGAACTATTAATATACCTATATAGCCTGCTTTCGTTCTTGGATAAGGACCCAAGATATCGATATACAATCTTTGAAAAGGACGTTCCGATATAGCTTGTGAACCCATTAAAGGTTTCAAAGTTTGATTCGGAGATTTCGACTGTTTACAAATTTCGCAATTTCTTACGAAATTTCGAACTTGTAATGCCATCTTTGGCCAATAAAAATTTCTACGTAAACGCTCTAAGGTTTTTGAAATACCACCATGTGCAACTATTGGTGGATTATGGGCGCGTTCAATGACAACATTTGTAAGTTGATCAGGTACCCATAATTTCCAAGCACGTTCTTCTTGGTAAATATTACCTGTTGAATGCTCTACACGTTTGTAAATATAATTGTCAAGTATTTGGACATCAGGATATTTATTCTGATTTTCTACGATTTGTGTTCTAAAATTTACATACTCATCAGAAGCAAATGCTTCTGAATTTAAATCTATTTCTGGACCTATTATATCAATTTCGTTTATTGTATTTTCGTCTTCAAAAATTCGCGATAAACTATCTGGTACTGTATTTACACTACCACGACGATGTTCAATAACGAAATCAAAACCTTGAAGCTTTAAGCTCCATCTAGCTAATCTACCAGCTAAATCGTTCATCTACCAGCTAAATCGACATTAGCCATTTTAAGGATGCATGATCGGTAATAATTTTAAATGGGTGTCCTTCAATATATGCTCTGAATTTTTTTATTCCCATTATTGCAGCTAAACATTCTTTTTCCGTGACTGTGTAATTTCTCTGAGCTGAGTTTAACTTTTTGCTCATAAAAGCTACAGGACGTTCGTTTCCTTGATCATCTACTTGAATTAATACGCAACCTACACCACTATTACTAGCATCACATTGTATGACAAAAGGACGCGAAAAATCAGGATTAATTAAAACAGGAGCACACGACAACGAATTCTTAATTTTACGAAAAGCTACATCAGCTTCATTAGTCCAAACGAATTTAGATCGAGGTGAGTGTGAATTCAACTACGGTAGCTTTCGCATGCGATTAGAAATCTTGTATAGAAAATATTTAAATAAAGTTAAAATTAACAAATAAAAATATCAATAATAAGTAAAAAGTTAAAATGAATGAAAGTTCAAGTGGATATGCTAAAGAAAATGATCATGAATCTTTAAAGATAACAATAAAAAGAAAAAAAAGTGTAAATTCTAATTCAGATTCAGATTGTACATCAAATAAAATGAATAAAAAACAAAAATCAAAAACTAATAAACAGTTAAGTGATGAGAATTCTCTATTAAAAAGAGAAATCAACAATTTAAAACAATTAGTGAATCAATTAAGTAAACCTGATCAAAATAACAGATTAGAAAACAATAAATTTAGTTTACTACAAGAGAAAGATCATGAAACTGAAATGGAATTCTCAAGTGAAAATGAATATAATGAAGGTGATAGTACAATTAAAATTGTTAATAACAATAATTCATCTCAGTTGAAGGAAGCTCAATATGAAATATGCGAGAAAAATAATAATAACAATAAACTTTTACTCTCATTAAAAGAGCAAAATGAAATTCAAAAAGCTCAATATATAAATAATAATAAAAAAAATAAAGAAACTAATGAGTTAAACTCAAAAAATAAAACAAAGTTAATAAATAACTCAGATGACACAAATAATGAAAAAGATACAAATAATGATAAAACTATTAACAACAAAAAAGATAAAACACCACCTATTTATGTTTACAATAAACAAATAGAAGTAATTAAAAAAGCTATTATAGATCATTTAAAAATTAAAGACTTCAATATAAAAAAAATTAATGCAAGTAAATATGCAATTTTGAGTGAAAACACAGAAACTTATAGAAAAATTAAAGATATGCTAACGGAAACGAAATGTCAATATTATACTTATACACCCAAGGAAGATAAAGTAAAATCAATAATATTAAAAGGATTAGATTCTTCAGACAACACAGAAGATATATTACAAGAATTAAAACTTATTGAGAGCGATAATGTTAAATTTGTTAATGTAACAAGGTTAAAAACCAAGCATTCAATAGCCGGAAAGTATGATACTTCTATTTTTATCGTTCAAGTTTCACCAGATAGCAATTTAAACAAAATTTACCAAATTAAAACATTAAATCATCGAATAATAAAATGGGAGAAGACACAAAAAAGATGAAATCTGTCAATGTGTAAAATGTCAGCGCTTTGGACACACAGCAAGTAATTGTACATTACAATATCGATGCGTTAAATGTGGCGAAAGCCATGATCCAGGAAATTGTACGCTAAATGAAAAAAATACAGCTGAAGAATTATTTTGCGTGATTTGTAAAGAAAAGGGACATCCAGCCTCATACAAAGGATGTAAAAAATATAAAGAATTGGTCAAGAAGATACATAAAAAAAGAGAAGAAGTAAGAAATAGAAATAATAATAATAATATTAATTTTATTACTGATAGAAGTAGATTAAATAATTTTGTTAATCCAATGATAAAATATAGAGATATTTTACAAAATAATAATATTAATAATAATGCAAATAATCAAGTTAGTAATAATGATAATGATGAAATTAAAAAACAATTGCAAGACATTTTAAAAGCAATAGGCTCTATAAGTAGTAGATTAAACAATTTGGAAAAAGATATTTATGAAAATAAAAAAAGGATTGATATATTATATGAACCTTATTATGATGATTAGTTTAGATCAAATTAAAATATTGTTAATTAATGTAAATTCATTAGTTTCTCATCAAAAACGAATTTTTTTAACTAAATTTTTAGAAGATAATAACCCGGATATAGTTTTGTTGAACGAAACAAAACTAAATCCGAAACATAAGTTAAATTTTGAGAATTATAATATGATAAGATCTGATAGAAAATATGATATAAAAGGTGGAGGCACAGCAATATTAATAAAGGAAGTCCTTAAATATAATATAATTTCGAAAAATTCTGGTAAATTAAATAAATGTTTAGAAACAACAATAATATCTCTAAAATTAGCAAATAACAAAAACCTAATTCTAATATCATGTTATGCCTCTGAAAATTTCAAAGAAAATTTTGTTCAAGAATTTGATAATCTTTTTAAAATATTAGAACTAAATAAATATGAAAACTATTATGTTATGGGTGGGGATTTTAATGCCAAACACCATTTATGGGGCAATACTGAAAATAATCAAAGAGGTAATAATGTTAGAAAATGGCTTGAAAAAAACGATTTAGAATTTAAATGCACATTATTTTCTACTGAAAAACCAACATTTAGGACTGGCTCATACTTAGATATATTCTTTATAGATAACAGACTAAAAATACATACAAATAATAGTACAAGCAAATTAAAAACGATAAATTATGATAGCGACCATTCAGCTATACTAGTACTGGTTAAACATCAAAATGAAGAGACATTTACATTAGACAAAAACGAAATAATTAACAATTATAATTTTAAAAAAACAAATTGGGAAACATTCAAAAAAAAAACTGAGAAAATGTATGCACAAACTTATAGAAATGACCAAATAATACCAAATAACGTGAACCTAGTAAACGAAGAAATTGAAAATAAAACATTAGAAATAGAAAAATTTATCCAAAACAGTATAGAACTAAATATACCAAAATTAAAACAAATAAACTTTTCAGAAAAATTTAGAACGCCATTAATTGAAAAACTGCAAAAAACTAAAGTAGCATTAATATCTAGAATTAATCAAATGAAAAAAAATAATTTAAATCAACAAAATCAAACAGAAATTAAAAGATTTCAATCATTAGTAAATAATTTAAAAAAATTAATAAAAGATAATATACGCATAAAAGTAAATAATTATTGGAAAAGCAGAATAACTAATATAAACCCTAGAAATAGAAACATGTTCCCAGAAATAAACAAATTATTTAGGAAAAAAACGGATTTATGTATACATGACCTGAAAACAAACAATGAAGATATTCTAAATAGTTTAAACATAAATGTTTTTGAAATTGAAAGAGATAGTACATTAAAATATATTATTACAGATACAGAAGCTAAACTAAATTTACTAGGAAAACATTACGAAAATATACATACGTTAAATATTAATAACAGAAACACAAACCTAGACCAAGAAATAGAATATGTGGTAGCCCAAACTAAAAACAAAATTGAAAATAGACTAAAAATTACACAATTTAATAATGAAAATCAATCAGACAGCAACGAACTCGACCAAACATTTTTTACAAACTTAAAAGAAGTTGAATTTATATTTCAGAATTTAAATAACAAAACATCAATGGGAATTGATAAATTACCAAATATAGTTTTAAAACACTTACCTTCAATTTTAATTAAACAATACCTGAAATTATTCAACAATATCATAAATAATAATTATGTTCCGAAAAGATGGAAATTATCTAAAATATTACCAATTCTAAAACCTGGAAAAGACCCAACTATGCCAGAAAGCTATAGACCCATAAATTTATTACCTAACCCTAGTAAAATATTTGAAAAAATTATTTTAAATAAAATAAACATAACCTTAGATGAATTAAAAATAATACCAAATACTCAATTTGGATTTCGTAAAGATCACTCTACTACCCATGCAATTAGTAAAATATGTTCTGATATATGTTGGGAATTAAATGATAGAAACTGTGTAGGAGCATGTTTAATAGATACAAAAACAGCGTTCGATACAATGTGGATAGAAGGGTTAATCTATAAACTAGTAACTAAAGGTTTTCCAGAAAATTTAATATTTATTATATATGAAATAATCACCAATAAAAAATTTACTATATATGATGGAAAAATTAGCACAAAAAATGAATTTGTGGTTAAAAATGGTCTACAGCAAGGTACCATTTTGGCTCCTACTATTTTTAATATATATATAAGCGATATTTTTGAAACACCTATACATAAAAAACCTAAAAACAATGGCATAACATACGCGGATGATATTACCATTTATACAAGTGGTAAAAAATCAAGCGAAATAGAAAAGGAATTGCAAAATATGTATAATAATATTTCCAACTTTCTTTATACTTGGAAACTAAGTATAAACGAAAGTAAAAGCGAAACAATTCTTTTTAGACCATTATTAAAATTATGCCATGAAAATGTTAAGAAAAATTGGAGATTATTTCAAATAAAAAGTCCTACAGGCACATTAATTCCACATCGAGAAAATGTTAGGTATTTAGGGGTACATTTAAATAACAGATTAAATTTCACAAATCACATAAATCTACAATTAGAAAAAGCAAAAAAAGCATTTATGTCATGTAAAAAACTTTTTTATAGTAGAACGCTGTCTAAAAGAGTTAAAATAATTGCATATAAAGCATTAATTCGACCCATTATTACATATGGTTCACCTATATGGTTTAATATTAGTTCAACTAATATGGAAAAGATTCGATTATTTGAAAGAAGATGCATAAGAGCATGTATTAACAAATGGAGAAACCCTTCACACAATTATAAATATTATTATTCGAATAAACATATATATCGGGAGGCAAATATTGGGCGCGTAGACTACTTTATAACCAAATTGAATAGAAAACATTTTAATAGAATATCGGAAATAAAAGAAAACCCAATAATATCACAATTATACTATCCAAACGAGTTATATTTTAAAACATCAATGAAAAATGGTTTTTTGCCACCGGAAAGTTTTATTTATTTGGATGCAAATAAATTTATACAGGACGAAAATGGAATCCTCCTTTTATATCATATTAATAGAAGAGTTACAGATAATAAAATATTTGATTATTATAAAAATGTAGAAAGAAATGATTTAAAATTTGATATAAATATAACTGAACAAGATAAGATAGATATAAAATATAAAAAATATATATGGTGGCTAAAATAACCCATATATATTATAGATAATTTTAGATTCCTGTTGTCATGTCCTTTAGATTTTTAAGTACATTTTAAGTTTTAGTAAAAAAAAAAAAAAAGAGAAATAAATTTGATTTTTTAAAATTTTTACAAATACATATATAAAAAAATAAATAATGAAAACAATAAAACTGATTAAAATAGAATATAATATAAAAGATAAAAAGAACGAAAAAGCAATTATAAATAATTAATAATACTATTTAGAGTGTTCCAAAGGAGGACCATTAAATATAAGTTTAATTTTAAGGAATATCTACACTTTATTAGATTAAGATTGTAATAATATGAATAATATCAAATGAATAAAGTAAAATTGAAAATAAAAAAAAAAAACGAATTTAGATCGACCCTTTTTTAATAATTCAGTTATTGGGGTAGATAATGTTGCATAATCTTCAAGGAAACGTCTGTAATACCCGGCCATTCCTAGAAATCTGCGAACTTGCCGTACTGAATTTGGTGCTGGATAGTCAGCTATTACACTAACTTTATCTGAATCTACTCTAAGACCGCCTTTTCCTACTACGAAACCTAGATATTTTACTTCATTTAAACAAAATTTACTTTTTCCTACATTTATTATTAATCCCGCTTTACGAAGATGTTCAGCAACTGTAGATAATATTTTCATATGATCTTCGAAAGATTCCGAGATTATCAATAAATCGTCTAAATAAACAAAAACTTCATTTTTTAAATGTGGTGGAATTACTAAATCCATCAATCTACACATAGTTTGAGGAGCATTGCATAATCCAAATGGCATGACTTTAAATTGATATAGTGGCCTACCTGGTATGGAAAATGCCGTTTTCTCTCTCGATTTTTCTTCAAGAGGTATCTGCCAAAAAGCGTCTTTCAAGTCTAAACTTGAAATAATTTTTGCTTTTGGTAACCGACTAAGAATACCTTCGATATGTGGTAACGGATACGCATCTTTTATTGTTACGTTATTTACTTTTCGCGAATCTAAACAGAGTCTGACTTTACCAGGTTTTCTCACCAGAACAACCGGTGAACTCCAAGGACTCTGACTTTCTTCAATAACACCTAACGAGATCATTCTATCTACTTCGTCGTACATTAATTTTTCAATTGCTGGAGATACAGGATAATGACGTTGTTTAATTGGTTTTGCATCACCCACATCAATAACATGATTTAAAAATTTAGTTTTACCCAATCCATTCTTCTGAAACGATGGAAAAGCATTTTTCACAACTTCTAACTTCGCGATTTGTTCTTTAGTTAGAGAATGCATATTAGGATCTTTTTTAATGTCCTCCGAAATCTCGCCTATTATTCCCGGAGCAATATTAAAGGTTTTCCAAAAATTGATTCCTAAATAACAATTTTGGGTAAGTGATGGAACAATTAAAAATAATATCTTTTTCGTTTCACCACGAAAAGTTACATCTGTGTATATACTACCTCGTACCGTTTGTTTACCTCCATCAGCAGTTTTAACTTCTGAGCTAAACTTTGCATAAGGTAAATTAGAGTTTAATAATTCTTTAGCACTATCGAAACTTATACAACTTGCGGTCGCTCCACTATCTAATAAACCTAGTATTTTCTTCCGAAAAACTTTTATTTCGGCATATGAGCGAACGTCATTTTCTAAAGTAGTGATAGATGAAATTACAAGATTTCGATTTGCTCTAAGTTGCTTCCAATGATAACGATATCTAAGGGAAGAGCGTTTATGGATCTGTTTAATTGGTTCTGTTTTATTAATTGTTGAAATACCATCAACTTTATTATCAAAAATTCTTTTACGAGTAAGTTTATAATCTTTCAATCTTTGTTGATATGGTTTAATGTTATATAAGTGTGGTTCCTTACCACTACTATCAATATTCCTTTTTAAAATAGAAATATTCGATTTATCCGATTTTAATTTATCATTTACTTTTTCGGGAAGTGACTGATGTTGCTGTACTCCCGATTCAACAAGTTTTTTGTTCGACAAATTTTACAATTTGGCTTGTAAATATTTTTAGCTCCACAGCCATAACAAAATATTTTTCTGGGTGATAAACAATCAGTAAAATGATGCCCTATTACGTCGCAATTCCAACAACAAATAGTTTTATCATTATTGTCAGAATTGTAATTGATTACATCAATCTTATTATTATCTAATAATGGTGGTTCAGATAAATCTACACCGTCAGTTTGAATTTCTGATACATTCCGAGAAGGATATGGTTTATGGGTAAAATTATTTCTTTTACGTATATCGTTATTTAGATCTTCTTTTGCTCTACATAAGGAACGTAAATGGTCTATGTTCCAAACATCTACATAGAGAAGATCTCTTCGTACATCCTCCCGTAAATTTCTTTTTATAATATTTAATAAGTCTGCATCAGAAATCTGATCTCTTAATTTATCATATAGATACATAATTGATTCGTAAAAATCATCAAAACACTCTCCGTTTCGTTGTTTTCTTTCACGGATTTGTTCTATGATATCTATATCGCTACGCCGTTCTTCGAATTGTCTGCGTAACGCTTGACAAAAATCGGGCCACTGAATTCTACCCGCGACTTTTTTATGATATCGCCAATACCAATTTTTGGCTTTATCCGTGAATACTAAATGTAAATCAGAACATAAATTCTGAAAATCTCTATTTAACATTTGATTTGCCAATGTTTCTATTCGGTAAATAAATTCATCAACCGTCAGACCAGTACGATTACCGCTAAAATTTAAATTCCAACTTTTGATCAAATTGGCTCTACGTTCATTGGAAATTATAGTTCCGACGTGATTTTGATCTTGATTATCATTATTTCCATGATTATGATTTAAGTCATAAATTGAATTTCTATTCGGAACCGAATCTGTATTTAAATTTCTATTATTATTTCGTCTTGGTTGTAAAAATCGTTCACTATTATTTTGAGTACCATTAACCGATTGATTAATAGTATTCCTATTATGGTTTTCCACTAATGGTGGAGGAAATGCGAAATTATTATTTAGATTATTTGGTAATGTTAACCTGGGTTCTGGGCGAATATTCATGTTTTGTATCGAATGTTCTACGGTTTCCTTTATCGATTGATTCAAGCTAGCTTGTAATCTACTCATAGCTAGATCTTGGTTTACTTCTACCGTTTTCTTAATGATTTCCGTTAAAGCGGATAAATCGAAAGAATTTCCGATTGCACCTCTTGGATCTGAATTCGATATTTGGTCGTTTATGGTTGCAAACTGGTTTGATGCACCCATACTTGGATTTGTGATTTTATCAGGGGTTAATAAATAAGTCTGAGACCTGGTCGTAACATTTGTTTTTAATGTTGCACCAGTATTTCTCGATTGCTTAAGTTTGTGGGTTTTAATATCTTTTACAAGACATTCCTCACGACAATTTGGACACGTTTGGTTATCTTTTAGCCATGTGCTGATACATGCGCTATGAAATACATGTTGACATTTAGTAATAACTAAGTTATTTGATGTCGACAGTAATTCGCTACAAATGGAACAATGAGTTTCCATATCTACTTTCCTTGGTGAATGAAACAATTCAATACTCAAAGAACTAATAATAACTTCAAAAATTAATTGAAATAAATGCTTTTTCCCTAGCATTCATTAAGATTTTTTTTTTTTTTTTTTAATTTGAAACACAGCGAAAGTAAGTTTAAATAACACAATACTAATTTTGGGTACAGAAAAGAAAAAAAACTAATTAATAAACTCGATTATACATATGAACATAAACTAAATTAAAGTAAATCACAATTCTATGTTGCATTATAATTAATCATTATTAGATACAAATGTCGGTCGGAATTCGGCTAAATACGGCCAAATCTCCGCATGTCCATTACAATTTGCATACTAAAATTTTCGTTAAAATCCACGCATAAAACATAATCTATTCAATGTAATTTATTTAATAAACATTAGTCATTTTATCCTATAATTACCAGAATCAAATTTGCCGGTCGGAATTTAGCTAAGAACAGCCAAATCTCCGAATTTCCATTGCGAAACCGATACTAATAATACAACAACAAAATTACTAATAACTAAAACTTATTTGTAAATAATCAAAGTAATTCAAAACTTTGGAAATCTACTAGCACCACATTTGCCGGTTGGAATTTAGCTAAGTACAGCCAAATCTCCGCATGTCCATTGCGAAACCGATACTATAGAACGCCAAAAATTCAAAATACAATCAAATTTACAGATAAATTTCCTGAAACTACACTAATAATTTTATATATTATTCCTATATAGATACAATACTAATACAAAACGTCAAACCTAATAATGGACGTTAATTAGCTACAAAAAAAAACCAAATTGAAACGTATTTCCGAAAATTAAAATTTCAACCTATGAATCAATATTTAATCACTACAAGGATAATACATAAAATATTAATAAATAAAAATCGAGTGCCAGAAACCTTGATGTTCTTCAGGTTCTTTCTTGTGCATCATTTGTAATAAACAAATGTTCCACTTTTCTAGACACCTTGGTTACTTTCAAGTCCCTTTTCGGGATACTTATCAGGGTCCCTGCTCGGGCGCCATTTGTAATGAATGTATGTTAAAATCATTTTTGTTTTTGCCAAATATAATATTGGTATATTAGAAATAAATCAATTATTGTTAAAACATTTACTACATGTTCCTACTCTGACGCCATTTGCAATGAATGTATGTACATTTCATGTCCCTGCTCGGGCGTCATTTGTAAATGAATGTATGTTAAATAATTTTTATTTTAGCCAATAATAATATTGGTTTACCGCGCTGCACGTCTAATTGGGGTAGCTTAAGCCGGAAAATAGGGGGGTTCACAAATGCGCGTAACATTCATACAAAAATTGCGTGCAAAAATAAACTAAATAAAATAAAAAAAAATCAAAGATAAAATATGCTAATAAAATTAATAGAAAAAAAATAAAATAAACTACTCTAATTTTTAAAGTCCCTAAAACTAACATGTAATACCAAAATTAGATAATTATGTACAATGAAATGGATTTAGATGTTTTTACCATTTTAAATTTTACCCACCCAACCATGTGATCAATACTAAAAACCAAAAATAATACTAATGTATGATCACCCTAAATATTATTCAAAACTACTTACTTACTTAATCATTACAAAAAAAAAAAAATTCTTAAATCCTGCGTAGGAAAAATAAAAAAACTTATTTAAAAAGAGACATTATTTCGTCCATTTTGAAAATAATTTTATTTAAAAAAAATCCAAAAAAAAATTTGTACAGTATATACAAATATAATATAATTCTGATAAATAAAAAAAATAACTTTACAATAAAATTCTAATCAAAATTAATATATTTTACAACAACAACTAATAATTAAAATTTTGTTGTTGTAATTAATATATATTATATAGGAAGCCATTAATTTTATTACAAATTCAAATAATTGTACACACCCTTTATACTACTTTAACGATTCTGATCGCCTAGTATAAATTATTCATATTCCTATTCGAATATGAGATTCTACTTTATTTGAATTTATATTAAAATTAAATACAAAAATCTTCAAAAAAATAATAAAAAAATATAAAATTATTAAAATTCAAAAAAAAATAAACTAAATTGACCAACTAAATAACTCAAAAATTATATATAAAAAAAACTTAATGCATATTACACTAACAACTATTTGTTACAATTTTGTTGTTGTAATCAATATGAATGGAGAAGCCATTAATATTATAAATTCAAATAATTTTGCATATGCAATTTGTACTACTTTAACGATTCTGATCGCCTAGTACAAATTATTCATATATGAAATATGAAATTCTTATTTGAGTTTATAATAAAAATAAATAAAATTAGATAAATCTTCAAAATAAAAAAAATAGAAATTAAAGAAAATAAAATCGAATTGAATTTAATAAAAAAAATCTAAATTCTATATTAAAAATAAATAAATTAAAATATGGCAGAATATTCCATATAAATAAAAACAAAAAAAAATAAAACCTAAAGTTGAAATTTCTTGAACTAAAAACTAAAACGTCCTAAGAAATCACGTAATTAAATTATATATATATATTATATGAAAATAAAAATAAAAATCAAAAATTAAATATATATATATGTATATGAAAGATAAATAAAACCAAAAATTAAATATATATATATATATATATATATAAAAAAATATAAAATCAAAAATTAAATTTATATATATGTATATGAAAAATAAATAAAACCAAAAATTGCCAAGATTTCCTAAGCCGTAAAATTTTAGGGCATTTACTAGGAAATCCCAAGTAAAAATAAAAAAAAATAAAAAAAATAAAATAAAGTTAATAAAATAATTTTTTTTTGAATTAAAGTAATAAAATCATCGCGAAAATAAAAAAAATTAAATAATTAGGAATGAACTCAAATTTCTATTTTCGTAAATAGCCAGGTAATACCAGACTATTAATAAAAGTAGAAAGTGAATTCCAGGGAATACCTGTCTTCCATATCAACTCCAATTTATGACTGTCGACTTTTTTTTCTTCTACCACCGATTTTAAGGGTATTTATATCATTTTGAACAATGAATTTGGATAGCTGTTATTACGAAATAACGTTTATTTCAAAGTAAATTACAGAAATCTAATAAAATTATTACTAATACATATAAAATGTAAGTAAATTAATTTTAAAGATTAATGAACCCACTGAATTCTATTAGAATTCAACAAAAAAAAAAATGATCAAAATGATACATTATGTAAATTCCCTAAAATCAGGTAAAACATAAATAGGATTACCTATTTACAATCATAATAATTTTTAATCCATAAATTTATTTTTGTGTAGATAAACTACAAATTTTCTTTTTGCCAATAATTTATTTTTATGTTGGAACGTGGAACTTGCTCAGATTGATAAGTTCTACACTCCACAAGTTCTACACGGGTTTGTAACTTAACTTTCAAAATCGATACACCTAAAATTATGCAATTGAAAATCTTGGTGTACAATTTTTAATTCTTCATATACAAAAAAAATGAACCATTACAGAACAGATACGTTGGCGGTTATTACCAGCGAAACGGAACTGTATGATGGTTTAATAAAAAAAATAATAATTAATCCCGATATAGTTCAAGAAATTTTATATTATAATACAATACTTATAAAAGAAATAAAAAAAACTTAATAACAAAAAAAAATAATTCAAAATAATAAAAAAAAATAATTCAAAATAATAAAAAAAATAATTCAAAATAATTCAAAAAAAAAAATAAAAAAATAAAAAAATAATAAAAAAAATAATTAAATCTTCATCCAAATATTTTAATATCCATCTGATCGATAAGTCGGAAGGCTTTGGCTACTTCCTCCGTGATACATTCATCTGGGACCGCTTGAAGTGGTAATTTATGTTGACGTTGTTGTTGGAACTGATGAATCTGTTTTTTCTGTTGGTTTTGCTTGCGTTGCTGCCGATTATTGAACCACACACGTTCTCTTGTTTGTACGTCGTACAGTTTCTCCCCTAGATTACGTGGTGGGGCCGGTGGAAGCGGTGGACGTGGTGGTGTACGTGGTGGTGGCTGAGCTTGAGGGAGAACCTCGGACTCAGCAGCATGCGCTGGAGGTGATACCTCCGTTTCATCTATACTCTCCTTCCAATGCTCGGGAGTGGTCGGAGTCCGAGGGATATCCCAAGACAAGTACTCCTCCAACTCACTCTCGTCCATCATTATTGCTAAACTGAAATGTATAATTTTATTAATTTATTCTCCCTACATTCTAATGGATATGGAAATCTGGCAAATCTTCGTTGAGTTCACATATACATATATATACACATACTAAGCTAATGGATGATTAAATAAATTGAATTCTATCTTGTAAATTTATACAAATATATTTTTCGAAAGTTCCTAATCAACCTATGATATTATTTCCGAATATCCTTTGCGTGATAAATACCAACGCTTCTACCCTTAAGATCTACTAATTCATATAATGAACTACCTAAGCTCTTTAAGACTCTAGATTTCACAAACTTGGGAGCAAGTTTTGCATTATATTTCTCTGAAGCTTTACTTAATGTAAAATTCCTACGAAAAACTTCTTGTCCTAATACAAAATTTACATCTTTCTTTGCTCTCAAATTGTATGTTTTAATGTTCCTATCGTAGGCTTTCTTAATATTTTCTTCAACTTGATTTCTAATTAGCTGGATTTGATCAAGCTTGCCTAAACTAACTTCACCCTGATTTAAGCTATTAATATTTCTAAGTAGTTTATAAGAAGTAGCATCATTAATCATATTTTGACCATAAAGCACAAAATAAGGGGAATACCCGATTGATTGATGCATAGAACTACGCAAAGCTGCACTTATTTTGGACAAATTATTATCCCATTTAGTGTGGTCTTTTACTAAATATGCTCTGATGCCAGACAATATTGATTGATTTACTCTTTCTGACGCGTTGGCTTGAGGTGAATATAAAGCTGTATACATGTGTTTGACACTATAATTATTTAAAAGTTCATTGAACATATTTGATATAAATTGAGAACCATTATCACTGATAATTAATTCTGGAACTCCGTAAGTATGAAAAATTTCTTCTTCAATAAATTTACAAATCGGAGTGGATGTAAATTTTTTTAATGGTTTCAACCAATGAAATTTTGAATAATGATCAAGAACTATTAATATACCTATATAGCCTGCTTTCGTTCTTGGATAAGGACCCAAGATATCGATATACAATCTTTGAAAAGGACGTTCCGATATAGCTTGTGAACCCATTAAAGGTTTCAAAGTTTGATTCGGAGATTTCGACTGTTTACAAATTTCGCACTTGTAATGCCATCTTTGGCCAATAAAAATTTCTACGTAAACGCTCTAAGGTTTTTGAAATACCACCATGTGCAACTATTGGTGGATTATGGGCGCGTTCAATGACAACATTTGTAAGTTGATCAGGTACCCATAATTTCCAAGCACGTTCTTCTTGGTAAATATTACCTGTTGAATGCTCTACACGTTTGTAAATATAATTGTCAAGTATTTGGACATCAGGATATTTATTCTGATTTTCTACGATTTGTGTTCTAAAATTTACATACTCATCAGAAGCAAATGCTTCTGAATTTAAATCTATTTCTGGACCTATTATATCAATTTCGTTTATTGTATTTTCGTCTTCAAAAATTCGCGATAAACTATCTGGTACTGTATTTAGACTACCACGACGATGTTCAATAACGAAATCAAAACCTTGAAGTTTTAAGCTCCATCTAGCTAATCTACCAGCTAAATCGTTCTGTGACATTAGCCATTTTAAGGATGCATGATCGGTAATAATTTTAAATGGGTGTCCTTCAATATATGCTCTGAATTTTTTTATTCCCATTATTGCAGCTAAACATTCTTTTTCCGTGACTGTGTAATTTCTCTGAGCTGAGTTTAACTTTTTGCTCATAAAAGCTACAGGACGTTCGTTTCCTTGATCATCTACTTGAATTAATACGCAACCTACACCACTATTACTAGCATCACATTGTATGACAAAAGGACGCGAAAAATCAGGATTAATTAAAACAGGAGCACACGACAACGAATTCTTAATTTTACGAAAAGCTACATCAGCTTCATTAGTCCACACGAATTTAGATCGACCCTTTTTTAATAATTCAGTTATTGGGGTAGATAATGTTGCATAATCTTCAAGGAAACGTCTGTAATACCCGGCCATTCCTAGAAATCTGCGAACTTGCCGTACTGAATTTGGTGCTGGATAGTCAGCTATTACACTAACTTTATCTGAATCTACTCTAAGACCGCCTTTTCCTACTACGAAACCTAGATATTTTACTTCATTTAAACAAAATTTACTTTTTCCTACATTTATTGTTAATCCCGCTTTACGAAGATGTTCAGCAACTGTAGATAATATTTTCATATGATCTTCGAAAGATTCCGAGATTATCAATAAATCGTCTAAATAAACAAAAACTTCATTTTTTAAACGTGGTGGAATTACTAAATCCATCAATCTACACATAGTTTGAGGAGCATTGCATAATCCAAATGGCATGACTTTAAATTGATATAGTGGCCTACCTGGTATGGAAAATGCCGTTTTCTCTCTCGATTTTTCTTCAAGAGGTATCTGCCAAAAAGCGTCTTTCAAGTCTAAACTTGAAATAATTTTTGCTTTTGGTAACCGACTAAGAATACCTTCGATATGTGGTAACGGATACGCATCTTTTATTGTTACGTTATTTACTTTTCGCGAATCTAAACAGAGTCTGACTTTACCAGGTTTTCTCACCAGAACAACCGGTGAACTCCAAGGACTCTGACTTTCTTCAATAACACCTAACGAGATCATTCTATCTACTTCGTCGTACATTAATTTTTCAATTGCTGGAGATACAGGATAATGACGTTGTTTAATTGGTTTTGCATCACCCACATCAATAACATGATTTAAAAATTTAGTTTTACCCAATCCATTCTTCTGAAACGATGGAAAAGCATTTTTCACAACTTCTAACTTCGCGATTTGTTCTTTAGTTAGAGAATGCATATTAGGATCTTTTTTAATGTCCTCCGAAATCTCGCCTATTATTCCCGGAGCAATATTAAAGGTTTTCCAAAAATTGATTCCTAAATAACAATTTTGGGTAAGTGATGGAACAATTAAAAATAATATCTTTTTCGTTTCACCACGAAAGGTTACATCTGTGTATATACTACCTCGTACCGTTTGTTTACCTCCATCAGCAGTTTTAACTTCTGAGCTAAACTTTGCATAAGGTAAATTAGAGTTTAATAATTCTTTAGCACTATCGAAACTTATACAACTTGCGGTCGCTCCACTATCTAATAAACCTAGTATTTTCTTCCCAAAAACTTTTATTTCGGCATATGAGCGAACGTCATTTTCTAAAGTAGTGATAGATGAAATTACAAGATTTCGATTTGCTCTAAGTTGCTTCCAATGATAACGATATCTAAGGGAAGAGCGTTTATGGATCTGTTTAATTGGTTCTGTTTTATTAATTGTTGAAATACCATCAACTTTATTATCAAAAATTCTTTTACGAGTAAGTTTATAATCTTTCAATCTTTGTTGATATGGTTTAATGTTATATAAGTGTGGTTCCTTACCACTACTATCAATATTCCTTTTTAAAATAGAAATATTCGATTTATCCGATTTTAATTTATCATTTACTTTTTCGGGAAGTGACTGATGTTGCTGTACTCCCGATTCAACAAGTTTTTTGTTCGACAAATTTTGCAATTTGGCTTGTAAATATTTTTAGCTCCACAGCCATAACAAAATATTTTTCTGGGTGATAAACAATCAGTAAAATGATGCCCTATTACGTCGCAATTCCAACAACAAATAGTTTTATCATTATTGTCAGAATTGTAATTGATTACATCAATCTTATTATTATCTAATAATGGTGGTTCAGATAAATCTACACCGTCAGTTTGAATTTCTGATACATTCCGAGAAGGATATGGTTTATGGGTAAAATTATTTCTTTTACGTATATCGTTATTTAGATCTTCTTTTGCTCTACATAAGGAACGTAAATGGTCTATGTTCCAAACATCTACATAGAGAAGATCTCTTCGTACATCCTCCCGTAAATTTCTTTTTATAATATTTAATAAGTCTGCATCAGAAATCTGATCTCTTAATTTATCATATAGATACATAATTGATTCGTAAAAATCATCAAAACACTCTCCGTTTCGTTGTTTTCTTTCACGGATTTGTTCTATGATATCTATATCGCTACGCCGTTCTTCGAATTGTCTGCGTAACGCTTGACAAAAATCGGGCCACTGAATTCTACCCGCGACTTTTTTATGATAATCGCCAATACCAATTTTTGGCTTTATCCGTGAATACTAAATGTAAATCAGAACATAAATTCTGAAAATCTCTATTTAACATTTGATTTGTCAATGTTTCTATTCGGTAAATAAATTCATCAACCGTCAGACCAGTACGATTACCGCTAAAATTTAAATTCCAACTTTTGATCAAATTGGCTCTACGTTCATTGGAAATTATAGTTCCGACGTGATTTTGATCTTGATTATCATTATTTCCATGATTATGATTTAAGTCATAAATTGAATTTCTATTCGGAACCGAATCTGTATTTAAATTTCTATTATTATTTCGTCTTGGTTGTAAAAATCGTTCACTATTATTTTGAGTACCATTAACCGATTGATTAATAGTATTCCTATTATGGTTTTCCACTAATGGTGGAGGAAATGCGAAATTATTATTTAGATTATTTGGTAATGTTAACCTGGGTTCTGGGCGAATATTCATGTTTTGTATCGAATGTTCTACGGTTTCCTTTATCGATTGATTCAAGCTAGCTTGTAATCTACTCATAGCTAGATCTTGGTTTACTTCTACCGTTTTCTTAATGATTTCCGTTAAAGCGGATAAATCGAAAGAATTTCCGATTGCACCTCTTGGATCTGAATTCGATATTTGGTCGTTTATGGTTGCAAACTGGTTTGATGCACCCATACTTGGATTTGTGATTTTATCAGGGGTTAATAAATAAGTCTGAGACCTGGTCGTAACATTTGTTTTTAATGTTGCACCAGTATTTCTCGATTGCTTAAGGTTGTGGGTTTTAATATCTTTTACAAGACATTCCTCACGACAATTTGGACACGTTTGGTTATCTTTTAGCCATGTGCTGATACATGCGCTATGAAATACATGTTGACATTTAGTAATAACTAAGTTATTTGATGTCGACAGTAATTCGCTACAAATGGAACAATGAGTTTCCATATCTACTTTCCTTGGTGAATGAAACAATTCAATACTCAAAGAACTAATAATAACTTCAAAAATTAATTGAAATAAATGCTTTTTCCCTAGCATTCATTAAGATTTTTTTTTTTTTTTTTTTAATTTGAAACACAGCGAAAGTAAGTTTAAATAACACAATACTAATTTTGGGTACAGAAAAGAAAAAAAACTAATTAATAAACTCGATTATACATATGAACATAAACTAAATTAAAGTAAATCACAATTCTATGTTGCATTATAATTAATCATTATTAGATACAAATGTCGGTCGGAATTCGGCTAAATACGGCCAAATCTCCGCATGTCCATAACAATTTGCATACTAAAATTTTCGTTAAAATCCACGCATAAAACATAATCTATTCAATGTAATTTATTTAATAAACATTAGTCATTTTATCCTATAATTACCAGAATCAAATTTGCCGGTCGGAATTTAGCTAAGAACAGCCAAATCTCCGAATTTCCATTGCGAAACCGATACTAATAATACAACAACAAAATTACTAATAACTAAAACTTATTTGTAAATAATCAAAGTAATTCAAAACTTTGGAAATCTACTAGCACCACATTTGCCGGTCGGAATTTAGCTAAGTACAGCCAAATCTCCGCATGTCCATTGCGAAACCGATACTATAGAACGCCAAAAATTCAAAATACAATCAAATTTACAGATAAATTTCCTGAAACTACACTAATAATTTTATATATTATTCCTATATACATACAATACTAATACAAAACGTCAAACCTAATAATGGACGTTAATTAGCTACAAAAAAAAACCAAATTGAAACGTATTTCCGAAAATTAAAATTTCAACCTATGAATCAATATTTAATCACTACAAGGATAATACATAAAATATTAATAAATAAAAATCGAGTGCCAGAAACCTTGATGTTCTTCAGGTTCTTTCTTGTGCATCATTTGTAATAAACAAATGTTCCACTTTTCTAGACACCTTGGTTACTTTCAAGTCCCTTTTCGGGATACTTATCAGGGTCCCTGCTCGGGCGCCATTTGTAATGAATGTATGTTAAAATCATTTTTGTTTTTGCCAAATATAATATTGGTATATTAGAAATAAATCAATTATTGTTAAAACATTTACTACATGTTCCTACTCTGACGCCATTTGCAATGAATGTATGTACATTTCATGTCCCTGCTCGGGCGTCATTTGTAAATGAATGTATGTTAAATAATTTTTATTTTAGCCAATAATAATATTGGTTTACCGCGCTGCACGTCTAATTGGGGTAGCTTAAGCCGGAAAATAGGGGGGTTCACAAATGCGCGTAACATTCATACAAAAATTGCGTGCAAAAATAAACTAAATAAAATAAAAAAAAATCAAAGATAAAATATGCTAATAAAATTAATAGAAAAAAAATAAAATAAACTACTCTAATTTTTAAAGTCCCTAAAACTAACATGTAATACCAAAATTAGATAATTATGTACAATGAAATGGATTTAGATGTTTTTACCATTTTAAATTTTACCCACCCAACCATGTGATCAATACTAAAAACCAAAAATAATACTAATGTATGATCACCCTAAATATTATTCAAAACTACTTACTTACTTAATCATTACAAAAAAAAAAAAATTACTAAATCCTGCGTAGGAAAAATAAAAAAACTTATTTAAAAAGAGACATTATTTCGTCCATTTTGAAAATAATTTTATTTAAAAAAAATCCAAAAAAAAATTTGTACAGTATATACAAATATAATATAATTATGATAAATAAAAAAAATAACTTTACAATAAAATTCTAATCAAAATTAATATATTTTACAACAACAACTAATAATTAAAATTTTGTTGTTGTAATTAATATATATTATATAGGAAGCCATTAATTTTATTACAAATTCAAATAATTGTACACACCCTTTATACTACTTTAACGATTCTGATCGCCTAGTATAAATTATTCATATTCCTATTCGAATATGAGATTCTACTTTATTTGAATTTATATTAAAATTAAATACAAAAATCTTCAAAAAAATAATAAAAAAATATAAAATTAATAAAATTCAAAAAAAAAAAAAAACTAAATTGACCAACTAAATAACTCAAAAATTATATATAACAAAAACTTAATGCATATTACACTAACAACTATTTGTTACAATTTTGTTGTTGTAATCAATATGAATGGAGAAGCCATTAATATTATAAATTCAAATAATTTTGCATATGCAATTTGTACTACTTTAACGATTCTGATCGCCTAGTACAAATTATTCATATATGAAATATGAAATTCTTATTTGAGTTTATAATAAAAATAAATAAAATTAGATAAATCTTCAAAATAAAAAAAATAGAAATTAAAGAAAATAAAAAATAGAAATTAAAGAATATTCCATATAAATAAAAACAAAAAAAAATAAAACCTAAAGTTGAAATTTCTTGAACTAAAAACTAAAACGTCCTAAGAAATCACGTAATTAAATTATATATATATATTATATGAAAATAAAAATAAAAATCAAAAATTAAATATATATATATGTATATGAAAGATAAATAAAACCAAAAATTAAATATATATATATATATATATATATAAAAAAATATAAAATCAAAAATTAAATTTATATATATGTATATGAAAAATAAATAAAACCAAAAATTGCCAAGATTTCCTAAGCCGTAAAATTTTAGGGCATTTACTAGGAAATCCCAAGTAAAAATAAAAAAAAATAAAATAAAGTTAATAAAATAATTTTTTTTTTGAATTAAAGTAATAAAATCATCGCGAAAATAAAAAAAATTAAATAATTAGGAATGAACTCAAATTTCTATTTTCGTAAATAGCCAGGTAATACCAGACTATTAATAAAAGTAGAAAGTGAATTCCAGGGAATACCTGTCTTCCATATCAACTCCAATTTATGACTGTCGACTTTTTTTTTCTTCTACCACCGATTTTAAGGGTATTTATATCATTTTGAACAATGAATTTGGATAGCTGTTATTACGAAATAACGTTTATTTCAAAGTAAATTACAGAAATCTAATAAAATTATTACTAATACATATAAAATGTAAGTAAATTAATTTTAAAGATTAATGAACCCACTGAATTCTATTAGAATTCAACAAAAAAAAAAAAAAATGATCAAAATGATACATTATGTAAATTCCCTAAAATCAGGTAAAACATAAATAGGATTCCCTATTTACAATCATAATAATTTTTAATCCATAAATTTATTTTTGTGTAGATAAACTACAAATTTTCTTTTTGCCAATAATTTATTTTTATGTTGGAACGTGGAACTTGCTCAGATTGATAAGTTCTACACTCCACAAGTTCTACACGGGTTTGTAACTTAACTTTCAAAATCGATACACCTAAAATTATGCAATTGAAAATCTTGGTGTACAATTTTTAATTCTTCATATACAAAAAAAATGAACCATTACAAAATCACCATGAACAACCACAACAACATCAATAATAATAAGTTAAACAATATAAATAATAACAAGAATTACATTAGCAATAACATCATCTCAGAACATAGTAGAATCAAATTTAAGAGAAACGTAAACAACAACAACAAACTTAAAATCAACAACGTCAAATGTTTAAAAGTTGCTACGTGGAATGTAAGGAGCCTGTTAGAAGCTGGTAAAGTAAATAACATAGAAATTGAAAAAAATAGACTAAAAATTTATATAATTGGCGTGTTAGAAATTCATTGGAAAGGTAGCGGCGAAATCATAACAAACAAAAATTACTTTATATACTCAGGCTCAAACTCTGAGCACAGAAAAGGAGTTGGTTTTATGGTTTCACTTGAATTAAAAAAATATATAACTAGTATAATAATAAAAAACGACCGCATGATGCTAATTCAACTGAAATATGGCAATAATTAATATTCAATTTAATACAATTTTATGCTCCAACGTTAGATTGCGACGATTCCATTTGTGAGGAATTCTATAATAATTTAAATGAATTAATGGAACATCTAAAAAATGAAGACGTAACGATAATTATGGGGGATTTTAACGCGAAAGTGGGACAAGGAGAAGTAAATAACATCGTCGGTAAATATGGTCTTGGTGAAAGGAATTATAGAGGCAACAAATTAGTGGAGTTCTGTATCGACAACAAAATGCTAATAACCAATACTTGGTTCAAGATGCCGAAAAGAAGACTACCTATATACTTGGGACATCTCCCAAAAGCAACACAAATAGCGTCATCAGAAATCAAATCGATTTCATCTTAATTAACCAGCGTAAATCAGCGAAGCGAAGACTTATCCGGGCGCGGACATCCAATCGGACCACATTCTGTTAGCTGTCAAGTTAAAAATAAAGTTGAAAAAACTAGGTAAGCAAATTAATTATTCTAAGTCTGATTTTTCTGTTTTAGACATACCTGAGAAAAGAGAAGAGATAAAAAACAATATAAATAGAAAGTTAAATTCGATGAGAACAACTATTATAGATGAAAATAATGTGAATACAAAAATAAACTATTTCAATGTACCACTCAAAGAAGCGATCAATGAGGTGGCATTAAACAAAACAAATATTAAAAAAAAAACAAGAGTGGATGACAAGTGAAATAATATTATTAATGTATGAGAGAAGGAAACATAAAAATTTAAATATTATACGTTACATTACAGAATAATAAAGAAAAAAATCAGAGTAGCGAAAGCCAAATTTTGGGATGAACAATGTCAAGAGATTGAATGTTTAGAAAAGAATCACAATAGTTTCAAGCTGCACAAGAAAATAAAATTAGTAATTGGTAAATCAAATAAAAAAAACATGGAATTATTAAAAGTAAAGATGGTAAAATCTTGGCATATCCTGAAGAAAGAATAAAAAGATGGGAAGAATATGTAACTGAACTTTTCGATGATATTAGAACTAGAACAGCAAATGCAGCAGCGGCAGATATGGATGGTCCGTTCATACTAGAGGATGAAGTTCGTTCGGTATTAAAAAATTCTAAAAAAGTCCAGATGAAATTCCGAACGAAGTTTTGAAATTAATAGATGATGATGGTATTAAATTATTAACTAACATATTCAACATGATTTACAATACCGGAGTTATACCTGAAGAATGGTTAAAATCCACTTTTATCACGCTGCCAAAGAAACCAAATGCAGCCTCGTGTTCAGACTACAGAACAATAAGTTTAAGGAGTCTCTCTCTGAAACTATTTCTAAAAATAATCCACAATAGAATTTATAAAAGATTGGAAATAGATATCAGTGAAACTCAATTTGGATATAGAAATGATTTAGGAACACGTGATGCACTGTTTATGTTTAACACACACAATAGAGAGATGAATGTTGATATTCATTCTTGTTTTAGGTCAACCACGAAAAAATGATGTCAATTTTAACATCAAAAAATTTAGATGGAAAAGATTTAAGATTCATCGAAAATTTGTACTGGAACCAAGCAGCGACAATAAATACACCGGATGGCTTAACCGAAAGCATAGAAATTAAAAAGGGGGTAAGACAAGGGTGCATACTTTCACCGCTGTTATTCAATATTTATTCCGAAGATATATTTAAAGAGGCAATTATAAACAGCTATATTGGTATCTCAATAAATGGGGATGTAGTAAATAATGTTAGGTTTGCTGACGATGCAGTATTAGTAGGTAGCAACAAACGCTCGCGATCTACATTTAATGCTAGAGAATTTAGATAAAACATGCAAAGAATATGGAATGAAAATAAATATAAGCAAAACTAAATACGTAATTTTCAGCAACAACAGTAATTCCAATGATAGCATAAAACTGAACAACAAAGCAATTGAAAAAGTCGACAAAATTAAGTACTTGGGAACTATTATTGACAGTAAGTGTAACAACAGAACCGAAATCAACGCAAGAGTAGAGCAGGCCCGTGTGGCGTTTAGAAACATGAACAATATATTCTGCAAGGGCGTTGTAAACTTAAAATTAAAAATAAAAATGTTGAAATGTTACATCTGGCCAATTCTGCTTTATGGAGTCGAAATTTGGACAGTTAAGCAACATGACATCAGAAAAATTGAAGCGTTTGAGATGTGGGTATACCGACAGATTCTAAAAATAAACTGGCGCGAACACATTACGAATTCGGAAGTACTAAATAGAATGGGGACATCGAAACAACTAATAAATACTATCAAAGAAAGAAAGCTAAGATATTTGGGACATATTATGCGTAATGAAAAATACAGAATTCTACAATTGACAATACAAGGAAAAATAGTTGGCCAAAGAAGCAGAGGAATAAGAAGAATCTCCTGGATAAAAAATTTAGAAGTTTGGTATAATATGTCCGCAAACAATTTACTAAGAGCTGTCAAAGATAGAACCCAACTTGAAGAAATGGTGACCAACGTCCGTAACGGACAGGCACTTTAAAAAGAAGAAGAATAAACTAAGTTGTAAGTTTCGTGTTTTCTTTATAACGTCTTAAATATAACAAGAATAATTATTATGCACCCTTTAATAGATGTTTGTATTAGTCTGTTTACAATTATAAACTGAATTTTTAATATAATTAACTTCGAGAAATCATTGGTGCAATTTAAAAAAAAAATCAGTTGATTAATTCCATTCTATAGACACGAAAAGAACTATTGATAAAATACCAGATCTTTAAAAATTTGCTTTAATTTCTTTTATTACAATAATCTTTCCAACTTCCTATTCAAAAATATTAATTTGTCCCAAAAAAAGGAAATCATTAATTTACTTCAATGATTTAATATTTTATTTAATTTTAATTATTTTGCATATTATAATATCTTTTTTATTACTTTCCTTTTATTGAATTTACAATTCATGTTTTCCTCACCTGGGCATAGCGTCTAAACGGCTTTACCGTTTTAACTGAAATTTGGAACTTAAGCTCGTGTTATTAACCATTGCACATAATTTTCAAGGCCCAGCGAGAGGGGTTGGGCCTATTTTCAAAAAAGTCATGTGGGGTATCAAATTAAAGGTCTGGAAGAGTAGATATCTTTGGGGCAAGTGACGTAACGTTTGACGTAACGTGGTCATGTGGGGGCGAAAAATGGGTCCTGTGGGGTACTGAAAAATTCATCTTTTCTTCACTTGAGCATACCTCCTAAATGGCTGTACCGATTTAACTTAAATTTAGAAGTTAAGCTCGTGCTACCCATTTGGCGCCACATAATTTTCATTATGAGGGGGCCTATTTTCAAAAAGTCATGTGGAGTATCAAATTAAATGTATTGATGTGTACATCTCGTTGGGTAGTGTTTCGGGTAACGAATACCATGTGGGACCCCAAAAAATGGGGCTAAAAATAAAAAAAAACATGGGGTATCAAATTAAAGGTCTGGTAGAACAGATATTTTTGGGGCAAGTAATGGTAGTATTTAGGGCAACAACAGTCATGTGGGAGCCTGGAAAATGGGGCCAAAAATAATAAAAATCATATGGAGTATGAAATTAAAGAACTCGATGAGTACATCTCGTTGGGTAATGTTTCAGTTAAAGAGGGCCATTTGGGGCCCGCAAAAATGGGGCCTAAAATAAAAATATATATTTGTGGGTGTTTAAATAAATAACGCCCGATTTTAGTATAATTTGATTTATTAAATTGATATATAAAAGTAAAGTTTAATTATGATCAATATTATACAGGAATTTAGATTAATAAGTGGTTAAATTAACTTTATATAAACGAAACGTGATTCTACTTTACAGATTTATTTTAATTTAGAAATGCGACTTTACTGAATCCTGGCTAATCATCGAGTGCCCGTGCCCGTTGTAGTTTTTTGTATTCATTCTCCAATGTTCTCTTGTCATTTCGCATTGATGGTATTGGATGATAAGTTGGGTGTCTATGTGTGTGTGATAATGTGGGTTATATTCCCACAATCGGCCATCCTGATAATATTTTCGTCCTCGAAAAGTTGGTTTTATGGTTTTTGACTTTATATTTTTTTTCTCTTGATTCTTGGGCATCTTTGGTGATATAATAATCATTTTAGCATCTTTGGTAAGTATATTTATCTTTAGCATCTTTGGTAAGTATATTCATCTTTAGCATCTTTGGTAAGTATATTCACTTTTAGCATCTTTGTTACATATATTCATCTTTGGCATCGTTGGTAAGTATATTGACTTTTAGCATCTTTGCATGCTACGCTGCGCAATTATGGGGATATATGCAGTTTGATCAAGTGGAAAAGATACAGCGATATTTTATTAAGAGACTTTTCTGGCTACCAAAACATACTCCAGAGTAAATGCTGTTTGTAGAAACCGGGTTAGCACCAATATATATATATACATTTAAACTGCATTGTGATTTCATAGCAAAAATCATAAATGATGAAAATAAAATAGCTGGAAAATTGGCTAGAATTATATGTGAAAAACAGGAACTTTACCACAAAAAATGGCAAATGATGGCAGATGAGAATGACGTGGATTTGCTACTAACACTCAAAAATACGGATACGTGGAAAGACCAGCTATATTCTCTGCTGGCGAAAACGGATGAGGAATTTCGAAAATCATTTCTACATAAGGCAAAGAATTCAGATTTTAGAAATATCTACATAAACTTGAACCATAACCTTGGAGAAAATAATTATTTTAAAGACATCTTTTCAACAAGAATTATTTCTAATATTTTTAAAATACGGGGAGAGTTGCTCCGGCTCAATTATACACCACATATGCAAACAGCGACTACAATATGCTCACTATGCAATCTGGGAAAGATAGAGGATACAATTCATTTTATTACGGATTGCCCTATTCTGAAGGAAGTTAGAAGGATACATTTCGGTAAGGACATCCTATCATATGAAGAAGGTTTAAAATATTTAAATGGAGAAAACTGGAAGAAATTAGCGGCATATGTTGAAGAAGCGTACAGATACAGGAAATTATTATTAACAGAATTTTTCTAAATATATATAAAAAAAAAAAACTTGATTTAAAAAGAATATAAAATATGGGGAAAAACATTTTGCAGACGGCAATATAGCCATAGCTTTAAGAGTATTTTTTATAACACAATAATGTAATTAATTAATTTTTTGAAAACATAAATGAATAAAATACTTATTATTATTATTATATTATTATTATTATTAAATATGTTGTGACTGGTCGGTATAAAAATCATCTATTGTAAGTATTACATCTTTTTGGTTTGTTTATTTAATTCGTAATTCACATTTTTTTTTTTTTTTTTAAATTTAGTTTTTTGATACATCTTTTAGTTTGTTATTTCATTTCGTCTTAAATCCTTAATTTAGTTTTTAATACATCTTTTAATTACTTTAACTTCTTTACTTCTTTAATTTTTGAGTTAATTTTTTTTTTCATGTTCATATACGTATTTATTTTTATTTGCTTCTTGATTTCATATTTTAGTAAATATATTTTGTGTAGTTCATTGTTAGTTTGGTTAACATCTTTACGTTTTAAATTCATTTTTTTTTTTTTTTTTTTCTTAAATTCATTTTGGTTTATATTTTTTTTATGAGTCTGATCATTTTGGTGCATTTTCAAATTAGTTTTATTTTGTTAATCGTTGTCAAATCCGAGGAAATCATCTTCTTCATCAGCACTTGTAACTTCGCACCAGTTTTTCATGTTATCTGCACTGCTTATTGTAATTTTTGGTCCACCACTTATTCCGGCTTTTTCTACCTGGTACCTGTCGTGTGCTGTACATTTCGTGACCTTGTGTGGACCTAAAAATTTTGTTAAAATTTTGGAATTATTGGTGAATTGGATTCTTTTAATAGCAACTAGATCTCCTAAATTATATTTTTTAGCTGCTTTACGCATTTTGTCGTACGACTTTCGTTTTGAATTTTTTCTATATTTTTTCGGGCAGGCTCTCGTATTTCTTCTCGATTTTCTTCGAAAGCTTTTTTGAATTCTTTGTTAATTATTTCAGCTAGACTTGTGTTTTTGTTATTCTTCATTTTTATACCTGTTAACAACTCAAATGGTGTTCTATCAATGCTTCTTTGGTAGGTTGAGTTTAAACATCTTTGTAGCTGCCCGGTAAACGTATACCACTTTGAAGGATCATCGATTGAGAGTTTTGTCAACATTGATATGATTATTCTGTTGATTATTTCTACCTGGCCGTTTCCTCTTGGTATACCTGTGGCTATTGTTAAATGTGTGATGTTTTCGTCTTTACAATATGTGCTAAATTCGTTTGACGTAAATGCTGCTCCTCTATCTGAAACGATTCTTCTTGGATTTCCAAATACGTCTTTCTGAAAATCTAATTTTTTTATTACTTCAGTTGTTGTTATTGTTTTTGTTGGGTAAATCCAACAGAATTTGGAAAAAGCATCTATAACACATAAAATATAACTGTTTTTTTTTTGTTGTATTAGTCATAGGGCCTAAGTGATCAACATGGTAAGTATCGATTGGATTTAGGTAACCTTCCGGTTTACCTGCTTTTCTGTCGGCTAAAATGCATTGTACACAATTTTTTCTACAAATTTCAATGTTTTCTTTAAGGCGCGGTATATAATATTCCCTACTAATCAGATCTTCCATTTTTTATAGCCAAAATGACCATCATCGTGAATATTCTTAATATTTCGCCTTGCATAACTTTAGGTACACACAACACTTTACCGTCCTTAATTTCTTTATACATTATGTCATTTTCTTTGAAGTAACCATTATAGACGTTGTTTGTTTCTAAAATTTTACTAATAAGTTTCAAATCAGTGTCTGTATTTTGGGCATGTTTTATTTTGTTTAGAAAATCGTTTGTTATTATCATTGTTACTGGGTTTCTATTTAATGCGTCTACGTGTTTCATCTTTGTTCCAGCTCTATGTTCAAGTATATAATGGAATTCTTGTAGTGCAAGAGCCCATCCGGCGATTCTCGGTAAAATGTTTTCTTTTTCCATTGTTTGTTTAAACGCAGAGCAATCTGTGACTATTTTGAACGTTATACCTGAAACGTATACACGAAACTTTTTTAAAGCTAAAACTATTGCTAAGACTTCTAGCTCGTAACTACTATAGCGTTCTTCGGCTGCAGTTGTCTTTTTGCTATGGTAATAGACAGGGTGTAGATTACCATCTTCTCCTTTTTGTAGTAAAACGGCTCCAAATCCCCATTTTGACGCGTCCGTATGTATTTCGGTTTCAGCTTCTTGTTTATATAGTGTTAGCACTGGGGTTTCTGACAGTATTTGTTTAAGTTGGTTGAAACTACATTTCTCATTAATTCCAAATCTGAAATGTACTTCTTTTCTCAGTAAATTTGTTAATGGTCTTGATATGAGTGAGTATGATGCAATAAACTTTCTGAAAAATCCTGTTAGCCCTAAGAAGCTCTGAACATCTTTAATTGTTTTTGGTTCTGGAATTTTTTTTTACTGCGTTAGCTTTAATTTTTGAGGTTGAAATTGTACTATTTTTTATGTTGAACCCTAAGTATTCAATTTCTGTACACATAAATTGACATTTAGACCATTTAATTTGTAATCCATATTCCTCTGCCAGGTTTAATGTTTCTTTTAATCTTATTAAACCTTCTTAGTAAGTTTCAGAGAGTATTATAACGTCGTCCATATATACTAATATGTATTTCTTTTCGATTAGAGGTTTGAAGATAAAATTGATGAACTTTTGAAAAACGGTAGGTGAAGTACAAAGTCCGAAGGGTGCCTTGTTGAATTCGTACTGCCCTGTTGATGTAACGAAAGACGTATACTTTTTGCTCTGTTCGTCAATTTCTACGTGAAAAAATCCGTTTTTGAGGTCTAGTGTTGAGAATACTTTAGCTTTGCTGAGTGAATCAATCTGGTCTTCAATTAATGGTAACGGGTACCTATCTCTTATGACTTTTTTGTTTTTTTGCAAAATCTTTTGCTGCCATCTTTTTTATTTGCTAACTGCACTGGACTTGAAAATTCCGAATTACTATACCGTATTATGTCTAGTTTGAGCCATTCCTCGATTTGGTCGTTTACTATTTTTTTTTCTAACGGAGACATTCTTCTGGGACGATGACAAACTGGAACTTCATCTGAGAGTATGATTTTAAGTTTTACAGTGGTTTCTTTGAATTTGTTTACAGGTGTGTACTTTTCAACTAGTTCTTTTATTTCATTATCGTAATCTTTTGTTTCCCGTTTTTATTTCAGTTTGTTGTAGCATGATAATTCTTTATCTATTTTACTTATTTTAACGTTGTTAGCTGTAAGTTTTATACTTGTTCCACTGAGAATATCCCTTCCAATAATAATGGATGTCTTTAAATTTGTACCAGATACCACAGAAATTGGAGTTTCATACTTATTGTCATCGATTTCTATTACGGCATTAAAAGAACGCATTGTTTCTATTTTGTCACCTGAGAGACCTTGTAATTTAAATTTAGATAGTTTTAATTCTGGTGAACCAACTTTATGCCAATCTTCCGATTTCATAATACTAATATCGCTACCAGTGTCTATTAATGCTGATAGTTCGATATTGTTTACTTTAACTAATTTTTCAGTATTGTTTCCAGAAGTTATGCAGTTTGAAGATTTTGTAGTACAATTTTTTGCTATGTGGCCAAATTCATTGCATTTGAAGCATTTAGGTGACTTTTGATGACATTCCTTTTTTTATGTGCAGGTTTTCCGCAGTTGTAGCATTTTATTTGTATCGTCTTACCATGTTCTATTTCTCTTTTAAATTCTTTTTTTTTTTTCAACATAACTTGTGGTTGGACTATATGCATCTTTTATACTTTCTTTATATTTAATGTAAACTGGGATTTTGTCATGAAATTTTTGAAAAGTGGTTGTTCCAAATAATAGGCTTTTGTTTCTTGGGTTGTCATTAATTCCGTTCACGACGTATTGGATTATTGCGGCTTCATCTGATAATGATCCGGTCCTTGCTATTTCCAGCATTTTTAAAAAATATTCTTGTACTGTTTCGTATTTACCCTGTTTTCTGTTCGTCAGTTTTTTGTGTAAATCAGCTGCATTAATTTTAAATGTAAATTCTTGTTTTAAGAATGTTTTTAAATCATTCCAGTTATATAAATATGGATTTGAACGAATCGCTAATTTTGCTGTGCCAACCAAAAGTCTTTTTGCCAGAATTGTATGTTGCAAATCTGTCCACTTAAATTCTTGAGCTACATTCTCTACGATTGAAATCCAAGAATCGATATCGTAGTCATCTTTGCCGTTAAACTCCGGAAGTATATTTAAAACGTCATTAAAATTGTACTTCTCTTTCTCTAGTTTAACTTGCGTTATATTTTCATAACTTTCCTGCTGTAAACGTGTTAAACGCAGTTGTTCTAATTCTTGTATTCTTTCATCTTTATCTTGTGCTTCTCTTGTAATTTTGTCATCTTCGAGTTGTTTAGATAGTTTTTCTTTATCTAATTTTAATTGTGTTACTTCTAGTTGTTGAATTAAATCTGCTTCTTTTCTTTGGTGTACTTCGTTTGTATCTCTGATTTGTTCATCTTTCTCTTTTTGTTGTAAATTTATTTTCTCTTGCAATTTTTTAATTTCGCTTTTCAGCATAGCCAGCTGTTCAGCCATTGTTGTTTCTGATGTTTCTGTCGTCAATTTACTTCGTAAGTTCTTCTCAGACATAATTTAAAGTACTGTCTTCTTTTTTAATTAGTTGTAGCATTGAGTAATAATCTATATAAGAGAAGTTAATTCCATACACTTTTTTTTCATACCAATTTTTCTAAACAGAATTTTAAAATGATGCTTTTTTTAAATTTATATGTTTGTATTGTACATGTCTTTATGAACATGCATAAGGCAATGACAATACAAAAAACTTGCTCTTTTCTCTATTTTATTAAATCATAAATATACAAGAAAAACCAACAACGATTGCTAACAACTATTAGCAATTAGCAAAGCAACAACAAATATTACATCGTGGTTTCTCTATTATTTTGTGTCTTCAGATTGCAAAGAATTTGTAAATTTAAAATATTTTCTAATATTTTATTTCAATTTTATGTATTCTGCTTTACATTCTTAATTTAGGGGTTTTGTAGTTCCTTTTAATATATAATGTGGTAATTATGTCGGGTTGCGCTAAAAGTCGTTTAATGTATGTAATAGAATTTTATGTACATAAATCTACTTCTAAAAAAAAAAAAAAAATTTGGGTTTTAATTTTTTTTCAGGCCCGTTCCTGATGGGGGGTATAGAAGGTGCCCTTGCACGTGAGCGACCAAGCCGAAGGGCGGCCGCTGACAGATTATATTTAATTTTTTTTTTTTAAATTTGCTTTTAATTTTGGGTTTTCCATTCATATTTTAAATATTATTTTTATGGCGTTATGTTTTGAAGTATATGGTTAAATTTATGAATGAATATTTTGTATACGGTATTTGTTATTTTTTATTATATTATGCAGAAATAGATTTTTTATTACATCTAGTAAAACATTATAGATTTTTTACTTCATAGATAGAAAAGGATTTTTAATAACACTTGAAGCGGGTGTGTGGTGTTTTTTTATATTAAGGTTCATTTATAATGAAAATGTCTCATCAAATTGTGAAAAGGATCATGTTGTATATTTAAATATAGATAATGAAGACAATGATGACTTGGATTCGCATATTGATGAAATTGTATTACATTGTCCAGTTGCAAATGAAATTGAGTCAGATAATGAAAAGGAAAATATGATTTCTACAGTTTTAGATACAAATTTATCACTACATTCAAATACGTCATTAATTCATTTTGAAGAATTGCTGCTTTTTGTATTAAAAATCATATTGTGATTTATGATGCAATATATTATTAAAAACTGAAAAATTACAAACCAGTAGTACAGAAAATTTAGAAATTGGGAAAAACTACAACATTTATGCCAATAACTTTGGAAATTTAAAAGCTCCATCAGATGAATATTTTGCTGAGACCTTTGAATGTTTTAAATTATTTGATGATTATTTTTATAAAAAATTCCATCTTTTTAATTTAAAACAAATTATTACTGATAGATGTGTTGAAAAATCAAAAAATTTCATGAAGGAATTCAAATGAGACCATCAAGACCATATATTAAAAGTATTGAATCAATTTATACTTGTATTAATTAAATTTAATTGTAAAAAAAAAAAATTCATAAAATGGAAAGTTCTACAATTAATAAAATAAAAAGAGTAAAAACTAATTTATATAATAAAAACAATAAAAATGTACAAAAATTATTACTATTATAAAACCAAACTGAAGTTTAATATATATATATATTTATATTCGTTAAACAAAGTTGTATTAATATTTTAATTTTTAATTCCAAATAAATTAATCAGAAGTATTACTTTCTTATTCTAAAGAAGTAGATTTATGGACATAAAATTCTATTACATACATTAAACGACTTTTTAGCGCAACCCGACAGAATTAGCACATTATATATTAAAAGGAACTACAAAACCACTAAATTAAGAATGTAAAGCAGAATACATAAAATTGAAATAAAATATTAGAAAATATTTTAAATTTAGAAATTCTTTGCAATTCCCGCACACCACTCCCCGCACAATCTGAAGAATCTGATAATAGAGAAACTACGATGTAATATTTGTTGTTGCTTTGCTAATTGCTAATAGTTGTTGGCAATCGTTGTTGGTTTTTCTTGTATATTTATAATTTAATAAAATAGAGAAAAGAGCAAGTTTTTTTTGTATTGTCCTTATGCATGTTCATAAAGACATGTGCAATACAAACATATAAATTTAAAAAATTACAAATACATTCAAAAAAAGCATCATTTTAAAATTCTGTTTAGAAAAATTGGTATGAAAAAAAAGTGTATGGAATTAACTTCTCTTATATAGATTATTACTCAATGGTTGTAGTAATTTAATTATTACTAACTTATTAAAATTTCGTGATTACTATTTGTATACAATGCTTTTGTTTCTTTTTTCAAAATATTTTCACTTTTGGTGGAATTCCGTAGGTTAACATTCGAAACTCGCGTTTTGAAATTTATTTCGAAAGTCTTAATCGGTAATTTGTGTTGTCCGGTAGTGTATTGACGTCGGCATATGATTTAATTTTTATATGATGTATAAGTATATGTAAATTTTGAGCGGAAATATCTGTGATGGTGTGTGTGTGTAACCTATTTAATTATTATGTTTTATGTGTATGGTATATTTTAATAAAAATGCGTTTTTGTAATAGTTTTTATTTGTATATGAAGAAAAAAAAAATTGTATGGAAATAACAAAATTTTTTATTTTTTTTTTGATATTAAGAAAAATTATCGTGTGATATTCCTGTTTTTTTTTTTTTTTTGTAATATTCTATTGAAATTATGCCGTTATTATAATTGTGTACAACGTAAATTTAGACGAGACCAAGCGATTTATTCTAACCAATTTTAATAAATGAGTAAATTAAAAAAATGACTTACAATTTTTCCACTTTTGTGTTACCTCGATTACCATGTATCCTGAATCAAAATTAATTTTCTGTATGAATTTTGTGATTGTGATGTCTTTTCTTCTTTCTTTTTTCTTTACAGGTGAACAATAATGAAATTTCTTGAATTTTTCTGGGTGTGTTGAATCTTTCTTGTAAGACACGAATAACTTTTCCTATTTATTTCTCTTCTTAGGCTATGGTAAATCCTGGTTCTTCTTTTTTTGTTTTATTTTTTGGTTGAGCCCCCAATTTGTGGGTGTTTAAATAAATAACGCCCGATTTTAGTATAATTTGATTTATTAAATTGATATATAAAAGTAAAGTTTAATTATGATCAATATTATACAGGAATTTAGATTAATAAGTGGTTAAATTAACTTTATATAAACGAAACGTGATTCTACTTTACAGATTTATTTTAATTTAGAAATGCGACTTTACTGACTCCTGGCTAATCATCGAGTGCCCGTGCCCGTTGTAGTTTTTTGTATTCATTCTCCAATGTTCTCTTGTCATTTCGCATTGATGGTATTGGATGATAAGTTGGGTGTCTATGTGTGTGTGATAATGTGGGTTATATTCCCACATATATGTATATATAAAAATATATATAATTATATACATACAATATGAGCTGTTAATTTTGCAAGTAGCATAAGTGACTTTTCGCGAAACATGAGTTAGAGCTATTTATTATTAACTGCACGAATATATATATATATATATATATATATATATATATATATATATATATATATATATATATATATATATATAATATATAATATTGTATATATATATTATAGTAAATATATATAAACAATATAAAAATTCTACAGTTTCTGACTAAAACTTAAAATATTTGACCGACTAAAAAGTATGAAATAAAAAATAAATAAAAAAAAAACATTTTTTTAAAAATACTTTCCTTTATAAATAGTAATATGTGACTAAAAACTAATAAATAAGAATACTAAATTTATATAATTTTGCATTCTTGTATCTAGAGTTTCAGTAATGGTCAATTATAGTAGGGTGTTAACTGCAAACGTACTAGATTAGAGGTTCAGTGAAGGTAAAATATAGTAAAAGGGAAGTAGACCCCTTATAAATATCATTGATTCTAATAAATTCTATTAATTCTCATAAGATCTCTTTACATACTATTAATTCTGAACAGATTTGTTACCATTAATTTTGATCAGTTCTACTTGATTACCGTTTATTTATATATATATTTTTTTATATCTTTAGTTTCTTTTTTTATATTAAAAACAACGATGTTTACTGTTTGACGAATTGAAATCAACTCAATCTCTTTTAATTTCGAGTTTGACCGCGTAGCTTTGTTCTAAAGTTTTTTCTTAACACGCGCGTGCACAGTCAGCAGCATTTTTCTGGTGATATATAATATCACCCACATAAAAAAAAAAAACAATTCAGTTTGGTATATTAAATTACTTTATTTTTATGTGAAAATATTTCATTATAAGTTCTCAGAAGGAACGTATAATGAAACATATTCGCTGATTGTCCACGAACCCAGAATCGACATAGTTGGGGTACAACATTAGTTATAAACTTTAAATTTTCATTTACAAATATAGCTGTACCGCCGCCTCTGTTAGTAGAATCGCGGCAGTTGAATATGGCATTAAAACTTAAAACCTGGAATATTAAAGAAATTGATTTCAGCAACAAAAAGCCTAATTAGCTCAGCAGCTAATTAGCCCCTAATTAGCAGCTTGAATGAAATATGAAATAAATATAGAAAACTATTTCGCGCTATACAACAAATAGATTTTTAAAATACATACATACAAATTCTATAATTTTATATAAATTTATATAAATTAGGGGTACCTTGCCAGATAACTCGTAGTTAGTTAGTAATATTTTACATAATATTACATAAATAGTGATGGCATTTTCAGTTTTTCATATAAAATATCAGATATGTTTGTTTTATATTACCAAAATTAATGATTTTTTCAGATTTTTCAGACCTTACCCTCTTCCCTGAAATCCCATACAATTTCAGGGTCCTATGTAGTCACATAGAGTGCCGACCTCAACAATCGAAGTCGATTTTTTTACTTCAAAGTCCGTCACAAAACACTTCTAATTGATCCCATAAGAACTTAAAATTCTAAAATATGAAAATTAAATTTTTCAAAAATAAATTGAAAAATTTGGCCTTGAAAATTTCTTGTGAAAAAAAAAAACATACAAAAAATGTAAGAAGAAACAATATATGTAGGTTAAAGACGCATATATGTTTCAATATTATAAAATATATTTTATATTTCTTTCCTCTTTCTCAACATATTTTTTATCCCATACTATCATCATTCATTTATTTTCTAAAAATATATAACGAAAAAAAAATTACCGAAAATAAAAAATATTTTGTGTTAAAAAGCACATCGAATTATCTAATATCAAAACCATATATATTATAATTATTCTTCTCAAACCATATTTATTACAAAGCTGTTTTTGGCAAAAGTTCATCAGCAGTTTTTAGTGAAAAATAATGTAAAAATATATTACTGTCCATCTTGATATTAATGCGTCTTTGGTGATATTACTTTGTTTTTATTGTATTTAAGTTCCTCTTTCGAATAATTCTTTTCTTGAAGTCAACGTTTATTAGAATCTTCATCAATAGTTTTTAGCATTACACCACCATACTTGATGTTTTTAAATTTTAAAAAAGGCGTTTTCAACTTGCAAATATTAATGACCTTTTTAACAGCATTTCTCGTTTGGGTAGATTTTGGACGTATAACTATACCCTTTGTAAATACGTTAGTAGCTACACTAACTCCGTCCGTGTATACATTATTTTTAGTAATATTAGACGATCATTCTTTACGATAGCCATCTCATTTTCGATCTTACCAATTTTACTAATAAGCTAATTTATCAATAGACTGTTGTTGGGTTTTTGATAGACCAACTAATTTATCAAGTTTTTTATTTAGACTAGGTTCGACTTTGCAAATCTGATTTAAGTCTACTGGAATAACACCATTTAACTTTTTAAATTTAGTCAAATTGATTCTATCAATAGTGCACATCCATATTGCTTTTTCCTCAAGAGTTGAAAAATTGTCGCATTCTTGAACTATATATTAAATACAAGCACTATGGAACCAACGACAACAAACTCCTTCACAATAAAGAGCTCTGTCGTCAACATCAACTACTTTATTTCATTTTGGACACATTGCATTTGAATTATTAAGATAATCCAATAGAACACTTTCCAATACGTGGTAAGATAGATATTAATATAAATAATATTTATAAGTTTATATAAATAGTATATAATGGTGGCGTGCTATAAGGCCATATGATATAAAGCCATAATGGCTTTATCACACAATTGAAAGTACGATTAAGCCATATACGCGAAATTACCGCGTATGGCTTTATCTCTCATTCAATTGTGCGATAAAGCTATATAGTTTTCTTATCAATTTGAGAGATAAAGCCATATAGTAATAATTAAGGTGGCGTGCTATAAGGCCCGCGTGCGGTTCGGCGGGTAACGATGCGCGGGGGGCCGGTCGCGGCGAGGAACCGGACCCCGCGGGCCGGCCCGGCGAGGTCCAGCGGAAATGGTATATTGTTATAAAATGGAACCCCTTATCCGAATTAATATTAATTGCAAGTTTTCGGAAAAGGGAAAATCACCAACTTAATTTGCTTTTTATATTTAAAAGTTATAAAATTTAAGTTTATTGATACAGGAATTATATTTTTGGTTTTTTTTATAATTATATTATATATAAAATAGTATAATATATATTATATTTGCATAATAATAAAGAAAATGTTTTTTGTTATATCACCTAAATATTATGTTTTTTTATTTTTTTAAAATTTATTTGACTCAAAGCCATATGGCTTTATCGCACAATTGAATGAGATATAAAGCCATACGCGGTAATTTCGCGTATATGGCTTTATATCTCATTCAATTGTGTGATAAAGCCATTATAGCTTTATCTCATATGGCCTTATAGCACGCCACCGTATATAATACATATTTTTAAGTTGATTACCATGAAATTAAATATTGAATGAATCATGAAAGCATGAAAAAAGAAGTACTTTATAATGAATTATTATTAATTCGTAATATTACTAAAATAATATATCAAATATCAACAAATAAAAATAAATAAATTCACCGATATATCATATAACAACACTTAATGTCTAAATTTATGTTGTTTTAGCAAAAAAATTTAAGTTAATTAGTTAAATGAACTTTAGCTTTATGTTTATTTGCAAGGTAAATGCACTCAAAAAGACAAATTAAGCACTTATTGTTTTTCGTGAATATTTAATTAATTTTAATTGATTCAAAAATCACTTAATTGTTTTCCATGAATACGCACTTATTGGTTCTTCTTTTAATAAATAAAATAAATTAATACGTGTACAAGAATTTAAATTGTATTACCGGAGCGAATTAAAAAACACGTCCGAGCAGTTACAATAATAATAATCGAATATGTTAGACGACAGGTTTATTTTTGGCAGTGATTTTAATGCCAAACATGTAGATTGTAGACTGAGGGTCGAGAATTTCAACTACAAAACGTAATCAACTAAAAGCAGCTATAGCATAAATTGGAAGTAACTTGTTTTCCATTGGCAGACCAACTAATTGGCCATCCGACGTAAACAAAACTCCGAATTTACTTGATTTCTTCATTTCAAGAAATGTTTCTCCTAATTATGTAATTCTCGAAGCCAAATTTGATTTGGACCCTGATCACTGCAGCTATTCTAACACTTAGTGAAAAAGTAATAAAGGAAGCCGAACGTCCTACTTTAGCTAACAACCCCACAGATTGGAAAAGCTTCAGGATCGAAATAAATAGTTGTAGACTTATTTAACGAGCAACGTGGAAGAATACAAAGACCATAACTTTCCGAACAAAAGGGATAAATTATAAATTATTGCGGAAAAAAGAAGAGCCTGAAGAAAATGGCAATATTCATGAGATCTGGCTGACAAACCCATAATGAATAACATTGCCTAAAAGCTGAAAAAAAAGTAACAAAGAAGATAGAAGAATCTGGTATGGCTAATTATCTACAAAATATGACTTGGCTTCAAAGAAAAGCATTCTACATTAGACCATATCCATCGAATTACAAATGTAATTGAAAATTCCATAGAGCATAAAAAATATAATTCTGCCATATTCCTTGACGTAGCTCAAGCCTTCTAGCTTCATACCTAAAAAATAGATGCTTTCAAATTAAACAGGATGAGGAATACTCAGAGTTGAAAAACAACAGCCGGCGTACCGCAAGGTATTATTCTAGGGCCAACTTTATATGTGTTATATACTTGTGATCTACCAGTTACAGAAAATGTGCTTAAAGAAGAGCCTGAAGAAAATGGCAATATTCAAGAGATCTGGCTGACAAACCCATAATGAATAACATTGCCTAAAAGCTGAAAAAAAAGTAACAAAGAAGATAGAAGAATCTGGTATGAGATGAGGCAGTCACAAATGTTCAGAGAACAAATAATATCATGCAAGAATGGACGAACAAGTAAGTGGAGAGTAAAATTAAATGATACGAAATCTGTCCATGTAATTTTTACCAATAAAATTGCACATAATGCAATATTGTTATATGTCCTAAACCGAAGTATTGTTCCCTACAAAAATAAAGCAAAATATCTAGGTGAAACGCTGGATGTGAGTCGGTGAGAATTATGAAATTTGATTGGTTGATTTTTTCATTCCAATATTGAACCGCAGCAAGTACTGCATTAGATTCAGCTGAATATATGCTGGAGTGTTCTGGAGGTCTATACTTAAACCATTATTGGCCTGCGATTACTAAAAACCCTGTTTTTTCAAACAAAAAAAATTGAATCATCCGTATAAATTTCTTGAAAGTTGCTGTATGATCTTCGCATAATGTCATGAAATTTTTGCTTGTACAAATTTTATATTTTATTTATTTATTTTAAAAAAATAATAAAAACACAATTTAATTCAATTTTTATTTAAATTTATTTAATATAACTTTTAATATAAAAAAACAAATTTAATTTATATTTTATGAAACTTAGAATTTTCAACTGTTCGGTTTTAAGGTAACTCTTGATCTGACTAAAAACAAATATAATTCATTTTAAGTTACTTAATTTAAACGAAGTCAAACAACAACATATACCCCTATGATAAAAGACGACTCGTCTCGATTTTGACAATTTGGTATTATAGAAGTCGCCCAAACACTCGCCGGCGAGAGTTTTAGCGAATATTCGGTATGATGTAAGTCGCTCTTGACTCGCTTTTTGGCGACTACAGTCGCCGTTTTACTCGACCAGAAATTTTTGGGCGACTGGTACAAATATATATAAAAAAAAAGTTTGAATTTTTTTTAAAATGAATTTTAAGTTATTATAAAAAAATTATATTGAATTTTAAATTATTAGTGAGATTTTATAGTTTTTCATAGACACTTTTTTGTTAAATATTAAATTTTAAAATATGTAAGTGTAATTATAGAAAAGTACATACAAATATTTACATAATATGCCATTATTTTATTTTCAACGTCAAATACATTGAATATGAATAATTTTATGCTGCTCATTTTTAAACTTTATTGTTTAACAAAATACAACAAAATTTGAAAACTATTTATTAAATTTTTTTTAATTTAAATTTGTTTAACACAATATGTCTTAACAATAATAAAAGGCCTGGGCCACGTCGAGAAATAAGCAGATCTGTTTTTCTTCTAGCGCTTTTTCGATGATGCTTGTAATACGATGAACTTGTTCAATTGTTGAGTGTTTTTCTCTAAAACCAAATTGATATTTTGGTATAATTCCTTTTCTTTCTATTATTGGTTTTAATCTTTTAACAGCAATTTCTCGGCAGTAGCGAAATAGGTCTGTACGACTTTGCTTCCGATGTATCTTTTCCTGGCTTTGTCAGCATTATTATCTCTACGATTTTCCATATACTAGGCACCCATCTTAGTTTAAATACTGCATTGATTATCTGGGTGAGCTTACTATAACCTTCTTGTGGCAGATGCTTAAGTATCTCCCCTGTAATTAAGTCAAAACCCGGAGCTTTCTTTGCTTTGATCGATGTTTTGATTAAGAGCTCTGTTTCACTTGTGGTGATGATATGAATTTCATCATGATCATTGTTGTCTCGGTGTTTCAATTATTCGAATTTCGTCTCGTTGAATTATAGTAAATCCACTTTCTGTTTCTAATTTTTCAATATTAATTAGGGCTTGACAGGGATTTGTTAGCGTTATTATTATTAATAGCAGAATTGCAAGGGCCTGTGAAATATTTAAAATTTCTTTTAATACGAAAGGGGTGTATATTTCGTTTTTTATTATCTTATAATTTATTATCAGTATTCGAACATTTAACTTTTTTGTATCTAGGTTCCTCTTTATATCTAACAATCAGTGGCGAAGCTAAAAAAAATTACAAAAGTGGCAAATTTAACAGTTATCTTTGTAACTTGTTATTTTTTTTTTTTTGAATTTTTAATGGGGAACCACTTAATCTGCTGGCCCTAAATTTTATAAGCACAAACTAGATTACAAAACTAATGTTTGTAAAAGCAATTTGAAAACAGATAATAATTACTATATGCTCTAGCTAAAACATATGACATATTGATCGGAAGTTTTATTATGATATGAAACTTCTTACCTCCACCTTAAATCTGTGATATAAATTATTTTGTAATTTTTCATAAAAACGAAAAAAAAACATTGCTCTCGACATAAACAAGAAATTCTAAAACATACTAAAAGAACCGTTATCATCTTGTGCGGACATTAGGATGAAGTTGAAATGAACCTGTGAGCCAAATTTTATTAAATTCTGTATTTATATATAAACTCGCAACCGCACCAATGGAACAAAAATTTCTCAATTTTTTTTATAGTATTTTTAAACGTTCATTTAAAATTACGAACATGCAACAAAAATATATTGCAACCACAACAAAAAAATAATTCCGTATATTATTTATAAATTTGCAACCGCAACAACGAACCAACATTTGTCAATTTTTGTTATATTATTTTTCCAGTAATATATTGCAATGCCAAAAAATATTTTTGTTATAACATTAAATTCGCAATAGTAACAACGAACCAACATTTCGAAATTTTTCTTATAGTATTTTCCAAACGTTCATTTATAATTATGAACGCAACAGTAACATATCCCAACACCAACAAAAAAAAATATTCTCTTCCATTCTTTTATATCCTATCCTACTTCTATATATAAATAATTTCTTCGTTGGTTCATATTTTAAACTGAACACTATGTCTCAATTTTTCAAAAATATTCTCTGAGAATACGAAATTACCTAACAAAAGCTTGGTTCATAATTTTAAATGAACGTTTGAAAAATATTATATTATAGGCATAGGTATAAGAAAAATTGTTGTTGGTTCGTTGTTACTGTTGTGAATTTAATATATAGAGGAATATAATATTTATTTATTTTTTATGTTGGGATATATTACTGTCGTATGTTCATAATTTTAATTTAAATTTGTTTAACACAATATGTCTTAACAATAATAAAAGGCCTGGGCCACGTCGAGAAATAAGCAGATCTGTTTTTCTTCTAGCGCTTTTTCGATGATGCTTGTAATACGATGAACTTGTTCAATTGTTGAGTGTTTTTCTCTAAAACCAAATTGATATTTTGGTATAATTCCTTTTCTTTCTATTATTGGTTTTAATCTTTTAACAGCAATTTCTCGGCAGTAGCGAAATAGGTCTGTACGACTTTGCTTCCGTTGTATCTTTTCCTGGTTTTTTCAGCATTATTATCTCTACAATTTTCCATATACTAGGCACCCATCTTAGTTTAAATACTGCATTGATTCTCTGGGTGAGCTTACTATAACCTTCTTGTGGCAGATGCTTAAGTATCTCCCCTGTAATTAAGTCAAAACCCGGAGCTTTCTTTGCTTTGATCGATGTTTTGATTAAGAGCTCTGTTTCACTTGTGGTGATGATATGAATTTCATCATGATCATTGTTGTCTCGGTGTTTCAATTATTCGAATTTCCTCTCGTTGAATTATAGTAAATCCACTTTCTGTTTCTAATTTTTCAATATTAATTAGGGCTTGACAGGGATTTCTTAGCGTTATTATTATTAATAGCAGAATTGCTAGGGCCTGTGAAATATTTAAAATTTCTTTTAATACGAAAGGGGTGTATATTTCGTTTTTTATTATCTTATAATTTATTATCAGTATTCGAACATTTAACTTTTTTGTATCTAGGTTCCTCTTTATATCTAACAATCAGTGGCGAAGCTAAAAAAAATTACAAAAGTGGCAAATTTAACAGTTATCTTTGTAACTTGTTAATTTTTTTTTTTGAATTTTTAATGGGGAACCACTTAATCTGCTGGCCCTAAATTTTATAAGAACAAACTAGATTACAAAACTAATGTTTGTAAAAGCAATTTGAAAACAGATAATAATTACTATATGCTCTAGCTAAAACATATGACATATTGATCGGAAGTTTTATTATGATATGAAACTTCTTACCTCCACCTTAAATCTGTGATATAAATTATTTTGTAATTTTTCATAAAAACGAAAAAAAAACATTGCTCTCGACATAAACGAGAAATTCTAAAACATACTAAAAGAACCGTTATCATCTTGTGCGGACATTAGGATGAAGTTGAAATGAACCTGTGAGCCAAATTTTATTAAATTCTGTATTTATATATAAACTCGCAACCGCACCAATGGAACAAAAATTTCTCAATTTTTTTTATAGTCTTTTTAAACGTTCATTTAAAATTACGAACATGCAACAAAAATATATTGCAACCACAACAAAAAAATAATTCTGTATATTATTTATAAATTTGCAACCGCAACAACGAACCAACATTTGTCAATTTTTGTTATATTATTTTTCCAGTAATATATTGCAATGCCAAAAAAAAAAATATTTTTGTTATAACATTAAATTCGCAATAGTAACAACGAACCAACATTTCGAAATTTTTCTTATAGTATTTTCCAAACGTTCATTTATAATTATGAACGCAACAGTAACATATCCCAACACCAACAAAAAACGTTTGAAAAATATTATATTATAGGCATAGGTATAAGAAAAATTGTTGTTGGTTCGTTGTTACTGTTGTGAATTTAATATATAGAGGCATATAATATTTATTTATTTTTTATGTTGGGATATATTACTGTCGTATGTTCATAATTTTAACTGAACGTTAGAAAAATATTATATGAAAAATTGTTGTATAGTAGAATTAAAAATTATATAAAAACTAAAAATTTAGTAGAATTAAAAATTTTGTATATGGTTTTTTTTTTATTTGCAATATTTTTTTTTAAGTTCCTATAAATAGGTTTGGGTGTTCAGTGAACACCTTGAACAGTACCACACTTAATTTCTGGATTTTTAATAGGAATTTCGTTGTGTTAGGAATATTAAAAATTTTTCAATCATTATTTAGTTTTGTAATTTTTTTATTTTTATAATCTAACTCTAACATTTAATTTTTTATTGTTTCAAAATTTGTTATTTTACCATTAAGGATATCTATAGGTTTAACATTAATTGTTGAATGGATTGTCTTGTTATATGTTTCTACTGTTTTTAAAATTTTACTTTCTATATCTAAACTAGGTTCGGTCAAGTTTGAAATTCTAATATGTTCATTAATAGTTCCAAGAGCCCTTTCAATATCTGAATTACCAGTGTGACTTCGTGGAGAAGTAAAAAGTACCTGAATATTTTCCTGCCTACAAAAATCTTTTAGATTTAGGCTATCGAACTCGTTATCAAATATAAACTTTTTTGGTTTTTCAAATAATGCATTTTATATTTTAAAGTCTGAACAATTGTAATACTATTTCTATCCTTTAGTTTAGATACCGATAAATGTTTAATAAATTTGTCTAATGTTGTTAAAAATATTGATTTTTTTAAATAAAATACATCAGCATTAACTATTCATTTGTTCCGGATGGTGTTTCTGATATTTCAAATTTGATTTTATCTGGATTTATATCATATTTATTAATAAATTTCTTTAGATTTGGAAAATAATATAAATATTTTATTTCAGCATAATTTTCTAAAATTTCTCTATGATTTGTACCTTCGTGAAATTCTTTTATTACTTGTAAGAGATATGATTCATTTTCAACATTTTTAGCTAATAAATGAATTAATTTATTTTGTAAAACTGAATATTTATTATTGTTTAATTCTGAATAAATGCGGTAGTACCTATTTTCATTAAACGTCTCAACATATTCACCCCCTATGATAGAAGTCGACTCGACTCTCGCCTCGCCATTCGACTCGACCGACGAATAATTTGGTATGATGTAAGTCGTCTCGCTATTAGGCGAGTCGAATGTTAAAAAAAACGGCAACTCATTGCTTATTATTTTGCTTCATTGGCAGCACAGCTGTTTTTGACATTTTGAAGTTTTTATTTAAATTTTTTGAATTTTATATTTATGGTGTAGAATTGTAGAATTTAAATTTAAAGTAAAATAATTTTTAACTGTTTCACAATATATTATTGTTAAGAAATTTGTGTTAAACAAATTCAAATTAAAAATTTTTAAAAAAATAGTTTTCGAATTTTGTTGTATTTTGTTAAACTATAATAAAAATGAGCAGCATAGAATTATTCATATTCAATCATATTTGACGTTGAAAATAAAATAATTTGAAAATTTTAAAAATATATTTTTTTTATATAAATATTTTTAAGTGCTTTTCTATAATTACACTTATATATTTTTAAATTTAATTTTTAACAAAAAAAATTCTATAAAAAAATATAAAATCTCACTAATAATTTAAAATTCAATATATTTTTTTTTTTTATATATATATTTGTACCAGTCGCCCAAAAATTTCTGGTCCAGTAAAACGGCAACTGTAGTCGCCAAAAAGCGAGTCCAGAGCGACTTACATCATGCCGGCGAGTGTTTGGGCGACTTATATCATACGAATTTGTCAAAGTCGAGATGAGGCGAGAGTCGAGTCGACTTCTATCATAGGGGTAATTATTTAAATAATTTTCATCTTTAAGGTCATCTTCGCAAAGATATATTACACGATATTTTCTATGTTTAAGAATTAATTCTTCTGTTTTATTTTGTACCAAGTGAATTTAGGTTAAGTATTTATTAACAATATTTTCTACAATTGGAATAGCCAAATTACTTTCATTATCGTTAAGGTCAATTGATTGATTATTATTATTTATATCTAATGTATTTATTTCGTTCTTATCAATATTGATTCTACTAAGGAAATCAGCTACTTTATTATCACTACCTTTAATATACTCTATATTAAAATAAAATTCATTTAATTTAATTTTCCACCTTTGTAGTTTTGAGTTAGCTAAGCTAAGGGTCTGTGATCAGTTTTAATGGTAAACTTAGTACCATATAAATAAGGCCTGAAATACTTTGTATCCCATATAACAGCTAAAAGTCCTTTTTTAATTGTGCTATATTTAATTTCATGTTCATTAAGTGTTCTACTCGCGAAGAATATTGGGGACCATTTTGCGATGAAATTTTTGGGCGACTAGTACAAATTTATATCAAAAAAAGTTTGAATTTTTTTTAAAGCGATTTTTAAGTTATTTAAAAAAAAATTATATTGAATTTTAAATAATTATTAGTGAGATTTTAAAGTTTTTTATAGATTTTTTTTTTGTTAAATATTTACCCCTATGAACCTATGATAGAAGTCGACTCGACTCTCGCCTCGTCTCGACTTTGACAATTTGGTATGGTAGAAGTCGCCCAAACACTCGCCGGCGAGAGTTTTAGCGAATATTCGGTATGATGGAAGTCGCTCTCGACTCGCTTTTTGGCGACTGCAGTCGCCGTTTTACTCGACCAGAAATTTTTGGGCGACTGGTACAAATTTATATCAAAAAAAGTTGGGATTTTTTTTAAAGTGATTTTTAAGTTATTTTTAAGTTATTTTAAAAAATTTATTTTGAATTTTAAATAATTATTGAGTGAGACATAGATTTTTTTTTGTTAAATATTAAATTTTGAAATATGTAAGTGTAATTATAAAAAATACATAAAAATATTTATATAATATGCAATATTTATATAAAAAAATATATTTTTAAAATTTTCAAATTATTTTATTTTAAATATGATTGAATATGAATAATTCTATGCTGCTCATATTTAAACTTTATTGTTTAATAACAAAATACAACAAAATTTGAAAACTAATATTTTAAATTTTTTTTATTTTTTATTTGTTTAACACAAATTTCTTAACAATAATATATTGTAACACAGTTTTTTTTATAAAAATGATTTTACTTTAAATTTAAATTCTACACCATAAAAATAAAATTCCAAAAATTTAAATAAGAACTTCAAAATTAATGTCAAAAACATCTGTGCTGCCAATGAAGCAAAATAATAAGGTACGAGTTGCCGTTTTTTTAACATTCGACTCGCCTAATAGCGGGGCGATTTCAATCATACCAAATTGGTCGTCGGTCGAGTCGAATGGCGAGGCGAGAGTCGAGTCGACTTCTATCATAGGGGTGTATGTCTTGTTGATGTTTTAATTTCTTAATTTCTTCTTCGAAACTATTGACTATCTTTAATTCGACTACTTTTAACCCTGTTGGTGGGGGTTGCAGTAACTCCTCAATAAGTTGTTCATCTGATTTTTCCTTATCTTTATTTTTTGCTTCCTCTTTACTATTCTTTGATCTAGTCATAACTAATATCTTTAAATCATCGGATGATATTTTAATCCTGCTTAAAGCGTCAGCAGTACAGTTCTCCTTTCCCGGTGAATATTCAACATAGAAGTTGTACTCTTCTAACAGTAGTCTAAACTTTGTCAGTCGTGACGATGGTTCTTTGAGTGAAAATAGGTAGACTAAAATAGGTAGAGAAAATAGGTAGGTCTATGGTCGGTTAGAATGTTAAAGCGTCTTCCGAAAAGGTAAGGTCTGTAATGTTTAATAGCCCATACTATGGCTAGTAGCTCTCTTTCTATGCTGTAATTACATTCTGCACTGTTTAGCGTTTTGCTAGCAAATGCAATAGGTCTGTCATCATTGTTTGATAAGACAGCTCCTAAAGCGAAACCTGATGCGTCTGTACGCAAAATAAATTCTCCCTCGAAATTTGGAAATTGCAGTATTTTAGGACTTGTTAAAATTTCTTTGATTGTGTTAAAAATCAACTCTGTGTTAAAAATTGAATTTAACGTCTTTTTTTAATAATTTATTTAGAGGTATAGCGGAAAATTTTTAATTGCTATGGATTTGGTTGGATCGGGCAAAATGCCGTTTTCCGAAATAACATGTCCTAAATATAAAACCTCCTTTCTAAGAAAATTGCACTTTCCAGGGTGGATTTTCAAATTTACCTCCCTTAGTCTTGAAAAAACTTATATTAAGTTTTTGTTATGTTTTTCTAAACTGTCACCGAAAATAATTAAGTCGTCTAAATAAACGAAGCATCTTGAATATGTTAACCCTGACATTGCTATAGACATCATTCTGGAGAATACGCTAGGTGATATTTTAAGCCCCATTGGTAGGCGTGTTAATTGGTAATGCCCGTTTTCTGTTGAGAAAGCGGTGCACGGCCTACTTTCTTTATCCAATTCCATTTGGTAATATCCTTGGCTTAAATCAATAAATGAAAAATATCTTGCACCTCCTACCATATCGTAAATATCCGTGATATTTGGTAGTGGAAATTTATCATCTTCGATGTTATCATTTACTTTTCGATAATCTATTACCATTCTAAATTTCTGTAGACCTGTTATCGGGTCTTTTTTCTTTGGTACGATTAGTACTGGTGAATTCTACGCTGATACAGATGGCTCGACAATCTTTTGTAATTCTTCCTGTAGTCCTTGCTTTTGTGAATGTGGAATTCTATATGGTTTTGAATATGTTGGTGATATGTTCTTTTTTAATTGGATATCTGCTTTAGCAGTATTTGTCACAGTCAGTTCGTCACCATCTAAATGAAATATGTCATTAAATTTGGTACATATTTTCTGTACACATTCTTTCTCTTCACTATTAAGTGTATCATAATTTAATTCTTTGAGTAATTTTTCAACTCTATCAGTCGTTTTTTGTTTAGGCTTTTCATAATTAAGTATATAATGGTCGTTTAGACTATAAGATTCTGGTTCAATCCAGTTTAATTTAACCTCTTTTCCTCTCGTATTTAAGATTTTTACAGGTATTTTATTATTAATAAGCTTGGATATAGATCCAGCCATGAAAACTCCTTCGCAAAGTTCTGTCTGATAGATAATTCGTTCGTCTTTAAATTTAGTGTCGACCCAATATGTTGCTTCACAACGTGATGCAATTGTAATAACATTTGAATGGGTTTTATTTAATATAGGTAATACTATATTTTCATTATTGATGGTTAATTCCAAAGTAAAATTTTCTAAATTTATTTTAGCTTGGAAATCTTTTAAAAAGTTAGCCCCTAAAATACCATCAACTGGTACTGGAAAGTCGTCGGGTACGACATGAAAGTCGTATGGGATATTTGTGAATTCAAAATTCAATTTTTTAGTACAGGTACCTAATGTTTCAAGGTGACCTGAGATACCTTGTATTGTAGAAATATTATTTTTATTTAATTTGTCGTCCAAAAGTTTTGATTTTATTGTGCAAATACAAGCACCAGTATCTACTAAGAATGTAGTAGTTTCTGTTTCGTTGATTTTAATGTCTACGTATAGTCCGTTTGTGAATCCTGCTGTGAAAATTATATCCTTTATTTCGCCTAATTGTGGTAATCCCCTACCGATTGGTTGGCCTCCCCCTCGGTGGGTTGTTCGTTTCCCTTTTCTGTGATGGCCAATACTCTTGGATTGGGTACATTTATGTTGTTGGTATTCGCTCTGTGGTTATAATTATTATTGTTATAACGGTTATTCTGATTATAATTTCTATTATTATTATAATTATTGTTATTATTATAATTAGTATGGTTATAATTATTATTATGGTTATTGTTATTATAGTTATTATTATTATTTGCGTGTAGGTTCGATTTCTAGATGGATAATTAGAATTATTTTGATTATTATTGTTCGAATTATTATTATAATTATTTGAATTATAATTGAAATTTCGATTCCCGAAATTATTATTCCTATTATTGTTAAAATTATTATTATTATAGTTATTTCTATTATTAATATTGTTATTATACCGATTATTGTCAGCGTACCTAACAACTTCATTAGTTTTGTCGGTACCTGGATCCAATTCCAGTAAATGCTGTATTGCGTCCTTAAAATCTTTATGACGAGCGCTATCCAAGATTATTCTGTACCTTTCATTCACTCCTTTTTTCAAAAACGCTAACCCTCTACGGTTATTAGCGGTTGTTAACGCTGCTCGTTCGGTTTCACTTTGTGCACTGACTTCTAAATCTGTCATTCGTGCTATGAGGTTTTCGATCTCATTAGTGAATTCTCGTAATGGTCGATTACCTTGTCGTATGTTGCTTAATTTGGTTTGTATTATTTCAATCGAATCTTTGCACCCGCATTTCGTTCTTAATAATTTCCTTAGTTCGTTGAAATTTTCAGGAATGGCATTTCCTAGCTCTGTTAAGGCTTTTCCTTGAATCTTACACTTGACAAGGAACTTTACTAAGATTGTTTGATCCTCCGGTTTTAATATATCGTGGTAGAATTCGATACTATTTATAAAGTCTCGAATCTTCTCTTCTCTTGTCTCTTCTTTGTCTATGATTAAAGTGGGCAGCTTTTGCGCCACATTAAAATCAAAACTTGTCATATTGGTAATTTCAATATTATTCAAATTGTTATTATTTATTAGTGGTTCTTCCGTTCCCACTCCTATTTCTTTAGTATCGTCTTCGTCTTCGGTAATATCTGTTAAAGTAGTATTCAGAAAATGTGCCGATTTTCGATCCAAAATATCATTTACTTCGTTATATACTAAATCGAATTTACTTTTATACCGTAATGCTAATTCTTTATCCGCTTTATATAATGCTTGCCAAACCTCTGAAAAATTTGACTTTGATTCTTTAACATAAGCTAGTTTTCCTAGTATATACTGAGATGTATAAGTTCTGTGTGGGGTTTTCTTAAAATCTTTAACTAAATCTCCTAAATTCTTTAATTCATTCTCTAGTACTTGTATCATATTTTAAATTATGCATATAAAATTGATTTTCAATATACATTTTATTTTAAATTATTATTATATTTATTAATTTGTAGTGCATAATTTATATATGCTTTTACCCTACCTAACTTATCCCATAACAATTTTTTTTTTTTCTAAACTAAACCGATCTTATCTAGTATCTAAGCCTACTTAGGGCGAATTTCACAGTGGAAGCTTAAGCTTAAGCTTAACTAAACCGATTGTGTAGCTTAAGCCTGCAACTTAAGCCTACTGGGTTTCTCAATCAAAATTTTCCCTAAGCTTAGCTAAACCAAAAAATGTGAATTATTGTGAATGATAATTGAAAATAATGGAAATGGAACATAAAAATATATTTATTAATATGACAAATTTCATTTAAATTTGTGGGTTTGTGTGTTGATTCTGCAATATGAAAATCTTACTATATTAAGAAGGGTATATTTAGCTATACTTACAAAATATTCAACTATATTGATATTATCTAGTAATTATATTTTTTTATTACGGTTGCTTAACTATATTGAAAATTATTTTAAATACTTTTCAAGAAAAAAGAGACCAGACTAGATAATTTTTGTTCAAATTTTAAATCAATTCTGCAATATTAAAATCAACGAATTCTTTACTAAATAAAATTGTTTTTTATTTCTATCTTTATTTTCTAATTTCGAATAACAAATATAAAAACACAACTCAATTGTAATTGTTCTAGAATCAACCAGCAATTTTACTTATATATAATTTGAATTTTGAATAGGTTAAACGGAAACAGATTATATAAATTTTATATAATTAAATTTTAAATATTCTTATATTAGATTTATTTTATTCCATGCAAAATTAACACCATAACTAATGACTTTGATACGCCAAATAAATAACATAACTGATGACTTCGATACGCTAAATAAATCTCCACATGTAAGTCAATAAAAACATCGGTTCTGGACGTTCTGGTGATATAGCATTATTCCTGAAAAAAAATATTAATTAACAATTTATTGATATTATATATTTATTACCAATTTGTTGGATGTTCAATTTTGGGGCGAATCTATTCTAAAATTGTAAATGCTGATTGCTTTGATATCCTATATCGCACGTAGAAATCATAGTCATCCCAAATATTAAAATGATTTGTACGATCCCGAAATTTTTTTTTCTGGGAATCGTTACTACAATCTTGTAGTACTCGTCATCTCATCACTAACATTTTCGATAAAAGAATCTATTTCCTTCTTGAATTTCAAAATGTATTTTCATTTATTTGTGTTAATATTATGGCGACTTTTATTGAATATAATATACAACTTTTTACCATTTTTTTTCTAAGAACTTTTAAAATGTATATAAATTGATTTACTATCAATTTACATATTTTCTATTTGTTTTTATATAATATAACACTTCCATAGTCATCCATGGTCTTATTAATAATTAATTATTTTATATTTTGTAATTTTTCACAACTTATTTTTATTTTTTTCGACACAAAATATCCAAAACACAAAACATTCAAAACACAAATTTTTATATTTGACACTTATATTTTATAAACATATGTTTTTATATTAAAAGTAAAGCTTAAGCTCTACCTATCTGCGGCTTAAGATAAACCTCACTTTAAGGAAGGCTTATCTTTAAGCTTGCACTGAAAAACCAGAAAATAAGTTAAACCGAAGCTTAAGCTCTGGCAAAGGCTTATGCTTGAAACAGACGTGCGTTTTTTTGCCGCACGGCAACGCATGCGTTGACTGATAGTCAATTAGATGTGCATATTTCTTGCGCGTCCGGCGATGCAGCGAATTATGACATTTTTCAATTTGTTGTGAAATAAAACAAAATATTAGTGTTTATTGTATTTATAAAATTGTGATAATAATAAACACAAAATATTAATATCAATAATAGACACAAAATCTGATGATACAATACAATTAAAAAAAAATATGTTGACAAAACAGCAAAAATCTATTGTCAAATTTTTTTTTTTTTATTTTCAAGTTGGTGAATTTAACTCCTGTGTTGTGGCAACATTGCCGCCGCACGGCAAAATTAGAATTAGAGATATCATGCGGCAACGCACCGCATGCGTTAACGTAGTGCGTTGTCATCTAATCGGTTACATAAGAATCAATGGTTTCTAATTTTGCCGCACGGCAAAACGCACTAAAAAACGCACGTCTGTTTCGAGCATTAAGCTTCCACTGTGAAATTCGCCCTATATGTATTTATTTATACGCTAGTGATATATATAAAAAAAAAATGAATTATATGTGGGTTATAAATGTGTAACCTTAAAAAGAGTTTTAATATGAATTCTTTATTACTACCCTACCTCAATAAATTTAATACATAATATAGTATGTATATATGATATAATCTTTTCCTTGCAAATTAAAGAAATTGAATGCTTATGTTATACAATTTATAAAAAAAATTTTTTTGATATTATTTCCAATATTTTAGAACCCTTTCTTACATTTATTAGTATTTTTACGAAAAATTATATTAAAAATTATTTATAATTTTAAATTTTCATTTAAATGAAAGAACTTATATTTAAACAAAACATTTTAAATTCTTTAAGAATAACGTAAAATTATCGTATTTATATAATCTTAAAGTCTATCTATTTTTTTGAATAAATCAACTACTTCTGGTTTTAAAATAAAATTTGGCACGGCTATAAATTTGATAGCGTATTTTATCGCGATGGTACTCCTTATTGGATTTGCTATTCTTTCTTCTGGGTTTGCTATCGTAAAACCTGTCATTGTATGGTTAATTAATAATACCAGAAAAATGATGGAGTTTTACTTGAAAATTATTTATTTTATAAGATTTTTTTTTTCTTATATAGCGGCGGCAATTGCGATCTGCCGACTGATTTTTCTTTCTAAATATGATTGGATTTTTACCCAGGCAACGCGAACAACGATCATTATAGCAATTATTACGAGAATCAATTGAAAGTCGGTAAACAGCCGTTTCTCGATTTTCGGCGTAGTGACCGTGTTTACACCGGCGTTATTGTTAATGAAAATTTCCTCTTCTTTCGTTGCTGTTTGCCCCATGAATTACCGTATCTATATTTTCTTTTTGTAGTAGCTTAGGAATTTTAGTTAAATTTAAAAACAATTTTTGTTAATAAATTTGATTGTATATGGTTATATTCAATTATTATTATTTATTTTTTTTTTTCTTGGCATACATATTTATATTTAATGTAATTTATATATTTTGTATAATGTATATATTTTGTTTTTTGGTTTTAAACTAACATAACCCTTCATATTAATGTAATTTATAATGATTTATTTGTAAATGTATTTATATGTTTAATTTGAATGATTTATATATATAATGATATATATAGATATATTTAATTTATATAAAATAATGATTCATATTTAAAAAAATTTAAATATGAGAGTTTATATATATATATATATATTTTTTTTTTTTTTTTGATAGATATAATGATTGAATAGTGCATATATATATATATTTTTTTAAAGATATAATGATTGAATATAAAAGTTCATGTGACGTATATTATATATATATATATATATTTTTGATATTATAATGATTATATATAAAAATAGTTTTTCAAATTATGAGTATTTGCCGCTGTTTTCCGCGATGTCAAAACATCGGTTGAACATATCGTCTAGTTTGGTTTTGCCGTCGGATTTGATTTTTTTTCTTCGGCTCTTCTCAGCCTTTTCCAATGTCTGACGTTGAATTTTGAATTTCTGTTTTTCCTCTGACGTGACTGCTATCTTTTCCAGACGTTTCAGTTCCCCTATACGTTGTCTATTCTTAACGCCAACTCCTCCTCGTTTCTTTTGTGACACCTTTTGTTGGACTTCTTTAGGTAGTTGGGAGTGTAGGTGATTCCCCTTGGTACGATTCCGGTACTCCTCAATAGTGATCGGACGTGGTGCAGCTGTTTTATTTTCTTTTAAGACTTCTTCGAGTGGTTTGCCGTCTCCTGGAAGGATCGCCATGTAACGTATGTATGGTATATATCATACACATATATATTACTCCCGTATTATCCTATCGAATACCGTTGACTTTGGTGTATTATCCAAATAATACCTTGGAGTCTGTATTGAAGCACTAGGTAACCCAAGCTAAAGCTACTGGTTAAACTACAACTCGGCAATTTGCCACTTGTTGCTAGTGTTCAATTTTTTGTTAATATTTAAAACAAGCGAATAGCTAAAAGTGTAAATAATAACAACAGATTCTGACTCTGGGTACTAGAATGACTTTATTTTTCCAATTGCTGCTTATTTTATACCCTAAAATTCTAAGTACATCTTACTAAATTTTAGGTACTATTTGGAAAACTAATAGCTGACCTTAGCAAAAATACCCTTAAAAATATTATAATAATTATTTAATATAATTTCCATTGAATTCCATATGCTGAAATATGAACCCTTAAATATTTCGTTTGTTTTATTATTATTCTTATGCACTGATTTTACGTTGCATAAGAATGTGCATAGAGATATATTTATGTGTATAAGTATAAATATATCTCTAATGCTTATGCGCGGGTGGCCTTGAATGCCAAATATTTCAGCATATGTGTGACAATGACTTTGATAAAAACAGATAAAAGTGTATACAATATTTTGTGTATACAAAATATATTTGGTATTTTTGCTAAGGGGTTTGTGAGAAGGTCTTAATTCTCGCTCCTTCACATTTTTTTTTTAGGATTTTCATAGCATTGTTTTGTTGGCTGCTGCCAATGCAAAATATCAGTTTATTTTTTTGGATATTGGAGCATACGGAAGTGAAAGCGATGCAGGAGTTTTCGCAGCAAGCAAATTTGGAAAGGGTATTTTAAATGAAACATTACCGTTTCCTTCATCTATGAAAGTGGGCAATACAAAACTGCCTTTTTTTGTTGCTGATGATGCATTTCCTTTACACAACAGAATCATGAAGCCATATGTTCCAAGGAAACCGAAAATATTGTCAGATGAAGAGCGAATTTTTAATTATAGATTAAGCAGAGCCAGAAGATGTATTGAAAATGCATTTGGAATTTTGTGTACAAAATGGATTTACTTGGGTAGGACAATGTTTTGTGGTCCAGATAGAGCCCAAAAAATTGTAACTGCTTGTTGTTTGTTGCATAATCATTTTATTACTAATAACACATCAAGCTATTGTCCACCGAATTTTGCAGATTCGTTTGATGAAACCGGAAAATTAATACCAGGCGGATGGAGAAAAGATGTTCCCCAAAATTCTATGTACCACAACAATATCACGGTACCCGGAAGTGGTCGTCAAACAGATTTATCGAAAAATATTCGGGAAAATTTAAAACATTATGTAAATTCAAATTCTGGTAGTTTGAAATGGCAAAGAAAAGCAGTTTTTTTGGATTAAAGAATAAAACATTACTTTTGTATTTCAATTTTTTTTTATTTCAATAAAACAATTTTAGTATTTAAAAATAAAAATTCTTGTTGTATTTAAATTTTTTCTTAATTTTTTTATTTCATCGTATGTTTGTGAAATAAAATTCATGCTTAAATCTTCTACTACATCATTTGGTAGCTGCGATAGCATCCTATCCAAATTGCAGCATTACTCCATGCTTCAGTTTTGGTGTTTTATTTTTTTGTGGTTTCTCTACATTTAACAATTTGTCCACATTTTCAATCATATTATTGACACAGCTGATGAGCGGATCCTGTTTTTTTTTTATTATCACTCATCTGTTTATAAATAGCAATATTATTTCTAATAATTATGTGACAAAAAAAATATATATATACTTACATACGAATAATTGGAGTTGGTATTTGAACTTAAAACATCGTGGTCATTACTCTCAACCTCAACATCGTTCGGATTGTCGACCGTAGCCGTTGAACTGCCAGATATTGTTCTGGAAAACAAAAAAATATCTTAGGATTTGCCTTAATTTGATTTTTTTTTAATTTACTGTCGTTTTGTTTGCGATGATAACGTATTTATAAACGACATACAATGGGAGAATGCCCAATCTATGTTGTCATCTTCAAAATTTTCATCGATTATTAAGTCATCTCCATCACCAGCAGCAGAACCTGACTTTTCATAACTGTTGCGCGATTCCTGTAGCGCATGCTATCACGCAAAGATTTCCATGCCAGTTTGCAATCATCAGCTAAAAATATTACAATTTTATTATTATTAATAAAAAATAGACATATAAACTTACCAGGTTTTTTCATTGAAATAGCAATAGCATTCCATTGTGCAGCCACAGCATGGTTATTTCTATGCTCTTTAATATTTAGATTCCATATAGCTTCGTTTTGTTTCACTAACAAAGCCAATTTTTGTTTTTCACTGCTGGTGAACTCACATTTTTTGAATTTTCGTATTTTTGATGTTGTTGGCACATTTTCTGGTTCGAAATTAATTATTGATCGTGTTGGTGTTGGCTGTTCATCAAGAAAACTTGAATAATTTATTTCTTCTTCTAAATACAATTAGTTGCCATTTTTTTTTTAATTAAAATAATTGGTCTACCATATTTAAATTATTGAAAAAAAAACATAAACGTCACAATTTCATCGTGAAATAATGTTCAAAACATTATTTCACGATGAAAAATAATTGGAGATTTTTGCGCGCTATCTGTTGGTTGTTAAAAAAAGTAGGTTTTTTCACAACTTTTTCACGATGAACTGCGTACCACTTCAGCGAAATCAGAAGTTAAATTTTTCATTTCTGATTTCACGATGTTAAATTTATATGAAAATTTCATTTCATTTGACTAGCGTACTAAGCTTAAACTATAATTAAATAAAGTGTCTCAAAACAAACTTTTATTCAAAAGAAAAAAGTTATCAAGAACTATAGTGACAATAAAGAGTTAATCACTTTATCCCATTTACAATTAATTTGGCCGAAAAAATATCTTTTAATTTTTCTTCAATTTAAAGGTGTTATAGATATAAAAGTCTATTTTTTTATAACGAAAGACAATATTTACTATTTTTTTTACAATTAAGAGAACTAAGAAAAAAACACAAAATTAGTTTTTTCTCGGTTGTTCAAAAATTCAGTTATTTACTTATTCACAAATGCCTGAGATATAATACGGAATATATATATATATATATATGATAGAAGTCGATTCGACTCTCGACTCGACCGACGACTAATTTGGGATGAATGAAGTCGCCTCGCTATTAGGCGAGTCGAATGTTAAAAAAAACGGCAACACGTTGCTTATTACTTTGCTTAATTGGCAGCACAGCTGCTTTTGACATTAATTTTAAAGTTTTTATTTAAATTTTTTGAATTTTATTTTTATGGTGTAGAAATATAGAATTTAAATTTAAAGTAAAATAATTTTTAACTGTGTTATAAACAAATATAAATTAATTTATTTTTAAAATATTAGTTTTGAAATTTTGTTGTATTTTGTTATTAAACAATAAAGTTTAACAATGAGCAGCATAGAATTATTCATATTCAATCATATTTGACGTTGAAAATAAAATAATTTTAAAATTTTAAAAATATATTTTTTTATATAAATATTGCATATTATATAAATATTTTTATGTACTTTTCTATAATTACACTTACATATTTTAAAATTTAATATTGAACATAAAAATTTCTATAAAAAACTATAAAATCTCACTCAACAATTATTTAAAATTCAATATAATTTTTTTATAATAACTTAAAAATCATTTTAAAAAAAATTCAAACTTTATTTTTATATATATTTGTACCAGTCGCCCAAAAATTTCTGGTCGAGTAAATCGGCGACTGTAGTCGCCAAAAAGCGAGTCGAGAGCGAATTACATCATATCAAATATTCGCCAAAACTCTCGCTGGCGAGTGTTTGGGCGACTTATATCATACCAAACTGTCAAAGTCGAGACGAGGCGAGAGTCGCGCTGATGTCTATCATAGGGGTGATTATTATAAAGTCTTCAAGCGTTCAAGAATTAAGATAGAAAGAAACAAACAAATTCAAATTAAATCCGAAAAACGAATATGATATGCAATGGGGATGTGGCACAAGTTTCTGAAATGTTGCCCGACTCTTTGCCTTCTGGTGTCTAAAGAAGACAATGCCTAAATGTAAATTGCAAGTGTCACCACCAAACCTATTTTGCAGTTCATATAAATAAATAATAACATTATAGATATAGGAAGAGCTAAAGAAATCTATTGCCTAGTCAAGGTGGTGGTAGACTGATCGAGGGAAATCGGTAGTCCAAAAAATTGGGCCACTAGAGTTGGTCTAGTCCATAGGTCTGCAACTAGCAGTTCCGTAGGATTGGCAGAGCAGTTAAAGAGGTGGTTAGTATCGTGTGGGCCTTGGTGACAATCAGAGCAGAGATAATTGGTGTCAGGGATTATACGAGCTTGATAGCTTTGAAGAGTGCGACACCATCCTGATCGTAATTGCGCTAGGGTGGTTCGAGTTTCCCTAGGCAGAGCTTTTTCGCTCACGTCTATGGGCGGAGGACGTGTTCCATGGACCCTGTTGGCTTGACTTGAAGAGATTGCTGCAGAGACGGCTTTGTGGTGTATCGAGCTTAAAGCTGAGCGAACCGTAGTTGGATTCCAGGTGGCCGGTATGACTGGGGTTATGTCGTCTCTATACGATCTAATGTCGTGACGGATGCAGCGTTGAGGCACCTCACTGGTTGTTATGTTGTGAACTGGGTGGCTGGGGTTGTGACAAGACAGTAGGAACTGCCTTGTGAGCAGCTCATTGTGCTGTCTGACGGAGAGCATGGATGTTTCTTCATGAAGATGATCTGGGTGGGTTATTGAATGGCACACAGTTGCGATGCGAAGAGCGGTATTGTGTCTGGACTTGATGTTTCTCCATTGAGTGTCACTTAAAAATGACGTCCATATTGGGGCAGCGTAATTGATAATAGATCGGCCTATAGCTTTATACGTTGTTAAAAGAATTTCCTTATCTTTTCCCCAATTAGTTCCGGATATGGCTTTGAGGACCTTGTTGCGTGCGACTGTTCACTTTGTTACATATGGTCTTAGCATTCTTTGAGAAACTAAGGAGGTTATCGAGGTGACCCCTAAAATTTTGGGATTGTTGATGGTGGGAATGATTTGTCCATCAATAATGATGGAAAGGACATCTGTTTATGATTTTGTGGAATCTGAGCCACATGCACTGGTTTTTTAATGAATAAAACTCTTAATTTTTATTAAAACAAAATAATATAAATTTTAATTTATTTTTACTTTAATTGAAAATTCTTATAAATATTAATACACAACTAAATAATTGTTTAAGAAAGTGTTTAGACGATATTAACGAGAAATTGCTTTACTTTAAGTTTTTTAATATACAGATTAATTTAAATTTTACTTTTATTTTTTAGACTACAAATATAATTTTAACTGCGATTGAACAACCGATCACGACGACGTTTTCAAAGAGAGTCAAATTGAAAATAAAATTTACTAATTATATGGTAATTAATTGAATTATTGTTAATTGATAACGCCGTGATTGGCTATTCATATCATATGATAAATGTTATTTAATTACAATTACAAATTGAGAACTTATAAAAAAAATGGCAAAAGTTAATGATATAAATATTTTAGAGTCAATCCAAAACATCCTGGCGCCCGCTGAAAGACTTAGTTCTTTCAGAATGAAGAAGAGGTATTAATTTTGTAATTGGACGAACATAAATACCAGCCGTAGTTTTGACAGTAGCGACACGGATATATCCATCCGATCTGGGATGACATTCCTGTATTCGATCAATTATCCATTTCGATGGTGGTAAGCGTGGTTCTTTAATTAGCACTAAGTCGTTGGTTGCTAAATCACGTGATTGATGTTGCCATTTTGATCGTTGTTGCAACGAAGTTAGATACTCAATGTGCCAGCGATTCCAAAAGCCTTGAGTGAGATTAGTTAACAATTCCCAATTTGTTAAAAGTGTAACGCGTTGATTAGTGATGTCAGGTTCTGGAATGGATGTAAATGGCTGGCCAATAATAAAATATGCTGGTGTAAGAGCGTCAATTTCAGAATCGGAGCTAGGGCACAGTGGTCGTGAATTGAGTAAAGCTTCAATACGAGTTAACAAGGTGTTAAAATATGTTGACCAATTACGCGGCGTAGATGTAATTTTACAGAACGTACACCAGCTTCCCATAGTCCACCATGGTGAGGAGCGTGGGGTGGTGTATTTTTCCACGTGATACCATCTTGGCTTAAATGTTCAGCAATAGCTGTTTGATGATGTTCTGATAATATCAGCTGAAACATTTCGTTCAGTTGTCCCTTTGCACCAATAAAATTAGTCCCATTATCGCTAACGATTTCAGCTGGTTTACCGCGACGAATCGATGAAGCGCAGCATAGAAAGCAGTAGTAGATAAATCTCCGACTAATTCCAGGTGCAATGCTTTTGTAACAAAGCATACGAATAATGCTATATAAGCTTTTGTAAATTTTGGGTTTTTTCCGCGTGATAAACGTAACGTAATCGGACCAGCATAATCACAACCGGTGCGAGAAAATGGGCTTGAATAGGTAATTCGTGATTTTGGTAAATCGGCCATGTGTTGCTGATTTGATGACTGGCGTTGTTTTAAGCAAGGTACACAATCATGCACTATTTTGCGTAATAATGTTCTGCATCCGATGACCCAATATTTCTGGCGTAATAAGAAGAACATTTGAGCGACACCAGCGTGTATATGTTGATAATGATAGTGCTGAGCGATAAGAAATGTTAAGCGATGATCTTTTGGTAAAATGATAGGATGTCGCCTTGAGTATGTTAAATTTGATTGTTCGATTCTACCACCAACTCGAAGAATACGTGATGTGTCGATAAATGGCGATAAAGATACAAGATTTGATGATTTGGGTAGAATCGCTTGTCGATCAAGTGTAGCTATGTCTGTACCAAATGCTTGACATTGCACTTGCTTAATAATAAATAATTTTGATGACGCTATTTCATCAGCGTGTAGTACATTAGATTGTAATGTTGAATGATTTTTGCGCAAGCGATTAACGAAGCGATGAATGTATGCGACGATACGTATAATTTTACGTAGTAACAAACTATTAATGAAATGCGAATCATCATTTAACGTGACGTGAAACTGTTTTGTTGATCTTTCTTCTATTTCAGTTGACGATATCAATGGTATATCAGTCGTTTTAGTAGATGGCCAAACATTAGGATCGTTGATTAACCATTTCGGTCCATGCCACCATAAATCAAAATTTATTAAAGCTGATGGTAGTAGCCCACGACTGGCACAATCGGCCGGATTGCTAGCTGATCGTACATGATTCCAATGGCGTCGCGGTAATTCGGCAAGTATTTGAGATGTTCGGTTACCAATGAACGTAGACCAACGTCGCGGCGGTGATGAAAGCCAATGCAAAACAATTTGCGAATCAGTCCATGCGTAAATACTCGTGTTTGGAATCTGTAAAGAATTTTTAAGATGGTTAATTAATTTGCACAGCAAAACCGCTCCGCATAACTCTAAGCGCGATAGAGATATTTGTTTTAGAGGCGCAACTTTCGTTTTTGCTGCCACGAGTTCGATTTGCACGCTATCGTTATACGAAGACCGACAATAAACAACCGCGGAAAATACCTTTTCAGATGCATCACAAAACGCGTTAAATTGAAGATCATCGAAGATCCTAGATGCATCGGAAAGTATGTTGCGTTTAGCAATGTCGACGTGATCAGGTAACGTAACCTTATAGGAAAAAAATCTCTGGTTGGATACCAACGTAGCCCAAGAACTTTAATCGAAGTAGCATCAGATAATTCTAACGGCGACAGCTCACGTTGATCGTCAGGAAGGGAGGCTAATAACGGCCAACAATTCGTGCTCCATTTGCGAAGATTGTAATAACGACAATAATTGAGTTTTAATCTCGAACAGGTTATCTTTTGTGTAGGCACCTGTCATAACATCGTCTACGTAGAAATCATTGAGTAGAATTTGTGCAATTTTCGGAAATTGTTCAATGTTGTCTAATGCCAATTGTTTTAAGACTCGTACGGATAGATACGGTACGCACGAAGTCCCATACGTAACTGTGTTTAATTGGAAATGTTGTAATGGTTTTTCAGATGATGAACGCCATATTATTCTTTGAAATGATCGATGCTTTTCAGCGATCCAGATCTGACGAAACATTTTCTCGATGTCGCCTGTAAGTGCATATTGATGTCGACGAAAACGAATGCACGTGGAAAATAATTCACGTTGTATAGGCGGACCAACTAATAGATTCTCGTTGAGTGATGTATTGATACCGTGCTTTGACGAACCATCGAATACTACGCGTAGCTTTGTCGTTGTACTATCAGCTTTAAACACGGCATGGTGAGGCAAATAGTAGCAATCGGTTGATGAAATATGTGGTGTATGTAGTCTTGTCATATGACCCATTCGTAAATATTCGTTCATGAATTGCGCATTTCGTGAAGTTGTTGATTGGACATAAATTTTCGTTCCATTGATTTTTAACGACGAATGGCAGCGTTAAGGGAATTGCCGAATCCAATAGTCTTGTCAGTTTTAAACGGTAATTCTACAATGTATTTGCCATCAACGGCTCGAGTATGCGTGGATATGAAGTGATCATCTGTGCGTTGTTCGTCAGAAGTCATGATAGGCGAAGAATGAACTTCTTCAACTTCCCAGAAACGGTGTAATGCCACATCAACATCGTGATATGTGTGTAGTGACACTACTGTATGTGATAACGAATTTTTGTTATCGGAATATGGCTCGAAATTGGAAATATCACCACCAATAACCCACCCAAATAGAGTGAGCAACGGGTCAGGATTACCATCAACACCAACAATTGAATTATTGCGCAACACCTTGAAGAATTGGTCTGCACCAAGTAGAATGTCGACTGGACTAGCGTCGTTAAAGTTCGGATCAGCTAAACTGAGCGATTGATAAATTTCAAATTTGTCTAAATTAAATGTGGTGGTGGGTAAGTTTGAGGTGATGGTTTTAAGAATGTACGAATTCACGTTGATAAATTGTCCGTTGTACCAGCTTCAAATGATGCCAATCCGCTGACCGGGATTCGGGCATGCTGTCGTGTTAAACCAAGTCGTTTCATACAAGCTTCAGAAATGAAGGATACTTGTGAACCACTATCGAGAAGTATTCTTCATGTCTGCTTCTGACCAAAAGCATCCATAACATAAGCCAGCGCTGTTGGCAATAATGTGACGGAACGTTGAGCAACAGTTTGAGTAGAATAATGATTTACTAAATGAGATGGACCAGGCAATGAACTCATGGTCGCTGGTAATTTAGTAGAATTTGAAGTATTTGAAGTTTGATTATCAGACGAGTTGATTGTATTTTCAGACGAAATATGATGAATAAGAGTATGATGCCGATTGTGGCACTTTCGACAGTTGAATGATGATTTACACGTTGAGCTTTTATGACCAGAACGTAAACAGTTCAGACATAAGTTCTGCGAGCATATAAATGAGCGGCGCTCAGGAATCGCAAGATTTAAGAATTGTTGACAAGTGCTCAACGTATGATTTGATTTACATTTTGGACAATTAAGATTTGAAGCTTGAAATGCTTTGAATTGATTGAACTTTGAATTAGCTTGTGATCCGTTATTTTGGTGTGAAGAACGTGAATTGTTTTGCGACGAAAACGAACGATTATTAAGTTTAGATTTAGTCACCCTGTGATTAACTTCCAGCGATGAACAGCGATGTTCTAAAAATGTAGTAAATTCAACAATAGTGGGAAATTCAGAATCTTTTATATTCGGCGACGATAAGATATATTCAGACCATGTTTGTTGAGTAGATTCATCAAGTTTATTGAGCAATATATGAATCAAACATACATCTCGACTTTCAGCTTTTGGATCAAGCGCACGTAAACCCCGCAGGATTTCATCCACGCTATCGGTAAATGGTCGTAAATCATTTGCAGTTGGCTGTATTATTGACGGTAGTTGCATAAATTTAGAGACAAAGGAATAGGCAATACGTCCGAGTTTATTATAGCGGGTAGTCAATTTGTCCCAAGCTTCAGCGTAATTATCATCAGTGATAGCGATATGTTTTAACAACGTAGCTGGTTCATTTACTAAAAATCATTTGAGGTAGTGAAATTTTGGACTCGCTGTCAATTTGGCACTATTGTGTACTGAACTAACGAATAGATCATGGAATGATTTCCAATCGCAATAATCTCCAGAAAATGGTTTTATCGAAATCTTTAATAATTGTGTTTTGGAAGTTTGTATATTTAATTTCGAAAGTGAATCTAAAAATGTTGTTTGTGAGTCAACTAATTTTTGTGTCGATTGCGAGTCATCAATAGTATTATTCGCAACTTCATGGTACGCTTTAAGCGATCTAGTCAGCACTTCACGTGTGTTAAAATATCTGTTTTCATACTCGACGACCATAGTTTCTGTCGTTGCTTCGTCAAATGGTTGATCAGAACTATTGATTTGATCTAAAAGTGAAAAGAATTCTGTCCAATTGTCCTCTAATTTCTCTAACCGTAATATAAAAGCTTCTGCTGTACCGGTATCATCTAAATTATTTGCGTATTGAGCAAGTCGTGTATTTGCAGCTATAACGCGTCCAAGTTGAGCTGTTAACGACGCCATTATGAAATTAGCTGATGGTAATATTGATTAAAAACGTATAAAAGTTGCTGCGTTTTTATTACTTTACTTTTATTGAATTTACAATTCATGTTTTCCTCACCTGGGCATAGCTCCTAAACAGCTTAACCGATTTAACTGAAATTTGGAACTTAAGCTCGTGTTATGACCCATTCGGTGCCACATAATTTTCAAGGCCCAGCGAGGGGGCGGGGGGTTGGGCCTATTTTTAACAAAGTCATGTGGTGTATCAAATTAAAGGTATTGATGAGTACATCACGTTGGGTAGTGTTTCGGTTAACTAGGACCATGTGGGGCGCCCAAAAAATGGGGCCAAAAATGAAAAAAAATTATGTGGGGTATCAAATTAAAGGTTTGGAAGAGTAGATATCTTTCGGGCAAATAATAGTAGTATTTGGGGCAACGTGGGTCATGTGGGGTCCTGAAAATGTGTCATGTGGGGGCTTGAAAAATTTATGTTTTCTTCACCTGGGCATACCTTCTAAACGGCTGTACCGATTTAACTAAAATTTGAAACTCAAGCTCGTGCTATGAACCATTTGGCGCCACATAATTTTCATGACCGGGCGATGGGGCGTGTGAGCGGGCCTATTTTCAAAAAAGTCATGTGGGGTATCAAATTAAAAGTATTGATGAGTACATCTCGCTGGGTAGTGTTTCGGGTGGTAACGAGTACCATGTGGGGCCCAAAAAATGGGGCCAAAAATAAAAAAAATCATATGGGGGATATCCATATTATTATGGGGATACCAAATTAATTTTATTAATTTGATAAAATTAAAGGTCTGGAAGAACAGATATTTTTGGGGTAAGTAATGGTAATATTTAGGGCAACAAGGGTCATGTGGGTGCCTGGAAATGGGCCAAAAATAATAAAAATCATGTGGGGTATGAAATTAAAGGTCTCGATGAGTATATCTCGTTGGGTAATGTTTCAGGTAAAGAGTGCCATATGGGGCCAAAAATAAAAAAAATATACATATGTATATATAAAAATATATATATATGAGCATAAGTGACTTTTCGCGAAACATGAGTTAGAGCTACTTATAAATAACCGCGCAAATATATATTTTTTTCTATAATATATTATATTATAGTAAAAATATATAAACAATATAAAAATTCTACAGTTTTTAGTCGGTCAAATATATTGTGTAAAACTTAAAATATTTGACCGTCTAAAAAGTATGAAATAATAAATAAATAAAAAAAAAAACATTTTTTAAAAATACTTTCTTTTATAAATAGTAATATGCGACTAAAAACTAATAAATAAGAATACTAAAATTATATAATCTTACATTCTTGTATCTAGATCTAGAGTTTCAGTAATGGTCAATTGTAGTAGGGTTAACTACAAATGTACTGGAATAGAGATTCAGTAAAGGTAAAGTATAGTAAAAGGGAAATAGACCCCTTGTAAATATCATTGATTCTGACAAATTCTTTTAATTCTCATAAGATCTCTTTACATACTATTAATTCTGATCAGATTTGCTACCATTAATTTTGACCAGTTATACTTCCCATTATAAGGGGTCTACTTCCCTTTTACCATACTTTACCTTTACTGAATCTCTAATCTAAGTACATTTGTAGTTAACCCTACTACAATTCACCATTACTGAAACTCTAGATCTAGATACAAGAATGTAAGATTATATAATTTTAGTATTCTTATTTATTAGTTTTTAGTCGCATATTACTATTTATAAAAGAAAGTATTTTTAAAAAATGTTTTTTTTTTATTTATTTATTTTATATATTAAACTCGTAAAAGAAAAAAATACGGACAGACTTGATTTAAGCGGTAACGAAATGTAATATGCGTACAGCTTGCAGTGCAAATATATTAAATTACAATGTATATAATTAAATGTAATCAATTGTAATTAAATATAATTAATTTGTAATAATTAAATTTCAATAATTTAAAAAATATTTATTTAATTTGATTATAAATGTAAATTTTATTAATAATTGTGTAATATAATTTATAAATTGGATGTTATTTGATATAAATACCGCTTTACACAAAAAAATATTAAATTGCACTCAATTATTTGTAATTTTAAAATTCCGGAAAATTTGAGTATCCTCCTCGTAATCGACTATGTAGAATTTTGATTTTTTCGAACAATTTTAGGTTCGGCCCTCGTACTTTTCCAATTTGATTTATGCTTCAGACAGTTTCGCCGCTCGTGCCGTTGCCGTTGTCGGTTTGGAATGCCAAAAGACGCTGGTGACGTTGGTGACGACTTTGTGTAGACAGACTCGCCGCATTGAATCATTTAAATAAAAGTATATTGGTTGATGTTAAAAAACCATTTTTATTAAATATTGTGAATTAAATATATCAAATATTGTGTTAAAAATAATTTACAATAAAATATGCCTTCAGATTGTTATTATATTTTTAACTTTAATTACATGTTATTTAGTTAAAATTAAATTTTCTCTCACAAATGGAATTAACTTTTTTATAATAGTACAATATAAATATAAATAATTATATAAATAACATATAAATATCCACCACATTTTTTGTTGTACAAAATTTAATTTTTTTAAATTATTTCTATTAATTCTACAACAAATCCCATTTTTAAAAAATGATTTTTCATAAATAAAAAAAAAATCAACAAAACAATATTTTTATGTCATACAACAATTTTCATATCAATTAGACATTTGGAAACGGCAACGACTTCAAAAGTTTAACCCCAGAGATAGTCTCGCCGTTGAAGAAGTCTGCGCCGTTGCCGTTGAAGATTTGGAATGTCAAACAAAAGTTAAAATATATAGAAATATATGAAAGCAGACAAACTCGCCGCCGTCATGACGCCGGGGACGCTCGTGCCGTAAGAAAGTTCAATCGATTTCAACTTTTGAAGTCGTTGCCGTTTCCAAATGTCTAATTGATATGAAAATTGTTATATGACATAAAAATATTGTTTTGTTGATTTTTTTTTTTTTATGAAAAATCATTTTTTTAAAATGGGATTTGTTGTAGAATTAATAGAAATAATTTAAAAAAATGAAATTTTGTACAACAAAAAATGTGGTGGATATTTATATGTTATTTATATAATTATTTATATTTATATTGTATTATTATAAAAAAGTTAATTCCATTTGTGAGAGAAAATGTAATTTTAACTAAATAACATGTAATTAAAGTTAAAAATATAATAACAATCTGAAGGCATATTTTATTGTAAATTATTTTTAACACAATATTTGATATATTTAATTCACAATATTTAATAGAAATGGTTTTTTAACATCAACCAATATACTTTTATTTAAATGATTCAATGCGGCGAGTCTGTCTACACAAAGTCGTCACCAGCGTCTTTTGACATTCCAAACCGACAACGGCAACGGCACGAGCGGCGAGACTGTCTGAAGCAGAAATCAATTGAACTTTCTTACGGCACGAGCGTCCCCGGAGTCGTGACGGCGGCGAGTTTGTCTGCTTTCATATATTTCTATATATTTTAACTTTTGTTTGACATTCCAAACCTTCAACGGCAACGGCGCAGACTTCTTCAACGGCGAGACTATCTCTGGGGTTAATTGTGTTTGTGTAGTTGTGAATCAAAATAATTGAGCGAATTAATTCTAATTTATGATGAAACAAAATAATAATTATATATTAAAAAAAAAAATTATATTTTGATGGCGGTTGAAAAACAATAATGTTGATTGATAGCTGATAAATTTTTTAATAATTTCTCCAGGAATGGTCAGCAGTAAATATGGTTTTTAAATTTTCTTTCAGTTTTTCGCTGTGACTGTACTTACTCAGCTTTTCAATAATTTTTTTGGTAGAAATTGTTGTGGACGAATTTAAAGAAATGATCACCAGCACCACAATTAATTATAATTTTTTATATTTTATGAGTATTATTATAGTACCAACTATCTACCAAATATTAGATATTGGATTTAATGTAATATGTCAATGTTTATTAAATAAACTTTTTATTTTACGCACGACCGATATAGATAAGTTTTAATGATTTTTTGATATTTTTTTTTTTTTTTTTTTTTTTTTTGAATGTATCATATCACTGGAATACTACTAAAACTGGTCACGCTGACCAACCATCAGTTTATTTCTGAAATCTTAACTAAATTTTTTCCTTATTTTTAGAATGCCCATTGGAATTCTAAACGTTGAATTTGGTGTATAAAAACGATATATTTTGGTCTCCTGTTACTAGAGTAGGTCGTAAGGTCTCTTTCTCTTTAATCTTCTGCTTCTGTTTGGGTTTTCCAGCAAAGTTATTACTTCCGTGTTGACATGGTTCTGCAACTTTATGTGATGTTTACCAGCTATTTTCTGTATTTCGTTCTCAACATAGTTCAAATTTAGGTCTCTATGTATATCTTTATTCCTGATGTACCACGGAGCATTAACAATGTTACGGACTACCTTATTTTGGAAACGCTGGATCTTATCGATGTGACATTTACTAGCGCAGCCCCAAAGTTGTATACCATATAGCCATACTGGCTTAATAATCTGGTTATATATTAGAAGTTTGTTGTATGTTGACAATTTGGAATTCCGGCCAATAAGCCAGTACATTTTGCTGTATTTTATATTAAGTTCACTTAATTTTACTTTTATGTGCTCTTTCCATTTTAATTTCGCGTCCAACGTAATGCCTAGGTATTTCGCTGTGTTTGCATATGGTACTAGAGTACCATTGATACTTACTTGTGGAATTTGCTGAATTTTTCTATTTGTGAAGATTACGTGTGCAGATTTAGCTTCATTGATTTTTATTCTCCACTTTTTTGTCCAATCTTGAATAACAGAGTTTGCATTCTGAATTTTACTAACAGCATTGTCTAGAGATTTTGATGAGGCAACCATTGAAGTATCATCTGCAAAGGTAGCGACTAGAACTTCTTCCGGTACCGGGATATCGCATGTATATAGTAGATATAATATAGGGCCTAGGATACTCCCCTGCGGGACTCCAGCATCTATGTTTTTCAAGTCAGAGTATTCGTCTTCTTGTTTTACACGAAAGAACCTGTGTTTTAAGTAGGATGTTAAAAATTCTACGTGCTGCTTTGGCAGGAATTTGTTCAGCTTATGTATTAGACCCTCATGCCAAACCTTATCGAATGCTTGCGCTATGTCTAGAAACATTGCTGAGCTAAATTGTTTATCTTCGATAGCATTTTCAATTGCGTTAGTGATTCTATGCACCTGTTCGACTGTAGAATGTTTTTCCCTAAAACCAAATTGAAACGATGGAATTAGATTTTTTTCCTCAACTATCGGTTTTAATCTTTTTAGATACAGCTTTTCCATCAGTTTAGACATTACTGGAAGGAGCGATATTGGACGATAAGATTTGGCATCGTTCGGCGGTTTACCCGGCTTTGGCAGCATGATAATTTCTGCTACTTTCCATGTTTTTGGAACTACTCTTAGCCTAAAGATGGCGTTGATTATTTGCGTTAGCATAACTATTCCTTTTCTAGGTAATTGAGTAAGTATGTCAGTAGTAATTAGATCATATCCTGGTGCTTTTTTTTCGCAAAGTTTTTGATAGTTTCTTCAACCTCCTTTGGAGTAACCGGTGTTATTACTTTTTGTACTGTATTTTCTTCCGCCTCAGGTACTGTAACTCCATTAGCTTCATTTGGTTTGAATATATCTGCTAGGTGATCTGCGAATACTTCAGCTTTACTCAAGTTATTTCTTGCCCACGTTCCGTCTCTTTTTTTTATCGGAGGTGCATGCGACATAGGATGCTTGAATTTTTTTGCCGCTTTCCAAAGAGAGTAGTTTGTACTTTTTTCTGCTGTAAGATTTTCCAAATAGTTTGTCATGCTAGCTTCTTTGATTTTTTGTATTTCTCTTTTCAATTTTTGTTCTTTGTTATTTAATATATTTTTGTCCACCGGGTTCCTAGTTATCTGCCATCTTTTCCTAGCTCTTCTTTTATCGGCTACTAATTCTTTGATCTCTCGTGGATAGTTTGTGCCTTTTGTTTTTGTAACTATGTTTCTGGTGTTTTTCCACGCTGCTTGTTGTATCGCTTTTGCAAATTTTATGACTTCCTCTTCTATATCTTCTTCACTTTTAAGTTTGACTTTTAAGTTGATTGAGTTTGTCACGTCTATTTTAAAACTTTCCCAATCTGTAGATCTATTGCTTAGCTCTGGACGTCCTGATTTCTTAATGATATTTTCACTAAGGTTTAATATTACTGCCGAGTGGTCAGAATTTAGATCAAAGTTGTCTTCGAGCTCAACATAGTTAGGTGATACTTTCTTTGAAATAAAGAAGTCAAGAAGATCTGGTGTTTTATTGCAGTCTGTTGGCCAATATGTTGGACTTCCAGTAGAATGGAAAATACCGCCATTTCTGGATATAGCTGCCTTTAATTGTTTGCCTTTTGTTGTTGATAATCTTGCTCCCCAATCCACATGTTTTGCATTGAAGTCCCCACCCACAATGTATCTTTCACCTAATTTATCTAAGATATCTAGATAGTCTTTCGTTTTTAAGTTGAACTTCGGTGGACAATATATTGCTCCGATGGTTAGATTTCGGGACCCCGATTCTACTACTATCGTTGTGAGCTGAGTTTCATCTATTTGTATGCTGTTTTCCATGTAGTGTTTTATGCTTTCTTTTATAAGGATGGCACTTCCACCTTTAGCTTGTTCTCCAGGATGGTTAGTGATATAGCTTTTGTATCCTTTTATATATAAAAACATTTGGCTTGTCAAATGAGTTTCTGATAGGAGGCATATATCTATTTTTAGCATGTTGAGGAAAACTTCTAGTTCTTTTATTTTGTTCTTTATTCCGTTTGCGTTCCATGTTGCTATTCTGATGTCTTTCTGTATCATTGAGACTTATGTTGCATTGATGATCTAGGAATATATGATTCCATTTTATCCATACGCCTTGCTAGTGCACCTACTGCTTCCAGGATACTTTGTAGCATAGATGTTTGGCTATCTTCTATATTTTGATTACGATCTTTGGATAAGGTATTTCTTTTAACAGCATCTGAATAACTAATGCCCTTAATCAGCTGTTGCGTTGGAATGTAAGTTACATTTTCTTTGTTACTTATTTGTATTAGTCTTCTCTTTTGCAGCTCTTTAGCAATGGCGCAACCTCTATAATTAGCTGGGTGATTTTCCGAGCAATTTGAGCATTTAGCTGGAGTTTCTCTTTTTTTTATGCAATCTACCGTCAAATGATTTCCAGCGCATTTCACACAGATCGGTTGCCTTTTGCAGTATTTCATCGTGTGCCCATATCTCTGGCATCTTTTGCATTGGGGAAGCAGGTTTGTTGTTCTAATTGCTTCGATTTTGACCTTCATGTGATTTATATGACTGATTTCATATATTCTTTTAATATCCTCTCCGTTTTCGAACGTTAACATAAATAGAGGTAATTTAGTTATATGCTCTACGTTATTGATTTTTTTTTTGAATATTTTATTTTCAACGCTTATTATTTTAAATTTTCTTTCTAATAGTTCGCTCTTAATGTATTCAGGATCACACGATGGATGCAGATGCCTTGCCATTACTCTGATTGGTCTCGTTATCTTGTTCTCATACGAGTGCCATTCGTAATTAGATTCGTTAGCATATTTTGTTAATTCCCTGTATTCAGAATCTGTTTTTACGTTGACTTTTATCTGGCTATTACCTAATAGGTTGGCTGTAAATTCTAGTTTTTTTGTTTTCAGAGCTTGATTCACCGCATTGTAATTATCTATGTTGCTAAAAATGACTGGTGGTGGTTTGTATATGTTTTTCTCTTTATTTTCAGGTCGTATTCTCGGACTCGCTGATATAATAGTATTAACGGGTTTGTGTACGTTTTTTTGTGTGTTATCCACAGTATTTTCGTTATTTTCCATATTTAATAATTTATACCTATTGGAGCATGTGTAATCCGGAAAGAAGAACGGACTTGAATTGCTATTTTTTCCCTTTTGAGTTGGATTGGGATTAATTCTTTTTTTCGCGTTTCCCTTCCGTTCCGAACCTGGTGTATCAGTAATTGTTGTTTTTCTTTTCTTGTTTTGTTGTAGTATCCATTTAGTTTCTCTCGCTACATTATTAAAGTTTTCTACTGACTTGTGTATTTCTACGTTTCCTACTTGAGCTGATGCACGATGTTCTTTTTCTTGAATAGCTAGGATGATGTTTTTAAGTTCTGAAATTTCACGTTTGGCTTCAGTTAAGTCGTTTTCCAATTTTTTAATTTTTTCTATTTCAGCAAAATTTGAGATTTCTGCTAATTGTTTTTCAGGTAAGTTGCCTTCTGAATAAATTTTTTTCCTTTTTGGAGTACTGGATTGACTGGTATTGCTGTCATTTAGAAGTGAAATAACTGAACGTTGGTGAATGTTTAAATCTTGGTTTTTAAGTGCCGCTGTTGTTAGATCCACCAACGATTTACTTATTGGCGGAGATCTTCCTAATCCCTTTGCTTGAAAAGGATTATATTCTAATTGATCCGGTTGTTTCTGGACAGTATCTGTATTCCGCATCATGGCCTGTGACCCCACCATGAGTGCAGATTGATTTTTTTCCACTGGCGACTTAGCTAACTTCGTGAAGCCAGCCAAGCCCTCGCCGTTAGCCGTGGATTCTAACGACACTTTGGCAGATATCCCTGCCGAGTTTGTTTTCATTTTCGAACTTTTCATTTTTGTTGAAGATGAATGTATTTTAGACCTACTACCAGGTATAATTACTGCCGTCCCTCTGGGATCAGACGCAGACCAGGGAGCCGCCCAATCTGGGACAGACGCTTCTGGATTTTATTCCGCCTCACTCTTTTGTTCACCGACCCAAACTACACCAACTGGGTTGGTTACCAGTTCTTTCGTTGGGGTTGCTCGGCTTAACAGGAGGACCACGTGAAGGTGAGATTTTCGGCGTTGAGTAGTAGAGGCTAGGCTCATGTATCTGGAACCCATAAGCTATAATCGCATACTACCCCATTCTATACCCCATTCTATTTTTTGATATATACAGCTTTTTTTATATTTATATATACACTGCACTACATGCTGTCACTATAATTATTTAAATATTCCTTCTTTTTTTTTTAAATATCCGTTTTTGAAGGACCAAATTTTATGTTTATGATTTTGTGAAATCTGAAATCTGAGCCACATGCACTGGTTTTTTAATGAATAAAACTCTTAATTTTCATAAAACAAAATATAACTTTTAATTTATTTTTACTTTAATTGAAAATTCTTATAAATATTAATACACAACTAAATAATTGTTTAAGAAAGTGTTTAGACGATATTAACGAGATATTGCTTTACTTTAAGTTTTTTAATATACAGATTAATTTTAATTTTACTTTTATTTTTAGACTACAAATATAATTTTAACTGCGATTGAACAACCGATCACGACGACGTTTTCAAAGAGAGTCAAATTGATAATAAAATTTACTAATTACATGGTATATAATTGAATTATTGTTAATTGATAACGCCGTGATTGGCTATTCATATCGTATGATAAATGTTATTTAATTACAATTACAAAATTGAGAACTTATAAAAAAAATGCCAAAAGTTAATGATATAAATATTTTAGAGTCAATCCAAAACAGACATCATTTAGTTCCTTGGTCCAAGAGGTGAACAGTGTTGCAGATGTTTATGAGAGGCGAGGTTGAGATTCCTTCTTCTTGAAGGTACTGCTATATCTGTCAGATAGGCATTTAGCCTTTCGGTAACCTCTTCTACATCTGCGCCGGACGCAATGACAGAGCAGTCATCAGCGTAAGTGATCAACTTAACGCCGGGTGGTGGTGTGGGTAGCATCGAAATATATAGATTGAACAGAATGGGAGAAAGGACTGTAATATGCGATATTCTTTATGTATAAATATAAAATAATTTAACATAAAACAACTATAACTATAACTAACAAGGAGGTGTTTCGCCCTTGTATACAATTACAAAGTTATAGAAATTCCGCTTGCACGTCTTTTTGGGTAGCTTAAGTCGGAAAATAGGGGGGGTTGACAAACAAAAAAAATTGCGGAATAGACATACAGAAAAATTTGCGTGCAAAATAGATAATAAATAAATCTTGAAATAAATAAATAAATGGACGAATAAACTGAAACTACGATAAGGACTTAGTTTAGACACATAAAGGACAATATCTTTAAAATTCGGTGGTAGATTTAAATAAATTTTTATATAAATATGATTTATATAAATAAACGCCAAAATACAAATAAATTCGTGAAACATGGATGGTGTGTTCCAACTATTGCCCTCCCGACCATGATTGACCATATGTACCAAAAAAACATTTTTAGATCAATCCCTTAATTAATTAATGAATTATAATAATTTACATTATTATGTCATCATCACCACTCTGCAAGCATGGGTAAATTAGAAGATTTTACCACATCTTCATTTTACAAAATACACTAAACTAAACATTTTCCCCTAACTATAACAAAAAAAAATATCACTCAAAAAAAAAAAAAATATTAGGTATTAATAAATAATTAATAAATGAGTATAAATTTAACATATGTTTTTCGACCGAATTACTCTTAATTTCTTGTAATTTTAATTGGAGTTCGATGACCGAAAAACTTTGACTAGAGAGATTTTAAAAAAACTTAATTGTCGACTATCTAAAAAAAAATCTGACTACACTACAAAAAAATAAGTTATTAATTAAATTCTAATCCTAAACCATTATAATTATATTTTATATACGAATATATTTCGTATGAAATACACCAATCTTTTTACCTTTCATATCTTCTAATTCGAATAAAGAATTACCAATTTTGGATCTAATTTTGCATTTAATGAATTTGTTGTCTAATTTAGCATTATAATTATTTGCTGCCTTACTTTGTTTAAAATTGCGGCGAAAAACAATTTGACCAGGTTTAAAAACACAAGTTTTAGAACGTAGATTGTATCTTTTTGAATTTTGCTCAAACGCTTTGGCTGTCAATTGTTTTACTTGGTCTCGAATTAAACATAATTTATCTGGTTTTTCTAAAATATCCATTCCTTCATCTAGTAAATCTAGATTCTTTAGCACTTTGTAATTCGAAGCGTGCGTTATCATATGTTGTCCAAATGCAACATAATATGGCGAATGTCCAATTGTATGATGTAGGGAATTTCTGAGTGAACAACTAATGCTACTTAAATGTTTATCCCATTGTTTTTGGTTACCTTCAATGTATGCTCGAATACTAGAAATTAGCGAACGATTAACGCGTTCCGATGCATTCGATTGTGGAGCATACACTCCGGTATAAGTACACTCTTATAAATTTTTACTACATTAAAAGTGGGTAATCTAGGTGCCCACATAGAAAGTAGTAAATATTTTTTACTTAAGTAATAAGTAAACATATACCATTAATTGGAAGTAATATTACTTTCTTTTAGAGTAAAACTTACTCTAAGAATTAAATGTTATTGCCACTTTTTTGAAAGTATCTTTACTCAAAATGTAGGAAAAATTCGACTACATAAGAGTACAAATTGCTATACATAGAATCTTATTACTATGTTAATACAAGTACTTTCACACCAGTAACATAGTAAATTCATGTGTAATACTACAATGGATTAGTAAAAATGTTTATATATATATATATATATATATATATATATCTTTTTTAAAAACCTAGAATAAAATAAAAAATATCAATTACAAACAAACACTTTTTTTATTTAATATAATTCATTAATTTTAATTTTAAACATAAATTTGTTACAAAATTAATTTTATATTTTTGGTTTGATTATTGTTAATCAATTACAAATAAAAAATATCAATACCAACAAAAACTTTTTTTATTTAATATAATTCATTAATTTTAATTTTAAACATAAATTTGTTGCAAAATTAATTTTATATTTTTGGTTTGATTATTGTTAATCAATTACAAATAAAAAATATCAATACCAACAAAAACTTTTTTTATTTAATATAATTCATTAATTTTAATTTTAAACATAAATTTGTTGCAAAATTAATTTTATATTTTTGGTTTGATTATTGTTAATTTATTTTAATTTCATAATATTTTGTTACACATATTAAAGACAATATTTTTTCATAGATTATTGAAGCATAAACAAAAATTGTTTGTATATTAAGTTTTAAATTGTTAAGTATAAACGAAACGGTTATATAAATTATAATAATAATAATTTAATTATTTAATTTTTTAATTAAATTATTAATTCTATTGAAATTATTAATATTTTTCTTTTTTCCCCTTATAGCAGCAGGAAAATATTCGAAAAAGAATCGTACCATAAATTCCAATGATAAGGATATTGGTTTTGGATATTCTATGTTTAATATATAAAAAAAGCATATAGCATGTGCTATAAAATCTCTTAAATTTGAATTTTTTTCTGATATAACAATTTGTTTTTCAATAAAAATATAATATGTGGTGCCGGAATCAAATAATTCTGAATCTAAAAATAAAATAAATAAAAAAAAGAGAATTAGTGTTATACATTTTTATTATAATAGGATGAGTGTATATTGTACGTTAGAATTTTGATGATTTTTTAGTGTGTAATTTGTGTGTAACTAATAGAATAATTTGTATTAATTAGAATAAATAAAGATTCTAATCTAGTGCACTAATGTTATATACATATACAACAAAAAAGAGTTAAAGATTTCATACCAGATAATGCAATCCATGGAGTATTTTCAGAAGGTGATTTTGTTTTAATTTCGTCCAGATTTATCCCAAACTAAAAGTTTAAATAAAAAATTTCTAAAATTAGATAGTAACAATGAATTTAATAACAAATATAATATTAATATTTTTTACCTTAAAATGCATAAAAATGTAATCAGCATCTTCTTTAAAATGTGCAATAATTGCTCTGAAAATATCTTCTTCTGTGTCGACGCATTTGAAATATTTTGATAAATTAGTCTTAACAGATTCAAATTTTTTTTTATAATTTTCAATATTTAAATTCATCAATTGTTTAAAATGTAAATGCAAACATTCAACATCAAAAATAAATGGCCACTCACGATATATATTTTCAATGGTTGGAATATTTACATAATTATTAAAAAAAATCTTTGAATTACATATGTCTTCTCCATTAGATTTATAATTTTAGTTTTTTCTTCCTTGGTAGTCATCTGGTGATTGGAATACATTTCAATTAGTGTTTTCTGCATATCTTTTAAATTTTCGTCTGATTTAGAATTATCTAATTCTAATGGCTGCCAATTACAACAACTATTTTTTAAATTGTTAACTAATTTCCTTTTGTGAATTGGAATATTTTGTTGGCAAGACTCTGAAGTAGCAATTTCATTTTTGTGTGGTTTGTTTAAGTAATTATTTTTGTTTCTTAGTTTCGTAATAAGAGATGTTGGTGTCAGCGACAATATATGACCGGCAGCATCTCGTTCAATAAATGTGTCTGGGTAAGCTTCAGCAGCTTCTCTAGCTATTCTTCGAAATATATTCATAGGAATATAATATGACTTTTTTCTTAAATCATGTATGATAATTTTCACAAAAGTGTCGAGATGTTTCCCCAGATTTATTTTTTTATTTAGCGCTTCTGTTATTTCTTCTGGCATTTTTTGCCATTGAATTTTATAATCACTAAAAAATTGTGTAGTTTGTTCATTTGAACTCGTTGATAGCGCAGTACTAGACATGCTTAATGTTGTAGATAAACTATACTCTTCTACATCACTTAAAGACACTAATAAACTATTAAATGAGGTTCCAGGTTGTGGGATTAGTGCTTCATTTACAGCTGAATATGATGTTTCAGGTTCTAGTATTGGTTCTACATTCGAAACTGAATATGTTGGATTAGCAAATTGCGCAATATCAAAACATGAATTGTTAGTCCAAAATTCGGTCTCTTTCAAGACCATTAATAGTGATTTTTCTTTCAGATGATATTCTAAAACTTCATCATTGCAAATTTGACAACCATTACTTTCTAAAACCAAATTTGTTCCAAATATTTCATATTCCGTAGCTGTAATGATAAAAAAAAATATGTAAATAAAATATAGTAAGTAAAATAATGCATTACCTTCTTCAAGAACTGCTGTTATTTGTGGACGGCACATAAAACTTTTTTTCTTCTTTCTATCAAAATTACAAATCAGAACTGGTACTTTGTCCATTTTCTTTTTGGACGTATATTTTTTATGTTTTTGTGTAAATATTATAAAATGATGGTAGTATTTGTTATATTATTTTATTTTTATTTAAAAAGAAAATTTCTTTTCTACAAAATTATTCTTATCTTGTCTTAATAAATTGTACGTGATTGTTAAATTAAATTATATAATGTATGTATACTATAATTCTTAAAAATACAGCTATATAACTTTAAGCTTATTATTATATCAACTGAGGAAAACTACATATTGGCGAAAAATACTTTTTCCCATTAAATTCAATAATATGAATTGGTTGGTGATACAAAAGTTTACTGGTAGCGTGGTACTCTTTTATGCTATCATAATTTTCGTAAAGTAGAGAATTTTCATTATACCACATTTTTTCAATTATTCCTTTAAAAATGCATTTTTCATAATTCTTATCAATAAAAATCAATTCAATACGAAGAATATCTATAACTCCTAAAACATCACAATCTATTAATATATAATCAGCTTTTTTAAATACTTTATTTAAATAACAAATTTTGTGTGTTGTGAAAATAAATTCGTCCGGGATATTAATATTTAAAACATTTTTTTGAAAGGTATCAACCTTGTTAGATTGAATACTGCTTTGAAATCGATCGCCAAACAAAGACGCTTGCATTTGTTGATGACGTAATGATAAAGTAAAAGTGACGTTTTTGTAATTTCTAATTACTTTTAATGAAGATTTAAAAAACTGATGTTTTTGCTCGAAACCCATTGTCCATAGATGCCTTAAGGGACCAAATTGTTTTATAAGCTGTGTATAATGGAATACATAGTGATGTTTAGGACGCAATTTGAGATTTGGGAAGCATTGCTTACGATATTCAAAAAATGTATGTGTATAATATGATAAAAGAGAAATTTGATCTTCAGATATTTCATAAGCACAAATTAACCTACACATTTCAATCATTGCAGAAAATAATTTCCATACAGGATCATCATAGTTAGATATGTACTGCAAAAATATTAATGGTAAAAGATTTAAAATATGATATATTTCATTAGCTTTACCAGGTAATTTTTTAGCAGATTTTTCAATTCGGGGAAATGGTAAATTCAAATGAAACTGCTTTTTTAAAGACTTTAAAGCTGAATTTAATAAATCAACACTGATTAGTTCTTGGTCAATAAAATATTTTATTATGAAGGATAAATCATAAGGAATAATTCCTTCAAAAAGATCATGGGCTATACATGGCGGAAGTCCTGGATTACATATATGAAAATACCTTAGTTGGTTTAAACATGAATTAAATTTAATACCCTTGACGGAATTAAGTTCCATTGAGGATGAATTCAATTCATTTAGACTTTCTTCATAATTCTCTTTATTCCGGCTTTCACAAATAGAAAAATTACTTTCTTTCAAAGAATAAATTGTATATTCACAAAATCGGCAAATATATGAAGCTGTACTAAAGTTTTCAGTGAAGCCCTGTAATGAAACTTTCTGGTATTTTGGCTTTCGGATAGTTATATCCATGCGCGGCACGCCTAGCGATGCTCTTGCTTAGCTCAGAGAGATGTGGGGAGGTTCTTATGCGCTGCCATGTCATCACAAAAAAAAATAATTGCGTGCATTAATTAAATAACAACAAAAACAAATTAAACTGGTAAACTACTGAATCTAAATCAAAATCCCGGGTAATACTTCGTTTCCCCAAACAAATTTCACACCAAAACTCTATGTTTGTTGAAGAAAAACAAATAAATTAAATCAAATTGGCTAAAAGCTGGAAATTAGCGAACAACTATTGCTTTTGGAAGATATATAGATGACATATATCTATTCTGCCCACCCTACCATGAATCTATATTTTGTTCCAACAACATATATAATATATGATTCCCTAAATAAAATTTAAATGTTGTTCAATAAAATTGATTTACATTATGATGTTTTTGTTAGCTCACGTCAATCTGAAAGTTTTCAAAATCAAAATAAAAAGAATTTATTCCATTACTCTGGATATAATTTTTTTTGTTTTATTAAAACCAATCAAAAAAAAATAAGCAAAAGAAAAAAAAATATTTAAATCAAAGTTTAAATTCTACATAATTTATTAAAAGCAAAACAAAATTAATTTCTACAAAAAAATGTTGTTCATATACTATGAAAAAAAATACTATTTATTTTATTTAATAATAAAACTAAATTATTTATAATAAAATGCTACCATGTTTAATAATTAAGTTAATAATAACAAATTTAATGATTTTAAAAAAAAAACAATTTAAACGATTTAATTTTCAATTATAATAATATAAATTTTTATTACACAAAGAAAAATTACTACCCTGAATTCTCATTTTCATTAATAATATTTTAAATATACTAAATAATATCTTTAAAAAGACCAATACTAATTCAAATCATTTAATCAAATTCAGGTAAACTTCAAAATTTAGTATTTTTGTATATAATAAATTAAATTTAGCATAAGTGGCATAATATATTTATTTATATGATTTTTATGTTTAATATAGTTAAATGTACCTTTATTTAGCAGCAGAATTCAGCAACAGGCCTGGTGTCGAACTGCGAGCTGTAAAAATTATGTTGTTGAAGAACAACATAGCAAAAAAAAAATAATAATACCACAAATAAAAATATTATGTATGCCACAAAAAAAAATTTTGCAAAAAAAACTACTTTTTAATTTTAAAATTTTACTTATTATTTTACTTAATAAAAAAAATTACAAAAAAAAATTTAATCAATTAACCAAAATTTAAGCAAACAAAAAAAAAATCTTCGTGGAAGCTAGCTTTTGTCCCACACTGTAGATATTCTGCTTTTTTATTCGATTTATATTTTGTACGATGACAAAAAAAATTATTTCGTCGTACAATGTATTTATTTATAATTCTGTGATATATTTTTGTACCCAGTTCTGTGATATAATTTTCAATGTAATTCTGTGATATATTTTGTAATAAATTTTGATAAAATTATTTTATATATTACGAAATTTTTAGACAATTTGTGTCATGATATATTTATATATATTGAATCATGATACAACTTTAATTCCCGAACTGTGATATATTTATTTATATAGTTTATTTCTTCATACATATATTTAAATATTAAGACAAATTTGAAATAATTGATTTTTTTTTTTTTTTTTTTTTTTTGTTTTATTATAGTTATTAACAAAAAAATTGTGATTTAAATTTTATATAGATGTATTTTAAAATTATATTTTTTTTCCCAAAAAAAAACCACTGTGATATACGATTCAAATGAATAATCTGTGATATACACTTTTATTAGAATTAAGTTTTATAATTTTAAAATATTTCCACCATTTTAATTTTATATATATATTTTCACAAAAAAAAATTAATTTTGGAGGGTTTTTTTTTTCACTTTATATTAGAATTTCTAAAATAATAATTATTTAATTTTAAGCATTTAATATTTAATAGCTATTTCAATTTTTACGTATTTATTTAATATTATAGCTTATTTTTATTTTATTCTGTCTCCGTTTGATAAATTATTATTTTTTTAAGATAGTTTTATTTTAAACTTAAGTTTTTATTATTAATATATATAGTATATTTTAATATTTAACTTATTTATTATAAAATATTTATTGGATAGTCCGTTTTTATTTATTTATTAATATTTTACATTATTTATCAATTTTAAATACAGATTTTTAACTTTTATCTTAAAAAAAAATATCCAATCAAAAAAAATCTAATCGACCTACTCTGTACTAGAGTTAACTTTCGAGTCCCAAAAAAAACTTTCTCTCATCCCGCGCAGATAATACTTAATCAAAAAAAAATCAATACCATTCTCCTATCGATATCGGACCATATTCTATACCAATTAAAAAGTGATTTTGTTGATTTACAAAACTATCAGATTTGTATAGATTGTTGCTAAGGGCATTGTTTCAAATATCTCTCTCAATATGCTTTAAAAAAAACTACGCGAAAAGAGATTTTCTTTTTTTTTCTTTGTGTACTAAATTTCAAAATTAATTAAAATTAATAATAAATGGTTGGGTCATTTGTACGAAATTTAAAATTCCGAAAACCTACCCATTACAGGACAACTAATGCGGAGATCGTGTGAATACGCATAAGTTGAAAAAGGGTAGCGTAAAATAAATTAACGACTACACGCGAATATCTTTGGTATGGTAAATTGCAGATTTATTTCCAGATATATCTTGTAATTTATACTGCGAGTTACCAACTGCTTTAATTACTGTAGCAGGTAAAAACTTAGGTGCTAATTTAGCATTGTAATGCTTTGCAGCATCACTTTGCATAAAATTGCGACGATATACTAATTGACCTGGCACATATGTATTTGGACGTGAGCGGAGATTATATATTTTAGCATTATTTTCAAAAGCCTTTGACATTAATTGTTTAGCACGTTCTCTAATAATTTTCAGCTTATCTGAGTGTTCAATAATATCTATACCATCATCAAGCAAGTTTAATTGTCTGAGCAACTTATATGTGGACGCGTGCGTAATCATTTGTTGACCATATAACACATAATAAGGGGAATTGCCGATAGCCTGATGTACCGATGATCGTAACGCGCTACAAATACCAGCCAAATTTTCATCCCAACGACTCTGGTCACCCTTAATATATGTTCTAATGCCAGCGATTAGAGACCTATTAACTCGTTCCGAAGCATTTGCAGATGGTGAATATACGGCAGTAAATGTATGAGTTATACCATATTTTTGTAACAAGGATTCAAAAATTTTAGCTGTAAACTGAGAGCCATTGTCAGATACAATATACTCAGGAACACCATATACATGAAATATATTATTTTCTAAAAATCTACAAATTGCTTCTGTCGTTAAACTGCGAATTGGATAAATGAAAGGATATTTAGATAAGTGATCTAAAACTATTAGAGCTGCTATATTACCGGATTTCGATCTAGGGTACGGTCCAATTATATCAACATATAACCTTTGAAATATCCTTTCAGACTTAAATGACGATACCATTGGCGTGCGTAGAATGACATTAGAAGCTTTCATTTGCTTGCAAATACTACACTTAGATACGTAATTTCTAACCTGTTGTACCATTTTCGGCCAATAAAAATTTTTACGCAATCTATCAAGGGTTTTTGCCATCCCACCATGACATGCAGTAGGAGGATCATGTGACCTTTGAATTAATTCTTCTGTCATTTCTGCAGGTACCCACAATTTCCAAGAATTTGCTTCCTGTCCGGTGTTACCAGATGCAAATTCATTACGTCTATAAACATAACCATCTATAATTTTTAAATCTAAAACGGATTTAGATTTTTCAGAAATTAAATTTATTAAAGTTTTGTAGGTGGCAGATTTAAAATGGACAGAATCAAGATCGATTTCTGGACCAATATTGTCTATGCTAGAAATTTCATCTAACGAATGAATACGACTCAGAGCATCAGGTACAATATTTTGACTACCTCGGCGATGTTCAATGGTAAAATTGTACCCTTGTAATTTTAATGCCCACCGCGCTAGTCTACCCGATAATTCTTTTTGACTCATGAGCCACTTAAGCGAAGCATGATCTGTGATCACCTTAAAATCATAGCCTTCTATGTACGCCCTAAATTTCTTAATGCCTAGTACTGCAGCTAAACATTCCTGCTCTGATACCGTGTAGTTTCGCTGAGCACTATTCAATTTTTGCGACATGTACGCCACTGGTCTTTCTATACCTTCATTATCTAATTGCAGCAAAACACATCCAACACCAGTTTGACTCGCATCACACTGTAGTATAAATGGTTTACTGTAATCAGGGTTTATTAGAACTGGGGCTGAAGTAAGTGCTGTTTTCAACGCGATAAACGCTTGATTTGCGTTATCATTCCAAACAAATTTTCCTTTGGATTTTTTTAATAGGTCGGAAATAGGACCAGATACAGCAGCAAAGTTAGAAATGAATCTGCGATAGTAACCTGCCATACCCAAGAATCTACGGACTTGACGGACGGACGTAGGGATAGGAAATTCTGAAATAGCAGTTACTTTACTTGGATCAACTTTGAGAATTCCACCACCCACAACATATCCTAAATAACGTACTTCACGCATTAAGAATTTACTTTTTTCGATGTTTATTGTGAGTTGTGCTTTACGAATATGATGAGCAACTTGTTGCAACGTATCGAGGTGTGATTCAAACGATTCAGATATGATGAGTAGATCATCCAGATAAACAAAAACACGATCCTTTAACTCCGGTGGTATAACTTTGTCCATTAACCTCGTCATAGTTTGTGGCGCATTACAAAGACCAAACGGCATTACTGTGTAATGGTATAACGGGCGACCGGGTACTGTAAAGGCGGTTTTCAATTTTGAGCTCTTCTCCAACGGAATCTGCCAAAAGGCATCCTTTAGATCGAGACTCGAGATAAAGTTAGCTTTTGGTAAACGACTTAGTATGCCATCTATCTGAGGTAAAGGGTATGCATCCTTCGTGGTAATAGAATTAAGCTTCCTGGAGTCCAAGCACAGGCGAACTTTTCCAGGTTTTCTAACTAACACAACCGGCGAACTCCAGGGACTGTCGCTTTCTTCTATTACCCCTAGGGATAACATTCGGTCAAGTTCCTGATACATCAGATTTTCGATAGCGGGAGAAACCGGGTAATGACGTTGCTTGATCGGAATAGAATTACCTACGTCGATGGAATGTTCCAGGATATTAGTTTTTCCTAAACCAAGTTTCGCGAATGATGGAAACAACGCTATTGTATCGGCAAGCTGTAATTTTTCTTTACACGATAATTCGTTAACTATAGAATTTTCATCTTCCAGTGAAAGCTCGCTAACAACTACATTTGGTGCAACATTAAAAGCTTTCCAAAAGTCTATACCAAGATATAAATTTTGGGAAAGGGACGGAACTAGGTAAAACGTTATAGATTTGGTAATGCCACGAAAAGTAACATCGGTTACCAAACGTCCACGAACGTTTTGAGAGCTGCCATCGGCAGTTCTTACTTTCGATATTATTTTGGAATAATTTATTTTTGAATCTAAAATATTTCGCGCGAGTTCTCCGCTAATACAGCTTACTGTTGCGCCACTGTCTAACAATCCAGTAAACTTTTTATTGAACATTGACACTTCTGCGTATGATCGGACATCATTATCAAGATTTACAATAGAAGAAATAATATTTGCGTGTGAATTCTTGATATTTTCCCAAAATTTTCGCATCCGTTTTGTGGAACGTTTCGGATTTTGCGATGAACTGAATTTTTTTTCTATATATTCTGGATTACTAGAAGTGGAACAATTTTCTGCAAATATTCGTAGTCTTGCGGCATGATACTCGCGAACTCGTTGACGATAAGGTTTTATGTGGAACAAAGCGGGTTTCGAACAAATATAACTAGGATCGGATTTTAAAATTGACAAAGGTAAAGGAAAGGAAGTGGGTGAGGAAACGGGAGAGGGAGTAGTTGACGAATCTGTTATTCCGAGCGGAAACTGACGGATCGATTCCCGCTCTCTTTGGAGTTTTCCGCGACAGGGTTACATTTTGTACATTGAGTTCGATAGACGTCATCTTTTCCACAGCCCCAACAAAACAATCTAGGCTTGGATAAGCATTCTGTAAATCGATGACCCTCCTCTTTACAGTTCCAACAAATAAGTTTATTATTGGGTTTACCTGAATTTTTCTTAGCGTTTAACTCAGCTATCTCAATTGTATTATCCGACTCTATTTCTTCATCACCAAATTCTAAATTTACTTCGGAAATGTGCCTCGAACCCACGCCTGAACGAAAATCGCGATTTCTATTTCTAATTTCGTAAACCAATCGTTCACGTTCCGTACATAAATTTCGAAGATGGTCAATACTATAAACTTGTACAAATAAAAGATCTTTACGCACATCATCGCGAAGATTCTTTTTAAGAATAGACAAAAGTTCGCCATCTGAAAGAGGGGTGTTAAGTTTATCGCAAAGACTCATTATATTATCGTGATATTCATCAAACGTTTCATTAGATCTTTGTTTACGTTCACGAATCATTGCAATAAAATCTTCATCTGGCCGGCGATCATGATATTGCATTCTTAAAGCTCGACGAAGATCTGGCCAATTTATATATCTATTACGCTTATGATAACGCCAAAACCATACATTTGCTCTACCAGAAAATAATATGTGCACGTTATCACATAACCACGCAAAATTTCCACCAAAAGTTTGGTGAGTAAGGGCCTCAACTCTATAAATAAATTCATCCACGCTCAAGTTAGAATTACTACCATCAAATGAGATATTCCAACTTTTAATAATATTAGCATGCCTCTGAGTATCAAAACCTAAATCATGATTATTATTTCTGCTATTATTATTATTTCTACCATTATAATTGGAATTAGCTTGGTAATTGTTTTGTGGAAAATCTGTAGCACCAGCGGAACCAGTATATACTCGTGAATTCACAGCTGGATTAGGGATAACTAAATTCGGAGGAGCTCTAGTAAAATCAGGAACCGAATTTGGTTCAGGTTGTCTATAATTTTGATTATTATTGAATTGTCTAGGTATGTTACTTTGTATTTGCGGATCAGAATTAGCACTACCAGACGCGGATTGAATTTGGCTGCGTTGTACATTTTCTAAACCGATTTGTATAGTTCTAGTAATTTCTTGCATATTACTCCTAATCAGACTTTGATTAGATTCAAGTATTTCTTTTAGCATATCTTTTATTGATGACATTTCGAAAGTATTATCAACGCGATTTATATTCGGATCAACTACCCTAGCAGCGCTTTCGGTTTCAGCCGGATAGTTAGGTAAAATAAATTCTTGTTGTAAATTACGATTTGATGGTAGTTCGATATTTGAACTAGTAGAAGGCTTTGAAGTTGAACTATGTTCAGATATATTTACATTAGGTTGAAGTCTAGCAGCTTCCGCTCTAGTTACACGTTTCGAAATAGCACCTAGATTACGACTGGGATTAGTTTTCAATGGAGTAAAATGTTTTAACTCAGATAAAGTACATTTTTCACGACAATTTGGACACGTATTAGCTTTACTCAGCCATTGAGATAAACACATCATGTGAAATAGATGTTTGCATTTTGTGGTTACAATTTCATTCAATGGTTGTAATATTTCTGTGCAAATACCACAATTTACATTTGAGTTAATGAACTCTTTATTGATTTGCTCAGAAATTTCGGACATTTTGTAAATCAACCAAATCAAAAAAAAATTGAAATAAAAGTATAATATATTTTATCGCCGATATTAGGATTGTATGATTAATTGTATAAAAATTTAATCAAGATTTGAATATAAATATTTATATATTTATTGTAACGAATAAATTTTCAATAAATTTTGCATGTAAAAATTGATTTTGACAATTTCTTCATGACGGAGCCAACAAACATTTAACTACAAAAACAATAGTGTTACTTTTCTTTTTCTTTTTTTTTTTTCTTCAACAAACCAGCTTGTAAATAAATTAATTGAAATATAAACTGAAACTAAAATCAAATGAATTTTAAAAGACATAATATCTTTGAAATTAAAGTATGCATTTTTTTTTTTCTATCACCCAATTAACCAAAATCTATGCTGACAATTTTAACATTTAATGCCGGTCTGAAGGTAGCTTAATCCTATAGCCAAAATCAGCAAATCCAATGCACAAACATTTCAACCAGACAGCACATACCCTAGAAAATCAAACGAGAAAAAAAAATAATGTAGGTACGGAACAAAAATAAACTGATCAGATAATTAACAGAAGTATTACATTTAACACCTGAAACAAGTCAATAATTGCGCCACTGGACAAATAACTAGCTAAAATTCCAGCCAGATTTTGTATTCCGAGGTTAACAATTATTGTATCTTCCAACCTGTATGCAATAAAACTATCAACAAACCCTTAACTGAAAATAACTTAAACAAAAATAAAAATAATTTGAAATAATTTTAGGGGCCAAAACTCTGTAGCAAAAAAAAAAAATATACTTTTAAGCTAATCTTACGAGCGTTGGAGCCCCACGTTGGGCGCCATTTTTGTAATGAAACTTTCTGGTATTTTGGCTTTCGGATAGTTATATCCATGCGCGGCACGCCTAGCGATGCTCTTGCTTAGCTCAGAGAGATGTGGGGAGGTTCTTATGCGCTGCCATGTCATCACAAAAAAAAATAATTGCGTGCATTAATTAAATAACAACAAAAACAAATTAAACTGGTAAACTACTGAATCTAAATCAAAATCCCGGGTAATACTTCGTTTCCCCAAACAAATTTCACACCAAAACTCTATGTTTGTTGAAGAAAAACAAATAAATTAAATCAAATTGGCTAAAAGCTGGAAATTAGCGAACAACTATTGCTTTTGGAAGATATATAGATGACATATATCTATTCTGCCCACCCTACCATGAATCTATATTTTGTTCCAACAACATATATAATATATGATTCCCTAAATAAAATTTAAATGTTGTTCAATAAAATTGATTTACATTATGATGTTTTTGTTAGCTCACGTCAATCTGAAAGTTTTCAAAATCAAAATAAAAAGAATTTATTCCATTACTCTGGATATAATTTTTTTTGTTTTATTAAAACCAATCAAAAAAAAATAAGCAAAAGAAAAAAAAATATTTAAATCAAAGTTTAAATTCTACATAATTTATTAAAAGCAAAACAAAATTAATTTCTACAAAAAAATGTTGTTCATATACTATGAAAAAAAATACTATTTATTTTATTTAATAATAAAACTAAATTATTTATAATAAAATGCTACCATGTTTAATAATTAAGTTAATAATAACAAATTTAATGATTTTAAAAAAAAAACAATTTAAACGATTTAATTTTCAATTATAATAATATAAATTTTTATTACACAAAGAAAAATTACTACCCTGAATTCTCATTTTCATTAATAATATTTTAAATATACTAAATAATATCTTTAAAAAGACCAATACTAATTCAAATCATTTAATCAAATTCAGGTAAACTTCAAAATTTAGTATTTTTGTATATAATAAATTAAATTTAGCATAAGTGGCATAATATATTTATTTATATGATTTTTATGTTTAATATAGTTAAATGTACCTTTATTTAGCAGCAGAATTCAGCAACAGGCCTGGTGTCGAACTGCGAGCTGTAAAAATTATGTTGTTGAAGAACAACATAGCAAAAAAAAAATAATAATACCACAAATAAAAATATTATGTATGCCACAAAAAAAAATTTTGCAAAAAAGACTACTTTTTAATTTTAAAATTTTACTTATTATTTTACTTAATAAAAAAAATTACAAAAAAAAATTTAATCAATTAACCAAAATTTAAGCAAACAAAAAAAAAATCTTCGTGGAAGCTAGCTTTTGTCCCACACTGTAGATATTCTGCTTTTTTATTCGATTTATATTTTGTACGATGACAAAAAAAATTATTTCGTCGTACAATGTATTTATTTATAATTCTGTGATATATTTTTGTACCCAGTTCTGTGATATAATTTTCAATGTAATTCTGTGATATATTTTGTAATAAATTTTGATAAAATTATTTTATATATTACGAAATTTTTAGACAATTTGTGTCATGATATATTTATATATATTGAATCATGATACAACTTTAATTCCCGAACTGTGATATATTTATTTATATAGTTTATTTCTTCATACATATATTTAAATATTAAGACAAATTTGAAATAATTGATTTTTTTTTTTTTTTTTTTTTTTTTGTTTTATTATAGTTATTAACAAAAAAATTGTGATTTAAATTTTATATAGATGTATTTTAAAATTATATTTTTTTTCCCAAAAAAAAACCACTGTGATATACGATTCAAATGAATAATCTGTGATATACACTTTTATTAGAATTAAGTTTTATAATTTTAAAATATTTCCACCATTTTAATTTTATATATATATTTTCACAAAAAAAAATTAATTTTGGAGGGTTTTTTTTTTCACTTTATATTAGAATTTCTAAAATAATAATTATTTAATTTTAAGCATTTAATATTTAATAGCTATTTCAATTTTTACGTATTTATTTAATATTATAGCTTATTTTTATTTTATTCTGTCTCCGTTTGATAAATTATTATTTTTTTAAGATAGTTTTATTTTAAACTTAAGTTTTTATTATTAATATATATAGTATATTTTAATATTTAACTTATTTATTATAAAATATTTATTGGATAGTCCGTTTTTATTTATTTATTAATATTTTACATTATTTATCAATTTTAAATACAGATTTTTAACTTTTATCTTAAAAAAAAATATCCAATCAAAAAAAATCTAATCGACCTACTCTGTACTAGAGTTAACTTTCGAGTCCCAAAAAAAACTTTCTCTCATCCCGCGCAGATAATACTTAATCAAAAAAAAATCAATACCATTCTCCTATCGATATCGGACCATATTCTATACCAATTAAAAAGTGATTTTGTTGATTTACAAAACTATCAGATTTGTATAGATTGTTGCTAAGGGCATTGTTTCAAATATCTCTCTCAATATGCTTTAAAAAAAACTACGCGAAAAGAGATTTTCTTTTTTTTTCTTTGTGTACTAAATTTCAAAATTAATTAAAATTAATAATAAATGGTTGGGTCATTTGTACGAAATTTAAAATTCCGAAAACCTACCCATTACAGCCCCCAATTTGGTGACTTCCTAAATTATCCCCCAGAAAGGCATATAAAGTGCCATAATATTTTTGTCCAATGTTAGTTAATGGATTTAAAATTTCAATACCAGTATTTTCCAATATTTGCAGATCTTTTATAACTGGCTCTAAAATTTTATGAAAACCAAATCTTTTAATAAAACTTTCTTTGCAAATAAGGACTAATTGAATATTTTTAATATTTGCACGATATTGAACATTAATATTACCAATAGACATATACACGCCGATTAATTTGTGCTTTTTTTTGGATGATCCTAATGGATTACAAGTTTCAAAGGCATCCTGATAAAGAATGACTTCAATTTTTTTATTGTTCGAATTTAAAAATACATTTTCTTTATAAACTGAACCATCATTATAATCCGAAAGTATTTTGTTTTTAAAAATTTTATGCTGATGAAATATAGTAAAAAAATTTACATCTGACATAAGAGATTTAATTGTTTCGATTATGGGGATATAATGAAAGAAACACTTTTCATGATCATCCCCAAAACCTAAAGCTATTTTTTTAGGCTTAATAAATGTAACCATTTTTCGAAAAAAAGTATCTCGCAAATATGTAGTTTTCAGTTGTAACATATTTGGCAATAAAGAAATATTTTTCAATTCTGTAAGAATTTCATTTTCATAAATAGATAAATTTTTTTCACGACAAAATATTTTAATAATATTTTCTTGATTTTCTTGTTGCTGTTCCAAAATTTCTAATAATTCGTTAATGCTAAATTGAATTCCTGCATCTGACACTCGAAATGATGATTTTAATTTCAAAAACGAAGTGGAGAAGACATTTTCATTTTTAGCATTTTTTTTTGGAACAAGTATATTATTTATTTGTCCAGTACAATTAACATCAGAAAGCTGAATATCAAATTCATCTTTTGATATATTTTCACCGGTTTTTCGTTTATGTTTTCTACATATATGTACTCTAAAACAATTTTTATTTGTAAATTTATTAAAGCAATTTCCAAAAGGGCAAACAATTGTACTGTTACATCCGTTTAAATGATTACACGCGTGTAAAGACATTTCTTGGAAATTCGAAGTTTTATAATTACAATTGACGACTTTACACTTTATAAAATTAATATGAATTTTATTTTTAATATTCTTGTTATGGTTTCTTAACCAGTGACTTTTATATGAATTATATATAACAAATTTTTTTTCACAAACTGGACAAGTAAATATTCCATTTTTTTTTTTGTCGATGCGAATATGCATGTGAATTATAATCTTTATAATTTACTGCAATAAACTCACACATAGAACACTTCATTTTTATATTTATATATTTTATTTTAATTTACTTTTATAACGCTTTTTAAAATATATTAATTTTTTTATATAGTTTATATATTTAATATATTTATTACCAAAACATTTCTAACCACGACTGCGAAATTTCTAAACTGTAACTCTGTAACTGTACTATTTTCCTGTTTTACGAAAAAATAATGAGATTTGAGTACAGCGTACTCTTAAAAACGAGGAATATTAATATGTGGCGAGTAATGATTCTTAAGAATACAGTAAATTTAATCAACTTATAGGAATTTTACTACAAAAATTAGTAACATATTTCATATCAGAGTAATTTTAATACAATTTAGAGTAAGATTAGTCTATCTTAATTATTTTTACTACAAAAATGATTATCTCATAAGATTTTATTCTAGATGGAGTATATTTTTACTCTATTGCATTAAAATCTCTGGATTTACTATTAAAAAAAAAGCAAATTTATTATTATGTAAGAAGTAAAATTAATCGATGAGCCATTCGGTTTTTTAGAGTGTATGTGTAACGCCATATTTACTTAGTAACGAATCAAAGATTTTTGATTTAAATTGTGAACCATTGTCTGTCACCACATATTCGGGCACACCATAAACGTGAAAAATATCTTCCTCTAAATATTTTATAATGGATTTCGAAGTAATTTTTCTAAGCGGTTTTAACCAATGTAGTTTTGAGAAATGATCTAATATAATAAATATTGCAATATGACCAGAAGCAGATCTAGGGTATGGACCAATAATATCCATATAAAAACGTTGGAATAATCGTTCTGATTTGAAGCTCGATGTCATAGGTGAACGCAAAGTAGTATTTGGTGCTTTAGTTTGCTTACAAATTTCACAATTTGTTACATATTTATGTACATCATAAGCCATTTTGGGCCAGTAAAAATTGCGTTTTAAGCGTTCTAAAGTTTTACTAACACCACCATGACCTGCCAGCGGCGGATCATGTGCTTTGGATATTAAATTTTCAGTTAATTCTTCTGGTATCCAAACTTTCCACGTGGTTGAACTAAGAATATTATTACCCGATGAAAATTCGGTACGTTTATAAATTATGTTATCTACAACTTTTAGATCAGGAATATCATCACCTTTTTCCAATATAATTAACTTACGATTACTATACTTTGGAGAATTAAAATAAGTAGAATTTAAGTCTAGTTCAGGTCCAATAACATCAATATCACAAATTTCATCCGACGAGTACATACGAGAAAGACTATCTGGGACAATGTTTTCACTTCCACGACGGTGTTCAATTGTAAAGTCGAAACATTGAAGCTTCAGACTCCAGCGGGCAAGACGTCCAGATAGATCTTTTTGCTGCATCAGCCATTTAAGTGATGCATGGTCAGTAATAACTTTAAATGACTGACCCTCAACATAAGCTCTAAATTTCTTTATACCTAACACTGCCGCGAGACACTCTTGCTCGGTCACGGTATAATTTCGTTGAGCAGAATTAAGTTTTTTAGACATATATGCAACAGGACGTTCTAGATTATCATTATCAAGCTGCAACAAAACACAACCGACACCATCTTGACTTGCGTCACATTGTAAAATAAATGGTTTATTATAATCCGGATTAATGAGAACCGGAGCCGAAGTAAGAGCAGATTTTAGTTGTTTAAATGCAATGTCTGCATCTGTAGTCCATATGAATTTGCTTTTTGGATTTTTCAATAGATTTGTAATTGGTGTTGACAGAGTAGCATAATTAGCAATAAATCTACGGTAATAACCAGACATACCTAAAAACCTACGAACCTGACGTACAGTTTGCGGTACCGGAAAATCATTAATTGCTGAAACTTTGTCAGGGTCTACACGCAGTTCACCAACGACATAACCTAAATACTTCACTTCTGGCAAAAGAAAATGACTTTTTTCCACATTGATCGTCAGTTTGGCTTTTCGTAAATGTTCGGCCACTTGTTGAAGAACGAATAAGTGATCATCAAACGTGTCGGATATTATCAATAAATCGTCGAGATACACAAAAACACGGTCTTTCAATTCTGGTGGAATTACGCGATCCATCAATCGGGACATAGTTTGCGGCGCATTACATAAACCAAATGGCATGACGGTAAACTGGTACAACGGACGACCCGGAACCGTAAAAGCTGTCATTTTTCTGGCATTTTTACTTAATGGAATTTGCCAAAATGCATCCTTTAAATCCAGACTGGATATGAAATTAGCTTTAGGTAATCGGCTTAGAATTCCGTCAATTTGCGGTAAGGGATATGCATCTTTGAGTGTGACCGAGTTTAATTTTCTGGAATCAAGACACAAACGAACTTTACCGGGTTTTCTCACCAACACCACGGGAGAACTCCAGGAACTATCACTTTCTTCTAACACACCGAGTGACAGCATACGGTCCAATTCTTCGTACATCAATTTTTCCACGGCGGGTGAAACCGGATAGTGACGTTGCTTAATACCGTTCGGAATATTGACTTCTATATCATGTTCGATAATACTCGTTTTACCTAGTCCTAATTCGGAAAAAGACGGAAATAACGCGATAGTAGATTTTAAACGTTGTGATTGATTAGATGTTAGTTTAACAAAATTTGTGTTTTCCTTAACATTCGAATCTACTAATTCAGAGATAATATTTGGAGCCAGATCGAAATCTTTCCAAAAATCGATCCCTAAATAAAGATTTTGTGTTAATGATGGAACGATAAAGAAACTAATTAATTTTGTGCAATTCCGAAAAGTGACATGAGTACGTAATGTACCAACAACTTTTTGTTTTGCACCGCTAGCAGTGCCAACCAAAGAAGAACATTTTTCAAAAGTAATTTCGGAATTTAGCCAAATCACCACTAATACAACTCACTGTTGCACCACTGTCAAGCAAACCGATATGTTTTTGTCCAAAAATGTGTACCTCAGCATAAGATCTAACATCATTGGCTACGTTTACAATTGATGATATCGTTTTGCTTTTAATTTGCATAATATTTTTCCAATAATGTTTTAATCGATTAGTAGATCTAGATTTGATAAATTTATTTGAATTAGGAATAAAAGAATTTTTGTTTTTTTCAGGTAATGCTATACTATTATTTTCGCTAAAAATACGTTTTCTACATTGGTAATATTCTTGTACACGTTGTGAATACGGCTTAATATAAAATAATCTAGGTTTTGAAAAGTAAAAATTATGGTTATTGGTTTGAATTGAAGTTGGACTTAAATTATTTATTTCGGATTTTTGTCGGAGTGGAATTTGGTGGAATTGTTCGCACTCCGAAGTAAGTTTTCCGAACGACAATTTTCACACTGAGGTCGATACGTGTTTTCCTTACCACAACCCCAGCAAAATACTGAAGGTGGTGATAAACAATCCGTGAAAGGATGTCCTTGTTCCTTACAGTTCCAACAAGTTAAAACTTTAATTTTCTTTTTCGGAATATTAGAAGCCACCGCGGATATTTCGAATTCATTTTGATCAAAAGTCGTATCGTCAACTTCGGAGATATACCTCGTACCCATGACTGGCCTAACGTCTCTATTTCGACTACGAATATCTTGAATAAATCGTTCACGTTCACGACATAAATGTCGAAGATGTTCAATATTATAAATTTGGACATATAGCAAATCCTTACGAATATCATCGCGCAAGTTTTTTCGCAAAATTTGTAACAATTCAACATCGGCAATACTTGTAAATAATTTATCACAAAGAGTCATAATTTGATTATAAAATTCGTCGAATGATTCACCAACTTTTTGTTTTCGATCACGAATAATTTCTAAAATATCCGCATCAGTACGCCGGTCTTGAAATTCTACTCTTAATTCGCGTGTTAAATCAAACCAATTTATTTGTCGACTACGTTTGTGATAACGCCAAAACCATTTCGATGCGTTATCAGTAAAAAGTAAGTGAAGATTATTGCAAAGAATATCAAAATTACCATTAAATGTTATTCGAGTTAAAGTTTCCACTCGATAAATAAATTCTTCAATGCTCATGTCAGCAGCTTTACCACTGAACGATATATTCCAGTTTTTAATAACTGAAGTGTATTTTGTATTTAAAGCAATTAACTGATTATTATTATCTCTAGGATGCATTGGTGGATTTGGTCGAATATCTCGAAACGCAGAATTATAATTATGATTGAATTCAGGATTTCGTGGAATCGACTCACGAGAGCTGTTATTATTATTTCTACTATATGGATTTGATAATGGTTGTGACGAACGTGATGGAACAGCAGATGGAGCTACTGGTGGAACTACTGGTGGAACAACTGTTGGTTCTAAATTCGAACGATATAGACGTTGTGCGCGTTCAATGCCCAATTCAATTCCTCTCGAAATATGTTGTTGCATATCTTGCATCAAAATATTTTGATTAGATTGAATTATCGATTCAATACTTCTTTGAAGTGCACCCATATCTAAAGAATTACCCACATCTACAGTATTAGGATTATTCACAGGATTATTAATATTATTGTTTTTCCCCATACGACGTGGAACATTTTTAAAGGATTGTGACGCAGGAATCAATGGATTCCTTGAAACTGGTGACGGGAAATTTAAATTAGGTGTCTGTAGGGCGATATTTAAATTTGCAGACGCGGTTTCTGACTGTGCAGCCCTAGATCTAGTCATTATTTGACTTACTGTCGTCGGAATATTTATTGGGTTTGACTGTTGATTGTCAGACGTAACGCATTTCTTTAAATCGCTTAATATGCATTTTTGTCGACAATTTGGACACGTAGATGATTCATCGAGCCATTTTGTTATGCACTGAACATGAAAGTTGTGCTGACACTTTGTAGATACAATTTCATCTAGCGGTATTAATACCTCTGTGCAAACTCCACAGGACATATCTATATTAATGTGTTTATCAACAGACAATGGACTATGAGGTACAGCCATTATATACAAATGTGTAGATACAATTCAAAAAAAATCAATAAATAATAATAATAACAAAGTTAAATAACAAAATTAATACAAATTCTACAAAAAAAACTATTCAAAAACGAAGATTGTTGGTAAATTATTATTTACTTAACAATACTAATAGTAATTTATATATATAAAATAAAATCTTTGGTATTTTTCACCAAAATTCAAATTATTTTAGCCTAAGTTTAATAAAAAACTCACTAAATAACTACAAAAATAATAATAATCCTATATATATAATAAAAAAAAATATAGTTTGATTATCGTGATTATTCTCTGTATTATTTACTTAATTAACAAATAAACAGAAAAACTAGATAATTATACTACTACGAATATTAATTAATGCATAATAACCCATGCAAGCAGAGTGATCACATAACAAAATTCAAGTTAATATCATTTGTATTTACATATTTATATACTTTAAAAGAAATTGTATTATGTGTCTATAAACGGAAAAATTTGAAATTATAAATTAATTGAATGCAAAGAAAATTTAAAGAAAATTTTCTATCATAAATATATGTTTAACAAATGAGACTTGCAACTTGAATTCAAAATTATTTGAAAATTTAGCCGGTCAAGTATTAGCTCATTAGCCGAATAACTTGCAATCCATTGAAAAATCCACAAAATAACAATAAATTAAGAACAAGCAGATTATGTTAAAAAAACTGACAAAACTACTAAAATTAATATCACAGTATAAAATTCGATCGAAATAATCTACAAAATAAAGTCATTAAAAATATAACTTTGGTCGATCACCAGCTCTCAGCCAAATGTCGCAGGTCCAAAAGTTAATTAATAATGTATTATCTGCAAAACATTTGTCACAAAAATGAACAGTGAAATTAATTTATAAAAAAACTACTAGGAAACACCTTTCGGGTCCCTGCTCGGGCGCCATTTTCTGTAATATGCGATATTCTTTATGTATAAATATAAAATAATTTAACATAAAACAACTATAACTATAACTAACAAGGAGGTGTTTCGCCCTTGTATACAATTACAAAGTTATAGAAATTCCGCTTGCACGTCTTTTTGGGTAGCTTAAGTCGGAAAATAGGGGGGGGGTTGACAAACAAAAAAAATTGCGGAATAGACATACAGAAAAATTTGCGTGCAAAATAGATAATAAATAAATCTTGAAATAAATAAATAAATGGACGAATAAACTGAAACTACGATAAGGACTTAGTTTAGACACATAAAGGACAAGATCTTTAAAATTCGGTGGTAGATTTAAATAAATTTTTATATAAATATGATTTATATAAATAAACGCCAAAATACAAATAAATTCGTGAAACATGGATGGTGTGTTCCAACTATTGCCCTCCCGACTGTAATGGGTAGGTTTTCGGAATTTTAAATTTCGTACAAATGACCCAACCATTTATTATTTATATTAATTAATTTTGAAATTTAGTACACAAAGAAAAAAAAAGAAAATCTCTTTTCGCGTAGTTTTTTTTTAAAGCATATTGAGAGAGATATTTGAAACAATGCCCTTAGCAACAATCTATACAAATCTGATAGTTTTGTAAATCAACAAAATCATTTTTTTTTGGTATAGAATATGGTCCGATATCGATAGGAGAATGGTATTGATTTTTTTTTTGATTAAGTATGATCTGCGCGGGATGAGAGAAAAGTTTTTTTGGGACTCGAAAGTTAACTCTAGTACAGAGTAGGTCGATTAGATTTTTTTTGATTTGATATTTTTTTTTAAGATAAAAGTTAAAAATCTTTATTTAAAATTGATAAATAATGTAAAATATTAATAAATAAATAAAAACGGACTATCCAATAAATATTTTATAATAAATAAGTTAAATAGTAAAATATACTATATATATTAATAATAAAAACTTAAGTTTAAAACTATCTTAAAAAAAAATAATAATTTACCAAACGGAGAAAGAATAAAATAAAAATAAGCTATAATATTAAATAAGTAATAAGTAAAAATTGAAATAGCTATTAAATATTAAATACTTAAAATTAAATAATTATTATTTTAGAAATTCGAATATCAAGTGAGAAAAAAAAAACCCTCCAAAATTAATTTTTTTTTGTGAAAATATATATATAAAATTAAAATGGTGGAAATATTTTAAAATTATAAAACTTAATTTTCTAATAAAAGTGTATATCACAGATTATTCATTTGAATCGTATATCACAGTGGTTTTTTTTTAAAAAAAAATATAATTTTAAAATATGGTTAATTACATCTATATAAAATTTAAATCACAATTTTTTTGTTAATAACTATAATAAAACAAAAAAAAAAAGAAAAAAATCAATTATTTCAAATTTGTCTTAATATTTAAATATGTGAAGAAATAAACTATATAAATAAATATATCACAGTTCGGGAATTAAAGTTGTATCATGATTCAATATATATAAATATATCATGACACAAATTGTTTAAAAATTTCGTAATATTTAAAATATTTTATCAAAATTTATTACAAAAATATATCACAGAATTATAAATAAATACATTGTACGACGAAATAATTTTTTTTGTCATCGTACAAAATATAAATCGAATAAAAAAGCAGAATATCTACAGTGTGGGACAAAAGCTAGCTTCCACGAAGATTTTTTTTTTTTTTTGCTAAATTTTGGTTAATTGATTAAATTTTTTTTTGTAATTTTTTTTATTAAGTAAAATAATAAGTAAAATTTTAAAATTAAAAAGTAGTTTTTTTCAAATTTTTTTTGTGGCATACATAATATTTTTATTTGTGGTATTATTTTTTTTTTTTTTGCTATGTTGTTCTTCAACAACATAATTTTTACAGCTCGCAGTTCGACACCAGGCCTGTTGCTGAATTCTGCTGCTAAATAAAGGTACATTTAACTATATTAAACATAAAAATCATATAAATAAATATATTATGCCACTTATGCTAAATTTAATTTATTATATACAAAAATACTAAATTTTGAAGTTTACCTGAATTTGATTAAATGATTTGAATTAGTATTGGTCTTTTTAAAGATATTATTTTGTATATTAAAAATATTATTATTGAAAATGAGAATTCAGGGTAGTAATTTTTCTTTGTGTAATAAAAATTTATATTATTATAATTGAAAATTAAATCGTTTAAATTTTTTTTAAAATCATTAAATTTGTTATTATTAACTTAATTATTAAACATGGTAGCATTTTATTATAAATAATTTAGTTTTATTATTAAATAAAATAAATAGTATTTTTTTTTCATAGTATATGAACAACATTTTTTTTTGTAGAAATTAATTTTGTTTTGCTTTTAATAAATTATGTAGAATTTAAACTTTGATTTAAATAATTTTTTTTTCTTTTGCTTATTTTTTTTTTGATTGGTTTTAATAAAACAAAAAAAATTATATCCAGCGTAATGGAATAAATTCTTTTTATTTTGATTTTGAAAACTTTCAGATTGACGTGAGCCAACAAAAACATCATAATGTAAACCAATTTTATTGAACAACATTTAAATTTTATTTAGGGAATCTTATATTATATATGTTGTTGGAACAAAATATAGATTCATGGTAGGGTGGGCAGAATAGATATATGTCATCTATATATCTTCCAAAAGCAATAGTTGTTCGCTAATTTCCAACTTTTAGCCAATTTGATTTAATTTTTTTGTTTTTCTTCAACAAACATAGAGTTTTGGTGTGAAATTTGTTTGGGGAACCGAAGTATTACCCGGGATTTTGATTTAGATTCAGTAGTTTACCAGTTTAATTTGTTTTTGTTGTTATTTAATTAATGCACGCAATTATTTTTTTTTTGTGATGACATGGCAGCGCATAAGAATCTCCCCACATCTCTCTGAGCTAAGCAAGAGCATCGCTAGGCGTGCCGCGCATGGATATAACTATCCGAAAGCCACAATACCAGAAAGTTTCATTACAAAAATGGCGCCCAACGTGGGGCTCCAACGCTCGTAAGATTAGCTTAAAAGTATATTTTTTTTTTGCTACAGAGTTTTGGCCCCTAAAATTATTTCAAATTATTTTTATTTTTGTTTAAGTTATTTTCACTTAAGGGTTTATTGATAGTTTTATTGCATACAGGTTGGAAGATACAATAATTGTTAATCTCGGAATACAAAATCTGGCTGGAATTTAAGTTAAATAGTAAAATAGTTGTTCGCTAATTTCCAACTTTTAGCCAATTTGATTTAATTTTTTTGTTTTTCTTCAACAAACATAGAGTTTTGGTGTGAAATTTGTTTGGGGAACCGAAGTATTACCCGGGATTTTGATTTAGATTCAGTAGTTTACCAGTTTAATTTGTTTTTGTTGTTATTTAATTAATGCACGCAATTATTTTTTTTTGTGATGACATGGCAGCGCATAAGAACCTCCCCACATCTCTCTGAGCTAAGCAAGAGCATCGCTAGGCGTGCCGCGCATGGATATAACTATCCGAAAGCCACAATACCAGAAAGTTTCATTACAAAAATGGCGCCCAACGTGGGGCTCCAACGCTCGTAAGATTAGCTTAAAAGTATATTTTTTTTTTGCTACAGAGTTTTGGCCCCTAAAATTATTTCAAATTATTTTTATTTTTGTTTAAGTTATTTTCACTTAAGGGTTTATTGATAGTTTTATTGCATACAGGTTGGAAGATACAATAATTGTTAATCTCGGAATACAAAATCTGGCTGGAATTTTAGCTAGTTATTTGTCCAGTGGCGCAATTATTGACTTGTTTCAGGTGTTAAATGTAATACTTCTGTTAATTATCTGATCAGTTTATTTTTGTTCAGTACCTACATTATTATTTTTTTTCTCGTTTGATTTTCTAGGGTATGTGCTGCCAGGTTGAAATGTTTGTGCATTGGATTTGCTGATTTTGGCTATAGGATTAAGCTACCTTCAGACCGGCATTAAATGTTACAATTGTCAGCATAGATTTTGGTTAATTGGGTGATAGAAAAAAAAAATGCATACTTTAATTTCAAAGATATTATGTCTTTTAAAATTCATTTGATTTTAGTTTCAGTTTATATTTCAATTAATTTATTTACAAGCTGGTTTGTTGAAGAAAAAAAAAAGAAAAAGAAAAGTAACACTATTGTTTTTGTAGTTAAATGTTTGTTGGCTCCGTCATGAAGAAATTGTCAAAATCAATTTTTACATGCAAAATTTATTGAAAATTTATTCGTTACAATAAATATATAAATATTTATATTCAAATCTTGATTAAATTTTTGTAAAATTAATCATACAATCCTAATATCGGCGATAAAATATATTATACTTTTATTTCAATTTTTTTTGATTTGGTTGATTTACAAAATGTCCGAAATTTCTGAGCAAATCAATAAAGAGTTCATTAACTCAAATGTAAATTGTGGTATTTGCACAGAAATATTACAACCATTGAATGAAATTGTAACCACAAAATGCAAACATCTATTTCACATGATGTGTTTATCTCAATGGCTGAGTAAAGCTAATACGTGTCCAAATTGTCGTGAAAAATGTACTTTATCTGAGTTAAAACATTTTACTCCCATTAAAAACTAATCCCAGTCGTAATCTAGGTGCTATTTCGAAACGTGTAACTAGAGCGGAAGCTGCTAGACTTCAACCTAATGTAAATATATCTGAACATAGTTCAACTTCAAAGCCTTCTACTAGTTCAAATATCGAACTACCATCAAATCGTAATTTACAACAAGAATTTATTTTACCTAACTATCCGGCTGAAACCGAAAGCGCTGCTAGGGTAGTTGATCCGAATATAAATCGCGTTGATAATACTTTCGAAATGTCATCAATAAAAGATATGCTAAAAGAAATACTTGAATCTAATCAAAGTCTGATTAGGAGTAATATGCAAGAAATTACTAGAACTATACAAATCGGTTTAGAAAATGTTCAACGCCGCCAAATTCAATCTGCGTCTGGTAGTGCTAATTCTGATCCGCAAATACAAAGTAACATACCTAGACAATTCAATAATAATCAAAATTATAGACAACCTGAACCAAATTCGGTTCCTGATTTTACTAGAGCTCCTCCGAATTTAGTTATCCCTAATCCAGCTGTGAATTCACGAGTATATACTGGTTCCGCTGGTGCTACAGATTTTCCACAAAACAATTACCAAGCTAATTCCAATTATAATGGTAGAAATAATAATAATAGCAGAAATAATAATCATGATTTAGGTTTTGATACTCAGAGGCATGCTAATATTATTAAAAGTTGGAATATCTCATTTGATGGTAGTAATTCTAACTTGAGCGTGGATGAATTTATTTATAGAGTTGAGGCCCTTACTCACCAAACTTTTGGTGGAAATTTTGCGTGGTTATGTGATAACGTGCACATATTATTTTCTGGTAGAGCAAATGTATGGTTTTGGCGTTATCATAAGCGTAATAGATACATAAATTGGCCAGATCTTCGTCGAGCTTTAAGAATGCAATATCATGATCGCCGGCCAGATGAAGATTTTATTGCAATGATTCGTGAACGTAAACAAAGATCTAATGAAACGTTTGATGAATATCACGATAATATAATGAGTCTTTGCGATAAACTTAACACCCCTCTTTCAGATGGCGAACTTTTGTCTATTCTTAAAAAGAATCTTCGCGATGATGTGCGTAAAGATCTTTTATTTGTACAAGTTTATAGTATTGACCATCTTCGAAATTTATGTACGGAACGTGAAAGATTGGTTTACGAAATTAGAAATAGAAATCGCGATTTTCGTTCAGGCGTGGGTTCGAGGCACATTTCCGAAGTAAATTTAGAATTTGTTGATGAAGAAATAGAGTCGGATAATACAATTGAGATAGCTGAGTTAAACGCTAAGAAAAATTCAGGTAAACCAAATAATAAACTTATTTGTTGGAACTGTAAAGAGGAGGGTCATCGATTTACAGAATGCTTATCCAAGCCTAGATTGTTTTGTTGGGGCTGTGGAAAAGATGACGTCTATCGAACTCAATGTACAAAATGTAACCCTGTCGCGGAAAACTCCAAAGAGAGCGGGAATCGATCCGTCAGTTTCCGCTCGGAATAACAGATTCGTCAACTACTCCCTCTCCCGTTTCCTCACCCACTTCCTTTCCTTTACCTTTGTCAATTTTAAAATCCGATCCTAGTTATATTTGTTCCAAACCCGCTTTGTTCCACATAAAACCTTATCGTCAACGAGTTCGCGAGTATCATGCCGCAAGACTACGAATATTTGCAGAAAATTGTTCCACTTCTAGTAATCCAGAATATATAGAAAAAAAATTCAGTTCATCGCAAAATCCGAAACGTTCCACAAAACGGATGCGAAAATTTTGGGAAAATATCAAGAATTCACACGCAAATATTATTTCTTCTATTGTAAATCTTGATAATGATGTCCGATCATACGCAGAAGTGTCAATGTTCAATAAAAAGTTTACTGGATTGTTAGACAGTGGCGCAACAGTAAGCTGTATTAGCGGAGAACTCGCGCGAAATATTTTAGATTCAAAAATAAATTATTCCAAAATAATATCGAAAGTAAGAACTGCCGATGGCAACTCTCAAAACGTTCGTGGACGTTTGGTAACCGATGTTACTTTTCGTGGCATTACCAAATCTATAACGTTTTACCTAGTTCCGTCCCTTTCCCAAAATTTATATCTTGGTATAGACTTTTGGAAAGCTTTTAATGTTGCACCAAATGTAGTTGTTAGCGAGCTTTCACTGGAAGATGAAAATTCTATAGTTAACGAATTATCGTATAAAGAAAAATTACAGCTTGCCGATACGATAGCGTTGTTTCCATCATTCGCGAAACTTGGTTTAGGAAAAACTAATATCCTGGAACATTTCATCGACGTAGGTAATTCTATTCCGATCAAGCAACGTCATTACCCGGTTTCTCCCGCTATCGAAAATCTGATGTATCAGGAACTTGACCGAATGTTATCCCTAGGGGTAATAGAAGAAAGCGACAGTCCCTGGAGTTCGCCGGTTGTGTTAGTTAGAAAACCTGGAAAAGTTCGCCTGTGCTTGGACTCCAGGAAGCTTAATTCTATTACCACGAAGGATGCATACCCTTTACCTCAGATAGATGGCATACTAAGTCGTTTACCAAAAGCTAACTTTATCTCGAGTCTCGATCTAAAGGATGCCTTTTGGCAGATTCCGTTGGAGAAGAGCTCAAAATTGAAAACCGCCTTTACAGTACCCGGTCGCCCGTTATACCATTACACAGTAATGCCGTTTGGTCTTTGTAATGCGCCACAAACTATGACGAGGTTAATGGACAAAGTTATACCACCGGAGTTAAAGGATCGTGTTTTTGTTTATCTGGATGATCTACTCATTATATCTGAATCGTTTGAATCACACCTCGATACGTTGCAACAAGTTGCTCATCATATTCGTAAAGCACAACTCACAATAAACATCGGAAAAAGTAAATTCTTAATGCGTGAAGTACGTTATTTAGGATATGTTGTGGGTGGTGGAATTCTCAAAGTTGATCCAAGTAAAGTAACTGCTATTTCAGAATTTCCTATCCCTACGTCCGTCCGTCAAGTCCGTAGATTCTTGGGTATGGCAGGTTACTATCGTAGATTTATTTCTAACTTTGCTGCTGTATCTGGACCTATTTCCGACCTATTAAAAAAATCCAAAGGAAAATTTGTTTGGAATGATAACGCAAATCAAGCGTTTATCGCGTTGAAAACAGCACTTACTTCAGCCCCAGTTCTAATAAACCCTGATTACAGTAAACCATTTATACTACAGTGCGATGCGAGTCAAACTGGTGTTGGATGTGTTTTGCTGCAATTAGATAATGAAGGTATAGAAAGACCAGTGGCGTACATGTCGCAAAAATTGAATAGTGCTCAGCGAAACTACACGGTATCAGAGCAGGAATGTTTAGCTGCAGTACTAGGCATTAAGAAATTTAGGGCGTACATAGAAGGCTATGATTTTAAGGTGATCACAGATCATGCTTCGCTTAAGTGGCTCATGAGTCAAAAAGAATTATCGGGTAGACTAGCGCGGTGGTCATTAAAATTACAAGGGTACAATTTTACCATTGAACATCGCCGAGGTAGTCAAAATATTGTACCTGATGCTCTGAGTCGTATTCATTCGTTAGATGAAATTTCTAGCATAGACGATATTGGTCCAGAAATCGATCTTGATTCTGTCCATTTTAAATCTGCCACCTACAAAACTTTAATAAATTTAATTTCTGAAAAATCTAAATCCGTTTTAGATTTAAAAATTATAGATGGTTATGTTTATAGACGTAATGAATTTGCATCTGGTAACACCGGACAGGAAGCAAATTCTTGGAAATTGTGGGTACCTGCAGAAATGACAGAAGAATTAATTCAAAGGTCACATGATCCTCCTACTGCATGTCATGGTGGGATGGCAAAAACCCTTGATAGATTGCGTAAAAATTTTTATTGGCCGAAAATGGTACAACAGGTTAGAAATTACGTATCTAAGTGTAGTATTTGCAAGCAAATGAAAGCTTCTAATGTCATTCTACGCACGCCAATGGTATCGTCATTTAAGTCTGAAAGGATATTTCAAAGGTTATATGTTGATATAATTGGACCGTACCCTAGATCGAAATCCGGTAACATAGCAGCTCTAATAGTTTTAGATCACTTATCTAAATATCCTTTCATTTATCCAATTCGCAGTTTAACGACAGAAGCAATTTGTAGATTTTTAGAAAATAATATATTTCATGTATATGGTGTTCCTGAGTATATTGTATCTGACAATGGCTCTCAGTTTACAGCTAAAATTTTTGAATCCTTGTTACAAAAATATGGTATAACTCATACATTTACTGCCGTATATTCACCATCTGCAAATGCTTCGGAACGAGTTAATAGGTCTCTAATCGCTGGCATTAGAACATATATTAAGGGTGACCAGAGTCGTTGGGATGAAAATTTAGCTGGTATTTGTAGCGCGTTACGATCATCGGTACATCAGGCTATCGGCAATTCCCCTTATTATGTGTTATATGGTCAACAAATGATTACGCACGCGTCCACATATAAGTTGCTCAGACAATTAAACTTGCTTGATGATGGTATAGATATTATTGAACACTCAGATAAGCTGAAAATTATTAGAGAACGTGCTAAACAATTAATGTCAAAGGCTTTTGAAAATAATGCTAAAATATATAATCTCCGCTCACGTCCAAATACATATGTGCCAGGTCAATTAGTATATCGTCGCAATTTTATGCAAAGTGATGCTGCAAAGCATTACAATGCTAAATTAGCACCTAAGTTTTTACCTGCTACAGTAATTAAAGCAGTTGGTAACTCGCAGTATAAATTACAAGATGTATCTGGAAATAAATCTGCAATTTACCATACCAAAGATATTCGCGTGTAGTCGTTAATTTATTTTACGCTACCCTTTTTCAACTTATGCGTATCCACACGATCTCCGCATTAGTTGTCCTGTAATGGGTAGGTTTTCGGAATTTTAAATTTCGTACAAATGACCCAACCATTTATTATTTATATTAATTAATTTTGAAATTTAGTACACAAAGAAAAAAAAAGAAAATCTCTTTTCGCGTAGTTTTTTTTTAAAGCATATTGAGAGAGATATTTGAAACAATGCCCTTAGCAACAATCTATACAAATCTGATAGTTTTGTAAATCAACAAAATCATTTTTTTTTTGGTATAGAATATGGTCCGATATCGATAGGAGAATGGTATTGATTTTTTTTTTGATTAAGTATGATCTGCGCGGGATGAGAGAAAAGTTTTTTTGGGACTCGAAAGTTAACTCTAGTACAGAGTAGGTCGATTAGATTTTTTTTGATTTGATATTTTTTTTTAAGATAAAAGTTAAAAATCTTTATTTAAAATTGATAAATAATGTAAAATATTAATAAATAAATAAAAACGGACTATCCAATAAATATTTTATAATAAATAAGTTAAATAGTAAAATATACTATATATATTAATAATAAAAACTTAAGTTTAAAACTATCTTAAAAAAAAATAATAATTTACCAAACGGAGAAAGAATAAAATAAAAATAAGCTATAATATTAAATAAGTAATAAGTAAAAATTGAAATAGCTATTAAATATTAAATACTTAAAATTAAATAATTATTATTTTAGAAATTCGAATATCAAGTGAGAAAAAAAAAACCCTCCAAAATTAATTTTTTTTTGTGAAAATATATATATAAAATTAAAATGGTGGAAATATTTTAAAATTATAAAACTTAATTTTCTAATAAAAGTGTATATCACAGATTATTCATTTGAATCGTATATCACAGTGGTTTTTTTTTTAAAAAAAATATAATTTTAAAATATGGTTAATTACATCTATATAAAATTTAAATCACAATTTTTTTGTTAATAACTATAATAAAACAAAAAAAAAAGAAAAAAATCAATTATTTCAAATTTGTCTTAATATTTAAATATGTGAAGAAATAAACTATATAAATAAATATATCACAGTTCGGGAATTAAAGTTGTATCATGATTCAATATATATAAATATATCATGACACAAATTGTCTAAAAATTTCGTAATATTTAAAATATTTTATCAAAATTTATTACAAAAATATATCACAGAATTATAAATAAATACATTGTACGACGAAATAATTTTTTTTGTCATCGTACAAAATATAAATCGAATAAAAAAGCAGAATATCTACAGTGTGGGACAAAAGCTAGCTTCCACGAACATTTTTTTTTTTTTTTGCTAAATTTTGGTTAATTGATTAAATTTTTTTTTGTAATTTTTTTTATTAAGTAAAATAATAAGTAAAATTTTAAAATTAAAAAGTAGTTTTTTTCAAATTTTTTTTGTGGCATACATAATATTTTTATTTGTGGTATTATTATTTTTTTTTTTTGCTATGTTGTTCTTCAACAACATAATTTTTACAGCTCGCAGTTCGACACCAGGCCTGTTGCTGAATTCTGCTGCTAAATAAAGGTACATTTAACTATATTAAACATAAAAATCATATAAATAAATATATTATGCCACTTATGCTAAATTTAATTTATTATATACAAAAATACTAAATTTTGAAGTTTACCTGAATTTGATTAAATGATTTGAATTAGTATTGGTCTTTTTAAAGATATTATTTTGTATATTAAAAATATTATTATTGAAAATGAGAATTCAGGGTAGTAATTTTTCTTTGTGTAATAAAAATTTATATTATTATAATTGAAAATTAAATCGTTTAAATTTTTTTTAAAATCATTAAATTTGTTATTATTAACTTAATTATTAAACATGGTAGCATTTTATTATAAATAATTTAGTTTTATTATTAAATAAAATAAATAGTATTTTTTTTTCATAGTATATGAACAACATTTTTTTTTGTAGAAATTAATTTTGTTTTGCTTTTAATAAATTATGTAGAATTTAAACTTTGATTTAAATATTTTTTTTTTCTTTTGCTTATTTTTTTTTTGATTGGTTTTAATAAAACAAAAAAAATTATATCCAGCGTAATGGAATAAATTCTTTTTATTTTGATTTTGAAAACTTTCAGATTGACGTGAGCCAACAAAAACATCATAATGTAAACCAATTTTATTGAACAACATTTAAATTTTATTTAGGGAATCTTATATTATATATGTTGTTGGAACAAAATATAGATTCATGGTAGGGTGGGCAGAATAGATATATGTCATCTATATATCTTCCAAAAGCAATAGTTGTTCGCTAATTTCCAACTTTTAGCCAATTTGATTTAATTTTTTTGTTTTTCTTCAACAAACATAGAGTTTTGGTGTGAAATTTGTTTGGGGAACCGAAGTATTACCCGGGATTTTGATTTAGATTCAGTAGTTTACCAGTTTAATTTGTTTTTGTTGTTATTTAATTAATGCACGCAATTATTTTTTTTTGTGATGACATGGCAGCGCATAAGAACCTCCCCACATCTCTCTGAGCTAAGCAAGAGCATCGCTAGGCGTGCCGCGCATGGATATAACTATCCGAAAGCCACAATACCAGAAAGTTTCATTACACGACCATGATTGACCATATGTACCAAAAAAACATTTTTAGATCAATCCCTTAATTTATTAATGAATTATAATAATTTACATTATTATGTCATCATCACCACTCTGCAAGCATGGGTAAATTAGAAGATTTTACCACATCTTCATTTTACAAAATACACTAAACTAAACATTTTCCCCTAACTATAACAAAAAAAAATATCACTCAAAAAAAAAAATATTAGGTATTAATAAATAATTAATAAATGAGTATAAATTTAACATATGTTTTTCGACCGAATTACTCTTAATTTCTTGTAATTTTAATTGGAGTTCGATGACCGAAAAACTTTGACTAGAGAGATTTTAAAAAAACTTAATTGTCGACTATCGATACAAAAAAAAACAAATCGATTAATTTTGCGCAACTTAACCAATTTTCTTATATGTACAATAAATAAATTTATTAAGATTCAAACAAAATAAATAAATATAGATTTAAACATAAGCTTTAAATAAAAATAAAAAAATATAAATACATAAATTTTTGGTGATGATGGTCCATCGATGATGATATGTTGAATTTGGCAGATTTCAGTTGTTGTTGCACTATGATGGTCTGAATTATTTTGAACTAGGATTGCGGAACTAAGATGTTCTGAATGGTGCTAGATATATTTTGGTTTTTGTATCTTCACAATAAAACGCCAATATTTTATCTTATTTATATTTCTTTTCTTTTTTTTTGTGTTGTATATTTAATTTTGATACATATATACAATATATATAAATATAGTTAACAATTTTAATTTTAATAATGTCACACGTTTTATTTTAATATTTAATATAACTAATGAATAATTTCATTTTTAGAAACAGTGTATATTGATTGTAAAATTAAACTTTTATATGGTTTAAATAGATATACGAGTATATTTTTAATTTGTTTTTGTGCAAAACTACAAATTAAGTATGGATTTATCCAAAAATAATTCTTTTAATTTTAAATGTTAATTAAGTTTTAAATATTATACATTGTATGAAATTTATTTCACCTTATTTTTATGTCTATCATTTTAGTTATTTTCGTTTACACATAAACTAATTTTTATTTTGGATAATATTCATATAGTTAATATCCAATTTTACACAATTTTGTTCTTTTTTTTTTTTATTAATTTTAACATAATATATTTAATAAAAAAACATATATAAAAAACTTATATTTAATCAAAAAAAATTGGTTAACTTGAAAAAAAATTTATACAAAAAAACAAGATACAAAAAATAACGACTATCGCGTATCAGAGTTTTCAACATTCTCCTCTTATCAAAATCTTTCTCCAACTCTTTAACTCATCATTCGACTATCAAAATTAATCACGCGAAATTACCAACAAATCAGAATTAATTTTGATATCGAACGATATTTGAAATCAAGAGTAAATAATAGATCAATTATTATAATTAATAATTGACATATTAAAATTAAAATAACAAAAAAAAATCGTGTGACCGCTCTATGGTCTCTCGCGAAATTATATAGTATATTATATCGAATATCAATGTGTGTGTGTTATACGTATAACACTTTTAATAAATTGATGTAATATATACTATATAATTTTTTTTAAATAATACAGGAATTTATAATTACATATGTTAAATTTATAACTATAATTTAACAGAAAAAAATGTTAAATTTTTGCTACCATTACAGGACCCCTCCTTGTGGAACTCCCATCTTGAGTTTACGATGCTTAGAAGATGAATTCCTGAATTCAACACAGGCATTCCTACCATTGATGTAAGCTGATAGGAATCTTTTGATGGAGTCGGGTAATGATCAATTCAAGATATCGTTTAACAGAGTTGAGTCAGTAACCGTGTCGAAAGCTTTTGACCGGTCCAGTAGTGCCACTACAACAGTACGCCAATGCGGCCGACGATGGTTCAAGTCATCGGCAATTTGTGTGGTAAGCTCAGCTAAGGCAGTTGTTGTGCTTCGCTGTTCCTGAAGCCATGTTGGTGATCTGCCAGTTTAATGTGATGTTGGAGCAGAGGGTGCAGAAGTAACTCCAACGTTTTGGCAACAGGGGATAACAGCGAACTTGGCCAGAAGGACGTACCTTCACTCTGTGGTTTGCCAGGTTTAAGTATTGGAATGATCCTAGCAATTTTCCAAACATAAGGAATGAAAATATTCCCAAGTGCAAGGTTGAAGATCTTGGTTAGGTAACCAATGGCGGTGGTATGCAGATTCTTCAACATTACCATCTAGATGCCATCTGGGCCTAGCGCTTTTGATGGCATCTTGCACTTCAAGTGGAGTGAAGGTACGGAAGTTTGGGTCCTTCTTTAGAGCCTTTAGCTTACGCAACGCAGGACGGATGGATTTGTCCAGTGATTGTGGATGTTCAATAAATTGCCGGGCGAAATGACTGGCGCATTTTTTACTATTGACGTACTGTTGGTCATTGAACGTAATAGCAGTGAGGCCTTGTGTTTGACGTTTACCAGTAAGACCTTTTATTGTCGACCAGAGTTTTTTGGAACCAAGCGTGCAGTGTTCAAGGTGGCTCAGCCATATAGGCCGCCGATGATCGGCCACAATTTTGTGTATGTCCTGGGTTAGCTGAGCTATATGGACATCGCTTGGATCCGTGGCTCTTAAATGGTCACGCTGCTCAGTAAGACTGGTGGCTTCTGCTGGAAAGTACGGTATGATCTTTTTGATTCGACCAGCTGGACGATAATGTCACGGAAGACCTTCTCACCAGCCTCAGCGTTCAGTGGGTCCGGTAAACTGGATAGTTTATCGTCAATGAAGTTCGCTTTATTATGGTTCAAGTAAGTTCGCTGTTCAGACGTGATGAAGCTATCTGGTTCCTCCACTGTGATCACGATGGGGAGGTGATCTGAACTGAGGGCTGACAACATACCTGTTGTTGGGTTGACGTTCCTTGGCCCGGAGTTCATCGGTTGATGTACGCCGGGGTCCCTCCGGTGCGTAGAACCAAACGTCGTATTAGGGTGTTAGGTTTGTAATTGCTGATGGTGTTGTTGACCATCTTGGTATGTATGGATTTCAAACCAGTATTATAGGTTACTTGAGTTATGGCACCGTCTGTAATCAATGGCTTAATGGAAGGTGTAAGTTGACCAATTGACTTCCTAATATTACGTGGTGGTGGTGTGCTATGCGTGCCGCAAGCTAACAAATATTACTGGCAGAGCATGTTGTTGTGCTGAAATACAGGTAGAATTTTCGTTTCCGTATGTAAGTGGTCACCATCTACCATGGTATGACATCCAGTAGCTATTCGCAGTGCAGCATTTTGGGAAACTTGAAGATTTGACCAATGAACGTTAGAAAGTTGATAAGCGGCCGCCTTATCGTTTTATATGTGGTTATTAACGTCTCTTTATCCTTCCCCCATGAGCTACATTGTTTCTTGCTTTCAGTCTGTTGTTGATGTTGGTGGCATGCGCGTTAAATGATAGCATTGAATCAGATGTAACACCCATTATTTTGGGGTTATTGACTGTTGGTAAAATGTCACCATCGATGTAAATTGGTAAAGGTAATTTAACGATAGATTTTGTCATGCCATCTGGTGTATTAACAACCGCCAATTGATTCCAATAAAGGTTTTCTATTAATTTAATGTCTTTCGTGTTCAATCTTTTGTGACTGAGAATATCCATTAATTTATCATGCTGTACTCTATCCAAAGCTTTTTCGAAATCGATGAAACAAGCGTGCACCTCAACGTTCACGTATCACGTCTCTGCACGTTTGAGCAAGGGTGTTGAACATAAAGAGCGCATCTCTGGTTCCCAGTGCATTTTGAAATCCAAATTGTGTTTGATCAATGTCTACTCCCAATTTTTTATATATGTGTTCATGTACAATTTTCAATAGTAATTTTAACGAATGGCTCATTAAACTTATTGTCCGATAATCTGCACAGAATGATGCGGTTTTTTTGGTAGTACCTATTGTAAACGTTGACTTTAACTATTTCTCTGGAATTGTACCACTGCTGTAAATTTTATTTAAAACTTTGGTTAATAACTTTACTCCTTCATCATCTAACAATTTCATGATTTCATTAGTTATTCCATCGGGACTGATTTCACTTCATCTACATTCTACACTAATCGTTGGACCTTCTGCTTCATTTATATCAGATACCAGATCATTAAATAATTCTGTTACGTAGTTTTTCCATCTCTCCAGTCTTTTATCTGTATAAGCAATAATTTGACCGTTTTCATCTTTTAGGTAACCATGAAACTTTTTTTTACCTCTACCCGACACTTTTTATTTTTTTGTGTAGTTGAAAGTAATTATGTCGCTTTTCCAAATCATCTATTTCTACACATTGGTTTTCCCAAAATTTTACTTTATCTTTTACGAATGGTTTTACATAGCTCCCTGTATCGTGAATCGTTACTATTCTTAGGATTACCCTTTTCTTACATTAACATCAAAGTGATTTTTACTGTCGCTGAGAGTAAATTATGATCCGTTTAAATGTCAGCGCTTGGATACGTTTTAACTGCTTTAACGGTGTTTTTGAAAAAAGAATTTACAAGTATATAATCGATTTGATTTCTAATTAAGGTTTCTTCATTATTTTTAGGAGTCGTCCATTTATAGGCCCTTCTTTTTGGCAACTTGAACCATGTATTAGTTATTACCATATCATTATTGATATGTAGTAATTTATTTTTGATTTTCATTTATAATTATATTAATTTTTGAGAGCATTTTTCATTTGTTATTTAATTATCTAATGTATATACATTTGTAGAGACTAATCGTCTCATTTGTATATCTCAATAAAATATATTATTATTATTATTAATTTGGAGCCTCTCTCGTTTCTTATGCCTATTCCGTATTTACCAACAGTTTCGTTTTCTTCGACTTGACCAACTTTAGCGTTGAAGTCGCCAAATAATTAGCGTAACATCTTCTTTCTTCACACTGTTTACAAATTCTTCTAAATCGTTGTAAAATTCGTCACATAAATCTTCTTCGCAATCAGCTGCTGTTGGAGCGTACACTTGGATAATATTAATAAAATTATGTTTGCATTTTATTTGCATGAGTATTAATCTGTCACTCTTGGTTATTATACTGGTAACGTATTACTTTAATTTTTTCGATATAAAAAAACCGACTCCTTTCCTATGTTCTACATTTGAACGAGAGTATACGAAATAATTATTCTCTAGGTTTATTTCACCATTTCCCATCCAATGTACTTCACTTACTCCCAGTATATCCAATTTTAACTTATATTTTTGAATTTCTAGGTTCTTCAGCTTTCCTGCTTCCAACAAACTTCTCACGTTCCATGTAGCAATATTATAACCAGTGCTGTGAATCCGAACCGGAACCGGAACCGCGGAACCTTAAGTTTTTTTAAGAACCGGTACCGATACAGGAACCAATTAAAAATATTTGCGGTTCTGGGTTCTAAGTACAAAAAAAACTATCCAAAATCCTAATTTTTCCTACAAAAAAAATCTATCTAAAAATTAAGTACTTAAAAAAATAATTTCGAATTCCATGAATAATTTCGGAAGCTTTACTTTTTGTAGGGAATATTATGATTATTGCTTGTTGGATAATTGTCAATGTCATTATTTAAACATATTTTCTTTGACAATTGAAAATTTTTTAAAAAAAAAACTGTTGAATTGACAATCGTGTTATTTTTATTATTATTATTAATCGTGTTCGTGTGTTGTTTAGCATCCAAATTATTAACTTGGTATGAATATAATATATTAAATTATTATTTTTTTATTAAATTTTATTATCCTAGTAAAATTATATTATAGATCTCAAAATGAAGAAGAAAATTACAAATAATGTCCATGAAAAATTTTCTTATGATGAAAAAACCAAAACAAGTAAATGCAGAATTTGTGATAAAATTTTACAGGGAAAACATGCAACCAATCTTTTAAAACACCTGAGTTCTGTCCACGAAAATGAATATAATGAAGTATCTGAGGCAAACGCAAAAAAAGCTAAACTGGATACAACTAATAAAACACCAGATTTATCTAAATACTTATTAGTGGAAAAAGAAACAATACAAATTAAAATGACAGCTTCAAAATTACAAGCTGCTTTAGTGGAAATGGTGACAAAAAATTGTAGACCACTAAGTGCAGTTGAGGATTCCGGTTTCAGGAAAATTATTGACCCAATTTTAAATGGTTTCTCATCTGAAAATAAAATTTCTGTTAACCGATTTAATATGCGAAAATTAATTACAGAAGAAGCTGAAAATATCAGAAGACGGATTTCCAAAATAGTTGAAAAAAAATTAATTTCAATTAAAATAGACTGTGCTTCCAAAATGGACAGAGCAATTCTTGGTGTAAATGTGCAAATTTTACAAGAAAACCAAATTAAAATATTCACTTTAGCTATGGCTGAAATTAAAACTAGATCAACAAGTGAAAATTTACACCTAATACTAAAAAACGTCTTCGAAAGATATAAAATTAATCAACAACAAATATATACAATGACTACTGACAATGGTAGTAATATGATAAAGTGCACAAATTTAATTTTGAAGGAGCAATGTGAAAATGATAACAATATTTTGGAAGATGATGATTCTGAAGAATTCGATTTTGATTTTGGAGTTGAGGATGAAGACTTATTAGCTAATATTGATTTTGAGAACTCCGGTTTAGTTGCTACTGTCCGTTGTGTTGCACACACCTTCCAGTTATCTGTTAAAAAATTTACAGATGCAAAAAATGTAGACAAGCTTATTCAAAAGGCTAGAACAGTAACAAAAAAATTACGCACGCCAACTTTCATTGCAATAATAAAAAAACAGAAACTAAGGAAACCCTTGGTGGATTGTCCTACTAGGTGGAGTTCAACATTTTTAATGCTGGAAAGACTAAAAACATTAAAAGAGTTTTGCGATATAATGGAAGAAAAAGTAATTGTAATATCTGATAGTGACTGGAGAGAAATAGACAAAATATTGGAAGCTTTAAAACCTGCACATACCACTAATAAGCTGCTTCAAACAGAACAGTTCACTTTGAGTGATATTTATTGTGCTTGGACCAAATGTAAAATCGATTTAACTAAAATTAATAATACGTATTCTAAAATTTTATTAGATTCTATGATTCAAAGAGAAGATTACTTGATGTCAAACCCAATGGTAGCATGTTTGTATTTAGATCGGCGGTACAAAGTTATGCTAACTGAAAATCAAAAGGAACAAGCAAAAAATCACTTGCTTAATATCTACATTCACAAAACAAGACTTCTAAATAGAGATAGAGATATTCCTGAAATTGAAAATAATTTAAATTTATTACCTGCTGCTGCTGACATAACTGTATTTGATAATGAAGATGAACTTGAAATAATATTGGCACGAAAGGAAAAAGAAAAGGGACAGTCTAATATTATAAATTCTAATATGCTTAACAACAAAGAAACACCAACTAATCATATTAAAAGCATTTTAGATTCTTTTGACAATACTAGCCGAATACCATTAAACACAAATATATTAGAGTATTGGTCAAACCAAAAGAATGTGTTACCATCGCATTTATATGAACTCTCACAAATAATATTTGCAGTTCCAGGAACTCAAGTTTCTGTTGAAAGAGCCTTTTCATCCTTCAATTATATATATTCTGATAAAAGAAATTCCATTTGCGACAAGTTATTGGAAGACATTTTGTTAATTAAACTTAATAAATTTTAAAACGTAAAATTAATTTTGTTAAAGAGGAATGATTTTTTTTATTTTGTTACTTATTATTTATTTTTTTATAATTTTGTTTAATTTAAAACAAAAAACGAATTTTTGTTATTTAATTTTTATTTTATTTTGAATTTGAATAAATAAAAGGTTTATTTTTTGTCTAAATTTTTTTTAAAATATTTTTTTTTTTATGAGAGCCTAGAACCGAACCGGAACCGGAACCGAAACAAAAAAAAAATAGTGGAACCGAACCGTTAAAAAAAACTAGGGGTTTCACAGCTCTGATTATAACTATTTTCGTTTTTACGAGTAGTATGAAATACTATGAAGTCTGGTGATGGGTTGGATGGTCAAAAAAAAAAGCTCGCTCAAAAAAATTTTCTAGGCGTTTCCGAGGTCGGTGAGTCCGAAAATGCAAAAAAAAAAAGTGTCCGGGGAACGCGTACGCGTACGCTTTTTATGTGCGCAGCAACATCTCCTAGAACCGCTTGTCCGATTTTTAATGAAATTTGGCACACAGGCTCTAACAGGCTTCGCGCAGGTGCCGGTACAAGATGAGAACGATCCTTTCAGTGGGACCATGTTAGACCATCAACAATTCCCACCATCAACAATCTCAAAATTTTAGGAGTCACCTCGATAACCTCCTTACTTTCTCAAAGAATGCTAAGACCATATGTAACAAAGTGAACAGTCGCAACAAGGTCCTCAAAGCCCTAGCCGGAATTAATTGGGGAAAAGATAAGGAAATTCTTTTAACAACGTATAAAGCTATGGGTAGATCATCTTCATGAAGAAACATCCATGCTCTCCGTCAGACAGCACAATGAGCTGGATGTTTCTTCATGAAGATGATCTACCCATAGCTTTATACGTTGTTAAAAGAATTTCCTTATCTTTTCCCCAATTAATTCCGGCTAGGGCTTTGAGGACCTTGTTGCGACTGTTCACTTTGTTACATATGGTCTTAGCATTCTTTGAGAAAGTAAGGAGGTTATCGAGGTGACTCCTAAAATTTTGAGATTGTTGATGGTGGGAATGATTTGTCCATCAATCATGATGTCAAGGACATTATTTACTTCCTTGGTCCAAGAGGTGAACAGTGTTGCGGATGATTTATGAGAGGCGAGGTTGAGATTCCTACTTCTTAAAAATACTGCTATATCTGCCAGATAAGCATTTAGCATTTCGGTGACCTCTTCTACATCTGCGCCGGACGCAATGACAGAGCAGTCATCAGCGTAAGTGATCAACTTAACGCCGGGTGGTGGTGTGGGTAGCATCGAAATATATAGATTGAACAGAATGGGAGAAAGGACCCCTCCTTGTGGAACTCCCATCTTGAGTTTACGATGCTTAGAAGATGAATTCCTGAATTCAACATAGGCATTCCTACCATTGATGTAAGCTGATAGGAATCTTTTGATGGAGTCGGGTAATGATGAATTCAAGATATCGTTTAACAGAGTTGAGTCAGTAACCGTGTCGAAAGCTTTTGACAGGTCCAGTAGTGCCACTACAACAGTACACCAGACGATGGTTCAAGCCATCGGCAATTTTTGTGGTAAGCTCGGCTAAGGCAGTTGTTGTGCTTCGCTGTTTCCTAAAGCCATGTTGGTGATCTGCCAGAATAATGTGATGTTAGAGCAGAGGGAGCAGAAGTAGCTGCAACGTTTTGGTAACGGGATAACAACGAAATTGGAGTGAAGGACGTACCTTTACTCTAGGGCTTGCCAGGTTTGAGTATTGGAATGATCCTGGCAGTCTTCCAAACATAAGGAATGGAAATATCCCCAAGTGCAAGGTTGAAGATCTTGGTTAGGTAACCCATGGCTATGTATGCAGATTCTTCAACATTACCATCGAAATGTCACAAGGGCCTAGCACTTTAGATGGTTTAGCGCTTCTGATGGCATCTTGCACTTCAAGTGGAGTGAAGGTACGGATGTTTGGGTCCTTCTTTAGAGCCTTTAGCTTACGCAACACAGGAAGGATGGATTTGTCCTGTGATTGTGGATGTTCAATAAATTGCCGGGCGAAATGAGTGGCGCATTTTTGACTATTGACGTACTGTTAGTCATTAAACGTAATAGCAGGGAGGCCTTGTGTTTGACGTTTACCAGTAAGACCTTTTATTGTCGACCAGAGTTTTTTATAACCAAGCGTGCAGTGTTCAAGGTGGCTCAGCCATATGGACCGCCGATGATCGGCCACAATTTTGTGTATGTGCTGGGTATGCGGGCATCGCTTTAATCTGTGGCTCTTAAATGGTCACGCTGCTCAGCAAGACTGGTGGCTTCTGCTGGAAAGTACGGTATGACCTTTTGGTTCGACCAACTGGTATGAATCTTTTAGTGGCACGGACGATAATGTCACGGAAGACATTCTCACCAGCCTCAGCGTTCAGTGGGTTCGGTAAACTGGATAGTTCATCGTCAATGAAGTTCGCGAAACCTGGCCAGTCGGCTTTATTATGGTTCAAGTAAGTTCGCTGTTCAGACGTGATGAAGCTATCTGGTTCCTCCACTGTGATCACCATGGGGAGGTGATCTGAGCTGAGGGCTGACTGGACACTCCAGGATACTTTGCTAAGTAACGAAGTACTTACCATAGTAATATCTGGAGAGCTTGAGCATTGGTTCGTTACTCTAGTGGGAAAGTCTTCGTTTATCGTGACAAAATCAGTCGCTTCAAGTTGTTCTACGAAGCTATTTCCACGGTTATCGCTAGAGGGTGCGGAGTACCAAAGTTGGTGATTAGTAATTCTTATACGATGTTTTATTGCATACTCTTTTATTTTCTCTTCTACCATATTAATTTATGTCTGTGTAAATCACTATTTCTGACCATGTTACGTAAAACCTTATTCTGAAATCTTTCTAATTTTTGTACGTGGCATTTAGTAGTGCATCCGCAAATCTGAATAATTTGAATTGAAAAAAAAAAAAAAAAAAAATTAAAAAAGAAATTAAGAATATAGTATAATCTTACTACTAATTAAAAACAACATTAAATCTATCTAAAACTACCCTTAATTCTATGTTTGTAATATTAATTCCACCACCAATATTTGGCAATATGGTTTTTTTTAAAAAGAAACCAAGCGAGAAATAAAGCCGAAAAGTGAAAGCAAGCAGAAAAAGTAAGAGAATGGACACAACATGACGCCAGATTAAAAAAAGAAGTTACAATCATGAAAAAGAATACATTCAACAAATTTTTAAATGGTCTAAATTATCAAACAATATAGTTTACAATTATATTGAAAAACTAAATAATAATTAACAACCGGTTGATTCATACAACACAATTAAAATAAACAACAACACCATACATTGTAATAAATTAATAGCTGAAAAATTTACAACTTACTATAAAACAGCACATATACTCAGCAAACCATTGAAAAGATTGGAAAGGAAATTTAGAAGAAACATCAAATCCAAAATACCAATTCCCAAAATATGCTCAACATATATAAACTTAGCTGAATTAGAGACAGCGCTCAAATGGTTAAAAAAAGAAGAAACAACCAGGTTGTGATGAGATTTTTCCAGAAATGCTCAAAAATTTAAACAGCATAAACAACATATTTTGCTAAAAATTTTCAATAATATTTGGTCCACTAGTAATGGTGTACCAACAATATGGAAAAAGGCTATAGTTATACAAATTCTAAAACCTTGTAAACACAACCTGGTATTGCAGATGAAATACAAAGTTTCAGACCAATTTCGTTAACATCAGTAGTATCAAAATTAATGGAAAAGATTATAGCAACCAGACTTAACCATTACTTGAAAAGCAAAAAATTATCGTAACCGAACAAGCGGGATTCAGAAAGAATTACTCTACAATACATCAAATAGCGAGACTGAAAGATAATATCACTGATGCATTTAACAACAAAAGACCACGCTGGCTTAAAAGGCGTTTGATAGCATATGGAGAAATTTATTTCAAGAAGTTAGAAAGTATTGGAATTTGAGATTATATGCTGAATTGGATTAAAAGTTTTATGAATCAAAGGTGGATTGCCACGCGCTGGAATAATGAAAAATCTAAGTGGAAACAAACAAGTGTAGGCCTACCACAAGGTTGTATCCTCGGCCCAATGCTATTCAACATATATCAACGATTTAGTCAAAGCATTAAGAAAAATTATTTAATGCTGATAATAAATCAAATACAGCCAGTAAATTAAAATCCCAATTAAAACCTGCAATAGATTGTTTAACAGCTTGGTCTATAGATAATAATATGTCAATAAATGAAAATAAAACAACATACCAAATATTTTCACTAAAACATAACATTGAAGATATCGACATTTATATTAACAATAAATCGAAACACAGAACATCATCTACAACTTATCTCGGCATCACACTGGATAGTAAGCTAAATATGGGAGATCACATCAACAACATTAGATCGAAGATTCAACGAAAAACAGGTATTTTAAAAAGGCTAGCTGGTTGAAAATGGGGTGGTTCGACAGACCTACAAATAGAACATATAAAACATACATTAAACCAATTATAAAATATGGTGGTGAATTATTGACAACTATATCTAAAGAAAAAAAAAACTAGACATCGTGCAAAATAACGCGTTAAGAATCATAACCGGAGCACTGAAAACAACGCCAGCGATTATGCTTCGAAGTTTCACCAACAACATGACAATTTCAGCCGAACACAACATGCAAGCAGCAATTTTACGCGAAAAAATAAGACAATCCCGAGAATATCACCAATGGTTTGTAAGAAATACACCAATAAATGTATTAAAAACACAACATTTAAAAATAGTGCTGCTAATTACATCAAAGCTCTTGGCCCGCCACCCAAACTTGACAATACCCTTCAGCCGGTCGATCCACTCGAATATATATGCATACCCGCAGAAACTGAACTAGATTTACATATAAGTAAAAAGCGAGACTGTCCAGATACTATGAAACAAATTGCGCTCTCCACCATAGAAATTAAGTATCATAAAGATATATGGGATAGCCATAGAATATATACCGATGGATCATTGACAAATATCAATGCAGGTGCTGGTGTGGGAGTACATAGCATCTATTTCAATCATTATTTTAGCTTATCATTATGTTCTACTTTTTTAAGTAACTTATGAGAATAAATAAGACTTTCTATTTATGTTTTACTTAAAAATTCTTGATCGTTCATTTGGGTTAACTACCTGTATAAATGACTGATCAATTTGAACTCTCCGAAATACCAAATTTTCAGCGTTTATATACACATAAACCGTTGAATTCGCGATAGAATCGATTAGCAAATAACTCTAAAAAAAATCAATTACCATTAGTATTGTGTAACCAGGTAAATGTACTTTACCTGTACTTTGTTGCTAACTATTTCAACCATAGGATCGATAACGCTGATCCTGCATAAATATTATTCATTACTTCATATGAAAAGCATATAAAATATATAATAAAGGTTATTCAAGTGCATTATAATATATAAAATACACAAAAATACCTTATGTACATATGTGAATCATAATATTTCACAACCTTAATATTAATATTGTTGTTTATATTTTCTTTATTCATAACAACAATATTAATATCGTAAACATTCATATATATGTATGCGCAATGCGCTTATGCATTATCGTCACATAATATTATTGTATACAATATTATGTTTTATAGTATTTTATTAATGCTGATGCGCCTTTTCTGGATATTATAATTATGAAGGTCGCATTTACTATATTTTTTACTATAAAATAAACATATGATTTTAATGAATAATATTTTGGTTTTTAGCTAGTAACAAAGTTTCTTATACAACACCTCTCTTTTCCGCGACAAAAATTTACATATAAAAATTTTAAATTTGGTATTTAAATTTTGGTATTTCAGAGTTTTCCTTTTTTATGAACTTTCTTTTTATTTATTCCCTTTTTTTCTTTTTTCTTTTAAAAAAAGCGTTATAAATCGTAAACTTATAATTTTCTTAATATATAATTTTAGATAATTGATTGAAAACTAGAATTTAAACAAATTAATTAATTACTACTTTTAAGAACTTCAAATTTTAATACATTTATATATTTTTAGTATAAAATTTAATTACTTTTATTAATCCCTTTAAATGTATATATATTCTTAAACCTAACAATATTTTATTGTTTATATTTATATATGTATTTCTATTGTATTTTATTAATATTTTTTTTTATAATATTTTATCTTAATTTATTTATATAATTTTTTATTTAATTTGTATTGTATTTTATTAACATTTTTTTATAATGTTTTATCTTGATTTATTTATTTGAAATATATAATTTTTTATTTAATTTTATAATTTTTAACATACTGTCCATTCTTATTATTATTTTATTTTTACAGCAAATTTATTTTTTAAATTTAATTATTTATTATGTTTGTTTTCCATAATTATATACTTTTAATTTGTTTGCTTAAAAAAATCAATTACACTAAAAATAAACCCATTGAATTTTAATCTTATTTAAATGATGCTTATTTCATTAACTTTACTCTAATTTATTTAATATTGCTTAATTATTTATTATATATAACTACTATTCCTCCCCTTTCAAGATAAAAACTAAGCGATTATAATCGCTGATTAAAATTGCTACCCGATAGATGGCCTAACGATATTTGAACTGAGCAAATATATACTAAGTACTTAAACCAGTAAACAAAAATGATATTTAAGTGGTACCAAAAAAATAAATTATTTTTGTAAGTAGTATTTACAAAAAAAATGAATTATTGAGAAAAAAAAAATTGAATAAGAATTAATTATATACAATTATATGTAATAATAATAAAAAAATTAACCAAAAAAATTATATGTATGTAAAAAAAAATTTCTATTAATTGTTTAATAAATTTTCTAATTTTCTCAGAAAGATAGTACGTCGGGTATCACGTATTCGTCAGTGTAATAGTCGAGTTTTGTGTTTTTTTTCAGAATTGGTGGACTCGGTGCATTTTCCTGTGGCGGTGTAAAATGATTTTTTTTATTAGTACTATTAATTGTTTTCTCATCTGAATAGTTTAATGTTTGTTTGGAGTGTTTTGGAGTTCGTGTTTTTTGTTTTTGAATATTAGTTGTATTAGCTTTAGGGTTTCGACTGTTAATGGTATTAGTTTTGTGAATTTGAGTATTAGTTGGGTTATTATTTGTATGTAATGGTTCTTTCGTTATTTGTGGTAATGATATTTCTCACCTTTGTCGACCTCCACTCAAAACTGATTCTGTTTCCCTTTTCTTATTACACCTTTTACACGTTTTAATTGATACGTAAACGATTATAATTAATAACAGTAATGTTAATCCTATTGAGTTGGATGTAATTGAAAATTTTAGTGAACTTATAAAAAAAATATTTATTATGTATATAAAATTATATAAAAAAATTGATTAAATTTTGTCATGCCATAATTTTCGTTTTGTTCCAAATAATTGGTTAAAATCCCACGGTTCGTAATCTTCTCTTCCTTTTACAGTTATTTATTAGTGCTGCTTTTATATCATCTGCCCCTAGTTCACTTTTAAATATTATTGATGATTTATTTAATTCCAACTGAACGTTTTTTATCGTAAATATTTTACCTGAAACCATATTATCTATTACAGTATTTTCTCCTTTTGTTTGTACTGCAACCTTGCTCATTTTTTCGGATCTTGCTGGAATACATGTCAACGGTACCTTTTCTACATTATCTAATTTTGGGTTACTTTATATTTTCACGTCACAATCCGCTATTGCATTCTCTGAATTCCCTGTTTTAGCGTTTTCTCTGCAAATAATTTTCGAGTTTCATTATCATCAGTATTATTTTTCATAACAAAATTATCATTACTCTTATTTGTCCATAATTTTACTTTCCATTATTACTTCCTTTTTCACATAATTCGAACATTCTTCGAATTCAACATTTAAAACATTATTTTTATTTTCTATTAATTCTTCATTTTCCATATAATTCGAAATTCCATCGAATTCTATAACATTTTTTTTATTTTTCATTAATTCGTCATTTTCCATATAATTCGAATATTCTTCGAATTCTATTTCTTCTAAATTTCGTAACGCATTATTTTTACTATTATTATTTTCATTATTATTATTTTTATCATCATAAATCCTATTATTATTATTATTATTATTCTCGAAAATTTTATTATCTATTTTGCTAAAACTCACACTGTTGATTGGAATTACAAATTCTTTTTTGTTACTTTTTGTGACGGGGAAATGTAGCGCTTTCTCTGGTCCCAATATATTACAATTTTTATTTAGAAAATCGTTTCCCAAAATTTCATCTGCTGGTATTGAACAATTCTCACCAACAACTTGCAATTCGCATTGAATTTTTTCTGGTATTAAAAAATTTCCCGAACATTTAATGGTTTCACTTTGATTATGTAAAGTTTGTATATTTGTTCTTTCATTAGTTAGTATAGGAATCTCACGCTGATTCCCGTCCTTTTTTAATAAACTTATTTGAGCCCCAGTGTCTACTAATAACGTCACTGTTTTTTTATTAGCTTATGTCCAATGGCATAGTCACTAGTGGCTCGTACCGTAGGTTTACTGTCGGTATACCCTTCTACTTAAAATTAGGGGACGAAAATTGGGGTTTTAATTCATCCCCCTTTCGTTTCCCTGATTAGCCTGGTAACGTTGGCGAGCTGGACACATAAGCACAGTATGCCCCTCTCTTAAACATCATTCACAGCTTCTTTGCTCTGTTCTAAAGGAATTAATTCGTGGGTTTTCTGTTGGTCTTCTGTTGAAAGGACAGTTCGCAGCAATATGTCCTGAATTTTTACATAAATGGCACTCTACTCGTTGCCAATTTGTGTCCCTTGGTGCAGCTCGTTGCTGACTAAAATTTGTATCGCGTTGAATCCCGCAATTTCTACTATAATGTCATACCTGCCCGCATTTGAAACAGGTGACTTTATCCTTAATATTTATTCTATTATTACCCTGAGTATTATTATTATAATTATTATTATTACTTAAGCCTGAATTCCTAAAGTTATTGTTATTAATAAATTTATTATTGTTATTATGAGCTAATAAGTTAGAACGTAAAGTACTCGATCCTTGAAAATTATTATTATTATTAAATCTATTATTATTAAAATTAGGGCGCATGGTACCTCCAGTTTGAAATATTATTATTTAACATTGGTCTACTACTACTTTGATTTTTTAATTACTTTCCTAATAAATCTAGCAATAACTGGTTTGTGTCCAATGTTCTTTGTTCTGTTTGTTTTTCAGAAGTTCTTATGTTTTGTCCCATTGGTCGTAAGAGTTCCAAGGATTCCCTAGCAAATTTACTTGCTTTAACTATTGTCTCGGGAAATTTTGTGCAGTTTGTGCTAATATATACTGTTTTATAGTTTCGGACTGCAGTCCCCTAATAAAAGTTTTCCTAGCAGTCTCCTCTGCGTCTTGTATAATACCTTCATGACAGTTTGGGTATTTATATCTAGCTGACATTTTAAAACAACCCAACTTCCTTTCGACTCGATCGTTAAACTGTTCTACAGATTCGTCCGGAATTTGGACACACTCTTCAATTTCTCGCCGTAGTTGTGTTAAATCTTTCTAAGGTATGAATGCGTTTTCTAGAATTCCTTTGAATTCTCTAAAATTTTCGACTGTTCTCTCTTGAAAAATATCAGCCGGTTTACCTTTCAATTTCCCTCTAATAATTTGGTTTAAAACCGAAGCCCTGTCCTGTTCATCAGTCCGAAAATATGCTTCATGAGCTAGTGAAACCAAATTTTGCAGCTCTAGTATTAAACGGTCGCCCTCCCCTGAAAAGGTTGGAAAGCCTTGAAAAAAAGTTTTATATGTTCGTTCTAAAGGCATAGTCATATTGTTTATGTTGCCTCTTGATAGTCCTAAATCATATGTATTGTCAGTACTAAGTATGTTAGAACGTTTTCTGTTGTTGTTTAGACTAAAAGGATTTAAAACCGAATCAGGATTTCTGAAAATGTCTTCTTCGTTAGATCTTTGATTTGTGCGTCTTGTTGCACCTTGTGAAATATTTATTCCGTCCATTGGTTTTACTTCAGGTAAATTGTCTTTGTCAAGTGTATAGTTGAATATTGGTCTTCTGTTCCTAAATTAATACCGTCAACTGCTCCCTCTAACTCAGAATCACTACCAGAAAGCGGTTTAAACCGACAGACAAACCCTACTACCAGTATCTAAATTATTAGTCGCAAAAGTCACCGAACGTCTTGGTTGTTGATTGCTGGTATTTGTCGTCCTAGGAGTTGATTCTACTAGAAAATTTCCTCCAAATGTTGTTATGTAGTCGATTTCAGAAAAGCCTTGGACTCTTTGTAATAAATTTGAACGTAACAAATTCTCTGTCGGATTCTTACTTTTACCACGGGTTACCGGCGCCATAAAAAATATCGAACTTAAACTAACTCAAATAGTACAAAAAAAACTAATTAGAATACATAAATTAACCCTAAAAATTTGAAAACAAATAAAACCTATTGAACAAATGTAAAATTAAATTGCTAGTGAACTGACTAATAATTAACTAGCTACTCATAAGTGTATGCAAAAAATTTAAAAAAAAAAAAAATCTTTCAAAAACCAACAAAAAAGTTTATAAAATTGATCAAAATTCAATGTTATGAAAACAAAATTACTTTTCTAATTAATGTTTCGACCAACTTCCGAATTGTTACAATCGAAATACAAAACATAACCCAAAAAAATATTATTTAAAATTTACTATAACATTTATTTTATTTTTATATGGTATTAATTATTAAATCTACTAAAAAACATTAAAACAATCTACTAAAAACATTGACAAATGGAAAAAAATTAATAAAAGAATTATTCATAATCTAATAAGTCATATACTAATTTATTACATACTATACAATTTGTCATTTTATTTGGGAAGACTGGTAGTCGACATTTACTCCAAGCATGAAAACAGGCATGACATAGATGCCCGTAAATTGTTGACTGAACCACCGTATTAGCCATGAATCTCGGCATTTAAGATATTTTCCTCACACTTTTTGAAGTGATTATTTAAAATTTTCTTTTTCTTTTTTATTTCTTCCCGTTGTTCCTTCTTTAGCTGCTTTAATTGCTTGTGGAAGATTTCTTCTTGTTGTTTGGTACAACCTAACCTGATGATTCTATGAAGATTTTTGATTTTAGCTCTTCTTCTTGCTGCTTCTCCTCCTCTTTTCGATTTTTTCTTTACGCCTTTGATGTTTTTCTGCTGTTCTTTATTCTGGTTTCGCCTTCTATATACTTCTATAGATATTGGTTTTGGACCAACTCGAGGGTCTTCCCTTAAGACTTCCTCGAGTGTCTTCGATGATTGCATGAACTATCGAAAAAAAATTAATTTTACTTAATTTTTAAATGGTAAGGCAAAAAAAATTGCCTGTTTACTACCTCAGACGAAAAACCTGTAGAGGTTCTGAATAAGTAAAAATTAATTTTGAAAAAAAAATATTCACCAGTTCTTTTATATCGAAGCGTAGTTCAATATCCTGGTCATGGCACCAATATGTTGTGTTCTATATAATAGATGGCCTAGCCAATCTTATCTGGCCCGAGATCGTCTATAATAATCCTTTGTCAACTTACTTTTGTTTGACTTAACTGCGTCTGCGTCTGATGTTCTATCTTTTTAAGTAACTTATGAGAATAAATAAGACTTTATATTTATGTTTTACCTAAAAGTTCTTGATCGTTCATTTAGGCTAACTACTTGTATAAATGACTGATCAATTTGAAATCTCCGAAATACCAAATTTCCAGCGTTTATATACACATAAACAGCTGAATTCGCGATAGAATCGATTAGCAAATAACTCTAAAAAAAATCAATTACCATTAGTATTGTGTAACCAGGTAAATGTACTTTACCTGTACTTTGTTGCTAACTATTTCAACCACAGGATCGATAACGCTGATCCTGCATAAATATTATTCATTACTTCATATGAAAAGCATATAAAATATATAATAATGGTTATTCAAGTGCATTATAATATATAAAATACACAAAAATACCTTATGTACATATGTGAATCATAATATTTCACAACCTTGATATTAATATTGTTGTTTATATTTTCTTTATTCATAACAACAATATTAATATCGTAAACATTCATATATATGTATGCGCAATGCGCTTATGCATTATCGTCACATAATATTTTTGTATACAATATTATGTTTTATAGTATTTTATTAATGCTGATGCGCCTTTTCTGGATATTATAATTATGAAGGTCGTATTTACTATATTGTTTACTATAAAATAAACATATGACTTTAATGAATAATATTTTGGTTTTTAGCTAGTAACAAAGTTTGTTATACAACAAAAGTACAATAAGTAAAATAAAGAGTAACAAAGTAAATATAAAGGTAATTGAGTCGACGACATATGAAGTTCTAAAAAAAAAAATTAAACGTATTAGAACATCCATACATTTGGATCTTGACAAAAGACTATATACTTGGTCCTTACAACAAAGAGCCCTAAAAAAATTTGTAACTAACCATATGATTCAAATGAAAGTTTTGGAACTCAATAAAATAGTTTCCAACGTTCCAAATTTTTTAGCAAGTGATATGGTGGGTTAAAAAATTTCAAGAAGCGTTATGGTATTCGTTTACTTACAATATCATGTGAAAAACTAGAGTGTGATGAATCTATCATTCCTAAATTTATTGAAGATTTTAAGAATATGAATTAAGAATATGATTCACCAGAACAGTACCGAGATTCAGCTAAAAAAGTGAGTAGGTGAGTTGAACTCATTTTACTCACTGCTTCTACTCACTTTAAATAAAAAAGAGATTCAGTTAAAATAGTGAGTTCGACTAACATCGAAAAAAATTCGAATTCACTTTTAAAGTAGAATATATGTTTTTGTACTTTTTACAAACTGGAAATAAATTTGTTTATATCAATAGTTTTTTTTTTTGCAATTGAAATATATAAATATTAAACGGTAATTTAAATCGGTAAATTACATATACATATTAAATATAATATTGAGTGTTAAAATTGATGTATGTATTGAATATTGAATTAATTATAAAGGTAAACAAATAAATAAAATTGTTAAGTCAACAGATAAATATTATTCAAAATGATTGCAACAGCATTGTATTATCACCAAAAACATAAATTAAGAATAGTGAGAAGAAGATTGAGGGATACTACTAACCCATTTGATATTCCCGAAATGCGGTAAATAATTTAATTTATAATATTTTTGGTGGATAATAAGAATATATATATTTTTTAGTTTCAGAGAAATTTATAGATTTCCTATAAATTTAGCAATCAATTTAGTGGAGGAATTAAGACCTTTTTTAGTGGAACCTTCCAGAAGAGATGGTATTCCAATTAATTTAAAAGTAAGTGCATATTATATTATTGAATATTATTATTATGTTATTGAATATTATTTATAAATTATTTATAAATTATTACCTTCCAAAGGTATTATCAGCTATGGATTTTTTTGCTTCTGGTTCATATCAAACTTTTTAGCGGGAATAAGCCAAACATGCATTTCCAGATTTGTCAATGAAGTAGCTGGTGCAATAAGTGACAATTTGGTAGAAAAATATATTCGGTTTCCTCAAACTCCAACTGAAGAAATGATTGCTAAGCGTGGGTAATTATGCAATTATAATTTTTTAATTTTATATACAAAAGCTAATATTAATAATATTTCAGATTTAATGATATTGATACATCTATTGCATTTTGTGGAATACTTGGTTGCGTCGACGGAGGACATATTCCAAAGGTTGCATTACGTCCCAATATAGAAAGACACTATGCCAATAGAAAGCAGTCAAAATCAAAAAATGTGCAGTTTGTAAGCTAAATAATTTTCTAAAACTTTTGAAATTTTTCAACCATCTTCTAATTTTAATTTTGTATATATGTGATACTAATTTAAAATTTATTAGCGTGTTTGCTAGATATTCAGGAGTAACTCATGATTCGTATATTTGGAGCGTTTGTCAGGCACGCTTATACTTAGAAAATAAATTTAATATGGGTGAAAGATCAACGTTTTTATTAGCTAATAAAAAAAAATACCAATTATCTTTTTTCCTTTAACAAAATGTTCTTTTAGGATATTCTGGTTACCCATTGGAGCCATGGTTATTAACACCTTATCGGAATCCGTCGAGTCCCGCGGAAGAATGGCTCAATAAAAGCCATTGCAAAATTCGCTACATTGTGGAAAGATCCATTGGGTTATTGAAAGCCAGATGGAGGTGTTTTTACTATACAATTTATTTTTAATTTATTTTAGCTAAAATATGCTTCATCGAATTGAAACGGCGCAATGTGAAGATCGTGATGACGATCCTGATTTAATTAACAATACAAGTGTTCTGAGGGAGAGACAAAATGTTCGGAATAGAATTGCACAACGGCTTTTAGCTGTTGTAGATTAAAAATATATTAAAGTTAAAATTTTCATTAAAAAATCAAAATATCATTAATTCAGCACCACATTTTATATTTTTTAATAAATAAATTAATTATAATAATACTAATACATTTTATATTATTTTAAAAATAATAAGTAAATTAATAATAATAATTTTTTAATTTCTAATTGAGAAATCCACAGCATTTGCTATTTTACAGTATATTATAATAAAATGTTACATTTTGTATTTTAATCAAAAATAACTAAACATGAAAAGAATTTTTTAATCGAATTAATGAAAGCAAATAATATTTTATTGGAAGGAAAATTTCCAAATAGTACGGGGAAAAAAAGTAAAGAGGACATTTGAACTGATGTTGATCTTTGGATATGTTTAAATTTTTATTCCAAATATTGTGGTGTTAGAAGCTACACTAATTTTTCAAGCACCACGGTGTTTCTGTTTTGTGTTTCACTGAGCTCTTGAATCAGCTTATTTGTTTCAGCTGCTTCTGTTAAAGCTGCTTCCACATAATTGTGAGGAGTCTCATGATGGCGTTTTCTTGATGTTTTTTTTTGTCCCGATGTAGATAGCAAGTCTTCAAACTGTTGCTGTTGTTCTTCCTCTTGGGACGCAGCTGCTTGAAGTTCAACACATACAGTCTTAAAATATTCAAAATTTATCATTTCATCAAAAAAAATTAAAAAAAATTCTACCTTTTTGCCAAATCCAGCTTCGTTGGCTTCATTATCACCTGCAAAATAATCAACACTACATATATTGAATATTTCGATTTGCTCAGAGGTCCACAACTCCGCCCCCAGTCTTTTGGGATTCAGCTGTTAGTTGCCTAAACTTCTTCCTCACTCATTCCTCACATTGGTTCTCTCTAGAGTTTTAATTGTGTCGGACGTGTTTTGTTTTTCTGCTGTCAATTTTAATTTTAAATAAATCATATTTTTAATTTTAAATAAATCGGTTTGTGTTGTTCTTCATTTTTATTTTTAATTTTCATTCTGAAAGTGCTATTTTAAATTTAAATATTATTTAATAATCTTAATAAAAAAAAAAAAAAAAAAATATTTAATGATCAAAATTAATTTAACAGTAATACTTAAATTTCTTATATTGGCTTTTTTTTTATATATATTAATATATTCTTGCCATACTTTTCTATTACTGTATATAATTATAAATTATAATTCAATTGTAACTCTTGAGAGAACATTTATTGTTTATTGTTTTGTGTGCTAGTGCTTTATTTCAATTTCGCTGACCGTGAGTAAAATTGTTCATTGTGTGTGTGTGTCTTCTCTGGCTCGCAGTAATTATTTATCAGTTAAGTCAGAACCAACACTACTTTATCAAGCCATGTCATTACAATACATACATAAGATATTTAGTATATCAGTAGGTATGAAATTAAATGGCGGCCAAAATTATCGCGTTAATAAAATGTTTTAAGTGACAATTTATAGATAAATAATAATTAAATTAGTGAAAAAAGATATTAACTATAAAATTAATAATATTAATAATATTTTCAATAAAAAAAATATGTTGTGATTGTGTTATTTAAGATATAAATAAACACTAAGTTTTGTTGTGATAAAAATGCGTGCAAATAATTTTTGCATGCAATTTTTTGTGATAAAAATCATGTTATGATAATATGATTATGTATTTATTTTATGTTATATAATTTTTAGACAATATATTTAAATTATTTATTTAATGTTATTTATTGTTTAGTAAATATAATACGATGTAATTATATATTATTTTGTATATAATATATATTATTTCGTAGTATAAATATTTCAATGCAATATTTATATTTATATATAATTTTTATTTAAAATAAATATAATTTTTTACGTAAAAATAATGCCTCGACATTGTGTGGTACCGGGTTGCAAGTCCAATTATGTTTCGTCCGAACCATCAATTCCAACTTTTGGATTTCCAAATAATAAGGAATTAAAAGATAAATGGACTCATGCTATCCATAGAAGTGATTGGCAACCAACAAAATGTTCTGCTGTTTGTGCGTCACATTTTCGTAAAGGAGATTACATTTCGCGATTAAATAATAAATTTCCTAAATTAAATGTAGGTGTTATACCCTCAGTATTTCCAAATTTCCTCAATATTTGGTTCCGAAAGAAATAGTATCAAGACCAGATCCATCCAAAAAATATGAAAAATTAAATTTATTATTAGAAAAAAGATCAGATAATTTTTTTTCATCTGACATAATTAAAGATTATAGTATATTTATTAATAATTTTAAAAATAAACTAGATCTAAAAAATTATCTCCTTTACGAAAATGAAGAAAAATGTGTTTTTGTGATACTTGAAGATAACAATGATTTAGAATGTGATATTTCCGTCCGAATTAGTGTCAATAAATATTTACATACGAATTACTGAGCAATGGAGTTATGAAGCCGAACGCTTATATAAAAGCCAAAGGATTTTTATATTTTTTATATTTACATATTTATATTTAACCATATTTAATCATATTAATTAATCTATTTTTTATTTACATATGAAATACTGAGCAATGAAGTTATGAGAGCCAAGCCTAAGAGGATAAACTAAGTCATCAATCTGCAATAAATTTAGACTCATATTATAATTTACGCTAATTCATAATTCACAAATTAAAGATTTTATGTTTGTTACATAATTTATTTTATATTTTATCTTATTTTTAGTAAATGAATTACAACATGTAAATAAATGTATATAGCTACATATTTTTTAAAAAACATATATAATTTAATTTTAGTTATGAATTAAAATTTTTAAAATGTTTAACTTTTTATTTTTCAATTTATGAATTTTGTTATTTATATTTTTAAAGAATGTAATAAATATTAAAAAATCTAATATAAATATAAAATATAATACTAATATGAATTTTAAAAATATAATATTAAATAAACTAACATGAATATCATAAAAATAACTAACTAAGAATTTTATTTATTACAATACAAAATACAATATCCATACTGATTTATACTGACTACACCGACTACTCCCAGGTATATATGTGTGCGTGAAAAATTTTACTTCATGGCTTGATAAAGTAGTGTTGGTTCTGGTTAAGTATAATTTTTATTTTGTGTTGTCAAATAGTCCGGTCAATTTTTCGATCTTTTTTTATCGCAGTCTGACAATTGATCTAATTTTTATTTTATACCTAGTTAATTTTATATATTTACATTTTCGTACTAGTTCATTATATAATCGAATTTTTTGAACTTTTAATTTTTTAATTTTTAACTTATTATGGATATAAAGTGCTGTTTTTGTGGACTCGTTGTCGATAGTTCCACTAGACTTAGACCTGATTTTTTCAAAAATAAGTCAATTCTCTGCAATGTTTGTAAAGAAAATAATATTTTTTCTATGCTTAGACGAAATAATGATCTGATTGAGAATCTCACTCCTTCAGCTGAAAGCATTAAAATGATTGTGGAGTCTTTTGGGGAACGCGTTTTTAGTATGGAAAAAAAAGTTGAGTTGTTGTCAAATAACGTTATTGAATGTATGTAACAAATCAATAGGGATATTGATGCCAACACACGGTCTATTAAAGGTAACGGCTTTGATAATTCTAAACAGTTCACTAAAACCGTTAACTTGCTTAATAATATTGACTCCTCCTTGCAGGATGTTGTCAATAAGAAAATTTTAGAACTGGAATCAAAACTTTCAAAAACAACAGCGGATATTAAACAAATTAACGAAACTTTGTCAACTAACAAGGTTAGCATCTCTAATTTTGAAGATAAATTTTGTCAAGGGTCCGTTGAACTTTCGCGATCGATCTCCAAGTTGCTAAACAATTTCGATTGCCTCAGTTCAATATGCGAAAAAAACCTCATAAATACTTCTTCTGGGTTGTCAAGTTTCAACAAAGCCATTCGCACGGAAAGTATCGTTGATCCACTGCGCGTATCATTTAGCGGCGACAATGTAGCGTCTGAAATAGCTTTATCATCTAGTGAACCCGGCACTAATATTAATTCGCTTCTGGATGAGTTAACTGAAAGTGACGGTCGAACTCATGCTATATCAACGGTTGAGAACACATTAATTAGGGCCGCACCTAGAAACAAGTCAATTTTTGTATCTCGGCTTAATAATTCAACCTCAAATTCGGATGTTCTTAACTTTATTAAATCTAAGCTCATTGCGGTAAATATAACTGAGGACCTCAACTTAATAAAGGTTAAAAATATTTCGAATTCTAATCGAATAGTTGCTTCATTCAAAATTAGAGTGCCTGAAGCTATGTTTCATCTATTGATGTTACCCAATACCTGGCCGACCAACACCTTCGTGCAGGAATTTGTTGAAAAGCAGAAAACTAGGGTAGCCGTTAATTTAAATTCAGTTCCAAAAAACTAAAGTGCTTGTCCCTTTACTATCAAAATGTAAGGGGACTTCGTACCAAAGTTCGCGACGTATATTTAAAAACACAAGAACTTTCTTATGATGTTTTTGTGCTAACGGAAACCAATTTGAACGCTAGTTTTAATAATAATGAAATTTTTACTTCTGAATTTAATGTTTTTCGAAAAGATTGTTTAATTGATGGTCTAGATTCTTCTGGTCGCGGTGTTCTTATAGCAGTACGCATGGATCATGACTGTTCATTTTTTAGCATTCCTAATACGAAAATAATGAATTAATTTGTGTCAAAATTAATCTTGATAAGCGCTCTATTTATATTCTATGCTGCTATATACGCCCATGTAGTCCGATCGAGACATACCAACTTCTCATCGACGCAGTTGATTTCTTGTCCAATACCATGGCTACGGTTGACGATATGTTGGTCTTGGGTGATTTCAATCTACCTGATCTGTTATGGTTGCGGTCAGATAATGATTCGCACTTTGTTGCTGTAAATGCAACTACTCAAAAGGAAATCTTATTTACTGATAATCTCTCTGACAACGGTCTATGCCAGATCAGTGATATTAAAAATAATCTAAACAGACAACTCGATCTTATTTTTTCTACTAATAACGTAAATTGCATTGTAGTGGAAAGTAGCTTCACTCTATCCACTATTGATCCGTATCACCCTCCTTTAGCTTTAACTTTTTCGTACGAGAACGGTATTATTAACGTAGATTCTGAAAAAACTTATTCTTTTATCTTCCATAAAGCTGATTTTGATAAACTTAATCATTTACTTTTTAACTTAAATTTTGATGAAATTTTTAATAACGTAGACAATAACATTGATTTATTAACTGCAAACTTTTACTCAGCTCTTTTCGAATGTTTCGTTTTGTCTGTTCCGATTTCGCCGGGGACCGGGATATCGTCATCCCCACCATGGTATAATAAGGAACTTCGCTCAATCCGTAATCGTAGAAACAAATTATGGCAAAAATTTTTAAAATCTAAAACAGACTTCGACTACATTGAGTATCTTTGCGTTTACGTAGAATTCTCGGATTTATCTCAACTATTATATGATGAATATTTAAATAAAATGCAAACGGAGATTCTATCAAATCCTAAAATTTTTTGGCAATTTATCAATATTAAAAACAAATCAGATGGTTATCCTTCTACATTAAAGTATTTAGATAACTCATCTAATGAATCTAAGATAATCACTAATATGTTTGCTAACTTTTTCAGTCAAGATTTTAATGACAACCAATTTCAGCCTGATGAAAATTATTTTTCGTACTTAAATAATTGCAATCAAACTAATATCGGTTCTTTTAATATTGACTATAATGATGTAGTTGGTAAGATTCAACACCTTAAAGATGATTACTCATCCGGTCCCGATGGTTTGCCTGCTATAGTTTTAAAAAAATGCTGTAACTCATTGGCGTACCCGTTAACATTTCTCTTTCAAATATCACTTTCTGAAGGAATATTTCCCGCTTTGTGGAAGGATTCTTTCATAATTCCGATACACAAAAAGGGTTGTAAAACGGATATTTCGAATTATAGGCCAATCGCAAAGTTATCCAGTATTCCAAAACTGTTTGAAAGTATAATTTACGATTCTCTATATTTTCATTGCAAATCGTTGTTTTCTTCAAAGCAGCATGGGTATCTTAAAGGTAGATCCACCACTACGAATCTAACTGATTTTGTTTCTAATACTTTAATCAATATGGAAAAAGGGAAAGAAATTGACGTAATCACCACAGATTTCACCAAAGCGTTTGATAAGATTTCACACAAATTAATTTTGTTCAAACTTAAGGCACTCGGTTTTCCTTCGGGGATCATTCGCTGGCTAGAATCATATCTAAGTGATCGTCAATACCGTGTTTTATTTAGGTCCTCTATTTCTGACCCTTTTATTGTAAAATCCGGTGTTCCACAGGGCAGCCATCTTGGCCCACTGATTTTTGTATTGGCAATAAATGATGTTGATTATATTATAGTTGATTCGAGTGTTTCAGTATACGCCGATGATATGAAAATATACAGAGAAATTTTATCTAATCCTGATTGTAATATTCTTCAAAATGACCTAAATAAATTTGTTACTTGGTGTGCTAAAAACCACTTAGAACTTAATGTAAGCAAATGTCAGACAATTACATATTCTCGTAAACGTTCTCGATCCTTTTCACGGGATTACTTCATCAATCATGAGATCGTTTGTCGAGTTCCGACCCTTCGGGATTTGTGGTGTTATCTGCGATGGTGAGCTTAATTTCAGATCCCACTACGATAGTATTGTAAATAGGGCTAACTCAGCGCTAGGTTTTGTAAAGCGGTGGTCCAAGGAATTCCGCGACCCGTATGTCACAAAATCCCTTTACATAACCATAGTAAGACTTCTGCTCAAATATGCTAGTCAAGTATGGTCACCATACCATGCTGTTCATATTAATCGAATCGAAGCAGTTCAGCGTAGATTTATCCGTTTTGCTTTACGGGGCCTACCCTGGGTAGATACTTACAACTTACCCCCATACCGCGATAGTCTTAAGTTCATCAACATGCAATCCCTTGAAAAACGTCGTGAAGTCGCTGACATTTTATTTGTGCAACAGGTCATTTCGGGATTAATAGAGTGCCCAACATTCTTAGATAACATTAATATAAACGTCAATGCGCGCTCTCTAAGATCTATCCCTCTTTTTCGATTAAATAATCATCGCACGGACTACGGTTATAATGAGCCGTTCACAAGAATGCTACGTGAAGTTAATGCTATTGCAAACCACTTCGATTATAACTGTAACAAGCTCACTCTGAAAAGATTGTTGTATAGTTACACGTAAATGCGAGCCTAGTGTGTCTTTATTATGTCAGTTGAATGACTCTAGCATGTTGACTAATTGCTAAAAATTAGCATGCTTTCGTTTTAATTGATTTTTAATTTTAATATTATTATTTTTTTTTCTTCATTTTTATGAACTCGAATTGAATTTCCAGGTCCCTGTGGGGGCTACCGTTCTTTTCAGAACAGCTGAACCTGCGGTTGCCTGGTTATTCTGTTTCTTTTGTATATTTTTTTTTTTTTTTTGCGACAATTGCATTTTGCATGATTTTCACTAATATTTTTTTAATATTAAATTATATTGTTATATTTTTTAATTTATACCTTTGTATATATATATTTTTTTTTTCTTTTTCTTGGACGTAAAATTGAATTGGCAGGTGACGGCGGAGGGAAGTAGTATCGTTCTTTTCAGAACGAGAAGCCCAATGCAAGTGGTAGCTGGTCAATTCAATTCCAATTTTGAATTTATTCTTATTTTTCAATATATTTTAAATTTTCTATTAATATATTTTATTTTTTATTATTTTTTATTTTTTTATACTATTTTGGATTGCCAGGTGACGGCGGAGGGAAGTAGTATCGTTCTTTTCAGAACGAGAAGCCCAATGCAAGTGGTAACTTGTCAATTCAATGTTGTTGTTTTTTTTAAAAAAAAATGTTTATATACGTTATTTTCACTGCTTGTATTAAGCAGTAGGTATCTAATATTTACTAATATGTGTTTGTTTTCGGTGTTGGAAACATCAGAGCTTAATCCACTGCGGATAGTAAATATTTTCTCAGCATGTGGAGAAAGTGCAAGAATTCAAGCATATAGACGAAAGATATACTTTTATTTATGTTTTAATTTAATTGTGTTTTTCACTCTTGGTTTATACTAACATATATCTTCTATATGCTTGTGTTCGCTGATCCGACACGTTATCGGTCTCCCTCGTGGGTCCCCATCTTCTTGATTACGGGTAGATGTAGGCTTACGTTAGAGATGGAATGATGGATATGGATTAGATACTCAATTACTTACTTAATTTTCATATCACTCCAACACTAGTATAAATGTTGTTAATTAATAATGAATAATATTTAGTAAGTAATAACTTACTTTTTGCCACTGAACTTTAGATTTTGATGGACCACAAACGTTAAGTTGTTTTGTCATGTCAGCCCAAATGTCCTCTTTACTTTTTGGAAACTATTTGGAAATTTTCCTTCCAATAAAATATTATGTGCTTTCATTAATTCGACTAAAAAAATTCTTTTGATGTTTAGTTATTTTTGACTAAAATACAAAATGTTAATAATTAATAAAGAAAAAGTATAAATAATAAACTGATATCTTACCATTTTTAAAAATATTTGTCGGTTGGCAGGAAAAAATGAGCAAGTGAAAATATTTGACACGAATTTTTAATTTGTTTTGCACAAATTTAAAATTGACAAAAATTATCAATAATAATCAACAGACGAATATTCAAATTTCACTTTTTTTAACTATAAAAATATACAGTGAGTAAAATGATGTCTCGATCTCACTCACTTCACTAGTAATTTCTGTACCTGAATCGCTTTTAGCTACTCACTATTCACCCACTCACTTTATTAGCTGAATCTCGGTACAGATCTATAATTGTGACGAGACTGGTCTAGTATATAAAATTTGAAAAATATAAAAATAATTTTCTAAAAATAATTTTCTTTGGTACCGCTAAATAAATTTAATTACTTTAATTTAATTTGGTATAGCAAATTCAATATAGGAAATCTTATTTCAACAGCGTTTTCAAAAAGTATATGAATAATACCACAAACTAATAAACTCTACTAAATATATTTCCTTTTAAAAAATTATAAAAAAAATTACATTTATTGCCATAATTATGGTTTAATTCAATATTTTCTTTTATTTAATTAATTTTATCAATTTTCATACACTTAAAAAAAATACCTTAATATTGTTTCTTAAATTTTTCAAATCTCCAAAATTTACTTAATTATAAATCTCTAAATTTTTTTTATCTTTTTTACAAATCTCCAAAATTTACTTAATTATAAATCTCTAAATTTTTTTTATCTTTTTTATAAATATCCGAATTTCCTTTAAATACACATAAACTAAGGATGTTCTTGTAAAACGAAATTACTATAAAAACTAAATTTACTTCAAAAAATTATTACCCAACGAAAATCTAAATATATATAACCCAAACGAAAATAATATAAAAACTAAAATTACTACAAATATTACTACAACCTATGTTACTACCATTACTATAAATAAAACTTATTTTACTACACGAAAATCTAAATGTACTACGAAAAAAAATTGAAACTAATCCCACTATACTACTTCCACTATACTAATTTTCCCTAAACGATAGTTCTAGAGGATCTGACGTAGTCTTCCTCCTATTCTCTTCTATAAATTCCCTCTGTTTCTTCACTTTAGAATTTATGTGTTATAAATTCCTCTTTGTTTTTTGCAAAGGAGAATTATAGCAATAATAACTTATTTATATTTGCGTTAAATCTTTGGGCATTTTTAAGTAAAATTAAAAAAGCAAAAGCTTCAACGCAAAATCAATCTTAAAAAATTAATCTTAAAAAATTTGAAAATTTTGAGAACTGATAATTCCGAAAAATATAGTCGTTAACTTCGACGAACAGAAAAAAATTTAATAGAGATGGAAGAAAAGAAAGAATAAAACAGAAGGAATTATAAAAATCCTAAAATTATGGAAATAGATTAGATTATTTAAATTTCCCATTCCTAAAAATTTTGGTGTAGTAATATGCTAACGAAAACTAATTTAATTAATAATTGTTTAAAAAAATTGTTAATTATAATATAAAAGAAAACTTACTATTACTATAGAGTACACAATATAGTACAGATCGTATACAAAAAAAAACTATTATTATAATTTGATTATTATTCGTTTTTATTTCTATCAGTCCATAATTTTGTTCTGTTATTATGTATTTTTTTTAATTTACCATTTACCCTAAGTACACTATTCAATTCATTAGGTACCTCCACCACTTCGTAAAGTCCTAACCAACCTAGACTGAGTTTATGATTTTTTATTTCATTTTTTAATAAAACTTTATCGCCTACATTGTAGTTTACTGAATTTTCATTTAGATCGTAGTGTTTTTTGGATTTAAACTTACCATTTTTAAGATTTTGTCGAGCTAAACGTCTAATACTTTGCAATTTAAATTTTATTACATTACTTATGTTATCCTGATTGTATATAGGCTCAGCAGCTCGATTCATAAATTTAGGTAGTGGATCACAAAATCCATACAAAACAAATAATGGTGAAAACTTTGTACCTTCATGTGGTGTGTGGTTATGGATAAATACAGCTTCAGCTAACCATTCATCCCAGCTTTGCACATTTTTCTCGACTACCATCTTTAAATACTCAATTATAGGACCATGCCGGCGTTCCAGTGAACCATTCGATTGTGGATGATAGGCCGTTGTTTCTACCTTCCGAATTTTTAAAATTTTACACAAACTTTTAAAAATTTGGCTGGTAAAATTGGTTCCTTGGTCAGTAATCAGTTTCTTTGGAATAATTGAATATTTTAGGATGATATTCTTATAAAATGTGTGAGCTACTGTATTCGCATCCATATTCGGTATAGCTACACAATCTAACAATTTTGACAAGTCATCTTGAAAACTCAGAATATATTTGTTTCCATTGTGGGTGATTGGTAAAGGACCCACAATGTCCAAATATACCTTGTCAAACGGACGTTTAGCTGTGTCCGTGATTCCCATTGCCATTTTAGTTACTTTGCCTCTTTTGGTAATTTGACATTTAGGACAACTTTTAATGTACCACCTGATAGTCTTTAGCATATTTTTCCAGAAATAGTGCCTTTTTAATCTGTTGTACGTTTTTACTACACCTAGATGTCCACTTAGGGGTGAATCGTGATGCTGTTTAATAATTTTCTCAATTTCTATTTTACCTACTATTACCATTCTCTTTGCTAATTTTTCTGTTGGTTCGTCACTATCAGAGTCCGAAGAACTACTTTCATCACAAGAAATTTCTTGATCTGATTTGTTCTGTAGTAACCTGGCCTTTTGATTTCTAGTCAAAACATTTATTTTCACTGGTTGTGTTAATATGTTTTCTAGTTTTTCATCCGTTTCTATAATGGGAATTCTGCTGAGCGCGTCTGCATTGCTGTTTTGTTTGCCAGGTTTGTATTGGATATGAAAATTATATTCCGCCAACCTAACTTTCCACCTATTAATACGACCTTCTGGGTCTTTTTTATTATATTCACTTATCAATGGTTTATGATCAGTGAATACAGTGAAATTACGGCCAAGTAAATATGTTCTATAATTCTTAATAGCCCAATAGATGGCAAGCATTTCCTTCTCTATGGTAGCGTAATTTCTTTCTGCTTTACCCAATACTCTGCTGGCATAGGCAACTGGTCTATCTTCTCCTACCTCACCCTGTGAGAGCACAGCCCCTAAAGCATAATTACACGCGTCAGTAGTTAGATTGAATGGTTTTGTAAAATCCGGATAAGCTAAGAGTGGTGAGTTGACCAATAACTGTTTCACATTTTCAAAAGCTATCTAGTGTTCATTAGTCCATTTGAAATTCTGTGATTTAGTGGCCATTTTATATAAAATTGCACCAGTTGCGGCTAATTTTGGCATACACGGTCTATAATAGTTGACCAAACCGAGAAAAGACTGAAGTTCCTTTGTAGTGCGTGGAGCTGGGTGTTCTTGCACGCATTTTGTTTTTTCAGGGTCGGGATAAACTCCTTCTGACGTAATTTTATGCCCTAAGTACACCACTTCTTTCCTAAGAAATTTGCATTTCTCTGGCTGTAACTTTAAATTATGTTCCCTAAGACGTTGGAATACTACCCTTAGCTTTTCGTCGTGATCTGCTAAATTCCTTCCATACACCACAATGTCGTCCAGGTAAACAAAGCATTTAAACCCTTGTAATCCAGCTAGTACACAGTTCATCACTCTCTGGAACGTTGCTGGGGCACCTGTCAAACCAAATGGCATGCGCTTGAACTCAAAATGTCCGTACGCTGTGCTGAAAGCCGTTTTTTCTCTATCTGCTGGTTCCATTCTAACTTGATGATATCCGCTAGCAAGATCTAGAGTTGTAAAATACCTGGAACCTCCCAGCTGATCTAGGATTTCCTCAATTCTTGGTAACGGAAACGCATCCCCTATCGTTACTTCATTCAATTTTCGGAAATCAATTACAACTCGATGTCTTTTTTCACCATTTGGTCCGGCTTTTTTCGGTACCACCAAGAGTGGCGAATTCCATGGACTGTTACTAGGCTGTATGATGTCGTCCTCAAGCAATTTCGTCATCTCTTCATTAATTACTTGCTTGTGACATTCAGCCAACCTGTATTGTCTGCTATTAATCGCTTTCGCATCAACTTTTACAGGTATCGAATGCGTAATGTCACCAACACAGCTTAATTTGTCTCCCGGTAAGTGAAAAATATCATGGCATTCTTCACATATTCTTTCCAAAGTTTCAGTTTCTTCTTGATTTAGTAAATCCTGACTACAAAGTTTCTCTTTTAAAATATTTATTCTGTTTTTTAGTTTAACATTATCAGCTTCAAATAAATGTCTTATATAGCTGATATTTTCTTCCATATCACCTGAATTTAATTTTGTTTCACCTTCTCCCATTTTAAAAACGTTGTAATTATTCAAATGTACCCAGTCCGGCTCAAAGTATTTTAATATTTTATCTTCCATGGTAATGTTCATTACTCCTACAATTACTTTACCTTCCTTAACTTCACTAATTCCATTACCTAAAAATACGCCGTTCTCTAATTCGGCTGATAAACATAAAACATCTCCTATAATATTTTTATCCTTAATGAATACTTCTATCATCTTCTCCGAAAGTGCTGGTACAATAAATGTTTTTTCCGATTGTTTACATTCATTTTTTGAAAAATCTATAAATTCTGGCTTTTCATCAAAAAGGATTTTGGATTTACCGACAGGATCCGCTGAAACTTGTCCAGCTCTTGTGGTAAAATCTTCTACCTTATCCAAAGTCATATCATTATTGTTTTCAAAAATGGGTTGATCCATTAAATTCATAATTTCATCAGGAATAGATTGGTCCATTAAATTATACTTCATAAAATCAGAATCCGTTTTATCTAAAACTCCCAACTTCTCAAAGTTATTTTTAATTTTCCAATCAATATTCGGTTCGATATGGACCAATTCTGCGTCTATTATTATTAAATTTGATTCATCTACCAGATTCGCTTTCTCAATAGAAGCTCCAGCTTCGAAATCTCCTAAACAATTTTCAACGCATCCGAAATCGTCCCAATCAAACTCTGAATAATCTCCTTTACTAAAATTATTTTTTACTTCGTCATCCCCTAAATCATATACTTTTTTCGCAAATATTCTTTCTTTGACAGTTTCTAAATCATTATTACCTTTTACTGCTTCAATTTCTTTAAATTCTATTAAATCCATATCTGTACATATTAAATCCCCTTTAATATTTTTATTTTTATTATTATCGTCCTGTAAAATCAAATCATTATTTCTTACCTTTTTATTTTCTGAAAAATTATAAAAGTTATCCTTATTACTATTAAAAAATGAATTATTATTCTTATTATCTACTTTATTACTAATATCGAAACTAAACTCGATATCATTACTATGTTTTTTCGGGAAGTGCAATAACTTGTCCGGTCCTAAAATATTACAATTTTGTCCAAGGAAATCGTTTACAAGGATTCCGTCAGCTGGTAAATTACAATTTGTTCCAACAACTTGGACATCGCAGTCCAGATATTTTGGTGTTAAAAATGTCCCTGTACATTTCCCTAATGTCTCGCTTTTGTCGTGTACTGTCTGTATTACCGTTTTTTCTTCCATTAAAATGTTTGCTTTCTTGTCCAATTTTTCTCTTTTCAGCAAACTAACCTGGGCCCCAGTATCAACCAATAAGGTGACCGTTTCGTCCGTCGCAATATCTAATGGTAATGTCACCAATGGTTCAGCCCTGGTCATCTGTACTGTACCCGCCACTGATCTTAATGGGGATGAACTTTGGGGTTTTAGTTCATCCCATTGGTGTTTCCCGAAAATGTACCCCTAGCTTGGTACTTTTGTCTTGCTGTACATGTTAATTCCGTATGTCCTGATCGGTCACACCATTCACATACCACTAAACCCAATTCGTGATGAATTGTGTTGACCTGAACTTTTGGTTGTACAGGTGGTTGTTCCAGTCTTCTGAAAGGACAGTTGGTACTCGAATGTCCAGAGTTTCGGCAGGATGAGCAGACCTGCCTTGACATAGTTGGGGGCTGGTTTGTCCTTCGTGGTGCTCGACATTCCCTACTAAAATGACCAACACGTCCACAATTATAACAAGTCCTGCTTTGTCCATTATTAATGTTGGTGGTTCGTGTCTCAAATGAATTGACAGGTGGTCTAGATATTGGTGGTCCTGGTCCTGTTCGTTGTCTGAAAATCCGATTGTCCATTCTGGGTTCTCGTCTAGCTGTCTCATTATTTAATCTCAATTCTCTAATCATGTCCATAAGTTGCTTAGTTGTATCAGTCATAGTTCGTTCCGTTGTTGCCATGCCAATTTTCTCTGATCCTAAAAGCTCTAAAGACTCCATGGCAAACCTATATGCTTTATCTAATGTTTGTTCTAGGTCCGTACAATTTTGTCCAATTATGTAATGCTTTAGAGATTCATTTCGCAATCCTCGAATGAATGTTTTCCTTGCTGTCTCTTCAGCATCCCGGATAATTCCTTCAAATCCTGTAGGATATTTATGTCTGGCAGACATACGGAAACAACCCAGCTTCCTTTCAACCCTGTCTCCAAACTGTTCCACAGATTCATCCGGTATCTGCACACATTCCTCTATTTCTCTTCGCAGTTGTGTTAAATCTTTATAGGGAATGAATGCGCTCTCCAAAAATGCTTTAAATTCTCTAAAATTCGATACTCCTCTGTCCTGAAAAATGTCCGCGGCTCTTCCTTTCAGCTTTCCTCTGATGATCTGGTTTAAAACTGCAGGCCTGTCGATTTCATCCGTTCTAAAATAAGCATCGTGTGCCAACGATACAAAATTTTGTAGATCCAACATCATCCTGTCCCCTTCCCCTGTAAAAATTGGCACCCCCTGAAAATATGTTTTATATGTCCTTTCCAGTGGTATTGTATTATTATGTGCACTTCCCGACTGTCCTAAATTATAAGTGTTGTCTGTAGCTAAAATATTAGATATTCTTCTAACATCTTTATTGTTTAAGTTATTTTGAACTCCTAACCCATTATCTTTTGTAAATTCTACCCTATCATTATTTATAAATTCAAATCTTTTATTCGTTGGGAAATCTAATCTATTACTATCTCTACTATTATTTTCTAATCTATTTTGTGTATTTGAAGTTCTATTTCTATTACCGTTAATTAAACTTTCATAATTTATGTGCTCTACCCGTGGTATTGCACCCTGCACACCTACGTTATGTGTATTTTTGTCCGGAGAATTCATTTTATCACTTAAATTACTAGAATTACTTAAATTTACAGAATCTATTTTATTATCAAAATTATTTATATTATTATCTATTAATATGTTATTGGTACCTGTTTTTTCTGGATTACCACCAACTGCACCTTCTTCTTCTGAACCGCTTCCACTTGATGATCTCCGCTCCGCAAAAGTAACAGATTTTCTTGATGCTGATAAAGATGTTCTAGGAGTTGATTCGACTAGAGGAGAATGTTGAAAAATTTGGTTGACTGAATTATTTGCTTTTCTCCTCAGCCAATCTGTTGTTACTGCAGTTTCTGGTTTCTTTTGTTTACGCGTTATTTTGAACTCCTAACCCATAAAATTAAATTAACTTTATTTATGTAATTATATTTTAATTGTAAAGAAATATAATAATTTATTTTAATTCCAAAATTATTAATACACACACAAAAAAAATCAATAAATTTTAATTTTGCTTTAATTTTTTTTTTACTGATCAATATAATATACACAATTTTTCAATTTTAAAACTTCTCTATTCTTTTATTTATTATTATTTTTATTTTTTTTAAAATAATCAATATTTATATAATTATTCTAGTCACTATTTTACTATTTCACTAAGTATTTTTTTATTTATTTTTTTACTAATCACTATTTAAGTTTCACTGCATGTTATCAAAAGTTATATATTTATTTATTTATTTTTAAAATTGTTACACTGCTTTTACTTATTCTTTAAATTAAATTTACCACTGTTTTATTCATTTATATTTACCACTGTTTTTATCATTAATTTTTACCACTGTTTTTTTTTATAATTTAAATTTACTACTGTTTTTATATTAGATTTACCACTGTTTTTTATATTTAGAATTACCACTATTTTTTATCATGTTTACCATATGTCACTAGCACTACAAAATTATTTAAAAAAATGTTTTCTTCAAATTTAATATTTTATTATTATCCACTGTCTATCATAAAAGCTTTAAATTTACTTAACACTGTTTATATATATATAAAAAAAATCTATTAATATCAAAAAAAAAAAAAAAAAAAAAAACAATTAACACAAAATTGATATTACCACTTTTTTATTTTTTTAAATTTCTATCCACTTCTAATTTCTAATCTCTATACATATTTACTATTTAATCCACATTATTTATTATTCTGTTCTATAATTCACTGTAATTCACTGTTCTATAATTTTTTTAAAATTTATTAATTCTTTTCTTTATTAATTAATTAAATTTTCACTGTTAACACAAATAATCCTTTTCAACCGATTTAAAAAATATATATATCAATAATTATTCGATATTTTCACCAAATGTTCCACTTTATTAAAAAAAATATTTCCCGTCGGCAAAACAATATTTCAATTTAATATAATTATGTATATATACATAAACTTTTTTAATATCACAAATATAAATTTTATATATTACCAAAACAAACTTATTGTAAATCTTTTATTATTATTGTAATCTAATATCTCAGTCAAGGTCTATTTATTATTTTTCTTATTTTCAATGTCACTATATTAAAATGAATTTTTCTTATCACTGCATAGTTTAATTTTTGTTGTATATATGTATTATATATTTATACACAATTCACTAATTTTTTTTTTCAAAAGTTTATTAATATTTTTTATATATATACGGTATATATAAAGTTTAAAAATGTTATTATCACCGAACACGTAAATTCTTACTAGAATGCGTAAATTCTAGTTAACCGGCTGCGCCAATATTATGCTATTATTCCATAACATAAATGTACTTACTTTAACTTTACTTTTACTATCTTTCTTTTATTAATAAGTACACAAGATTTATTTATTACTCATATAATTAATTCTTTATTTAACTTAATTTTACTAATAATATAATATAATTTAGCTTAATTAAAAAGTGCGTCCTAATTCTAACCGCGTCGCGAATCAACTCTTCGATTTATATTTTAATATTAATTAATTTCCAAATTGTAAAATTACAGACGGTCATTGCCTTGATTTCCGTTACTAACGAAAATCAAGGTCTTATTTATGTCGTTCAATTACCTGTTGTACATTTAATTATTAATTTGCTTAATTAACGTATTGTTAATTAAGCAATTTATTCAAATATTAAATATAATTAATAAGTGCATTATATTGGGAAATAAAGTACGCGTGTATTAAATAGGTAATTGAACTAATAACCGACCATAATTTTACACAACACAGGTCTCAATAATTATTCTGAAGACAAGTTGAACCATTCCACAAGGTTGTTCAGCCATGACATTTTTCTTCTCCCTCTACTTCTTCCAATTATTTTTCCTTGTAATGTTACTTGTAGAATCTGGTATTTGTTGTTTCTCATAATATGCCCTAGGTAGCTGAATTTCCTTTGTTTTATGGTACTTATTAATTGAGATTTCACTTTCATCCTCCTCAAAACTTCCTCGTTGGTAATTCTATCTGTCTATTTGATTTTCAGAATTGTTCTGTAAATCCAGTATTCGAATGATTGTATTTTTCTGAGGTCGCTCTGATTCAGAGTCCATGTCTACACCATACAACAAAATAGGCCAAATGTAGCACTTTAACAATTTTGATTCAAGCTAAACCGCTTTTACAAAATATATTTCTCATATTTCTGAACGTTGATCTGGCAATCTCTATTCTAGAATTTATTTCAGGGCTGGTTGTAGCGTTAGCGTCAATTACGTAAGTACCAAGATGCATAATATTTTTCACTTTTTCAATGGCATTGTTATTTAATTTTATACTGTGATTTGTCAATTGACTTTTGTTAAATAACATGTATTTTTTTTTTTAATATTTAAGTTATTTAACATTCTTTCTAATTCTTGTCCGTTATCCGATAACAACACAGCATCGTCTGCGAATTTTATGTTGTTTATTGCCACCCCGTTCACTTTAATTCCAGCATCCATACTACTAATCGCTACTTTAAAAATGTATCTGAATATGCGTTGAATAGAAAGGGTGACAATATGTACCCTTGCCTCCCCCTCTTCTGATTTCGATAGATTTTGTTGTTGTTGTTGTAGCATTTCTACAAACGTCTTCATTTAATTCACACTAATTCCAGAAAGATAGCTACTTCCTGTGGCTTCTCCCATAGTTCATTAATAATTAAAGATGTCTGCTTGGATACACAATTGAATAAGTGTGCTGTGTCATGTGTTTTGATGTTTAGTTATTCTTTTGATGTTTAGTTATTTTTGACTAAAATACAAAATGTTGTTAATAATTAATAAAGAAAAAGTATAAATAATAAACTGATATCTTACCATTTTTAAAAATATTTGTCGGTTGGCAGGAAAAAATGAGGAAGTGAAAATATTTGACACGAATTTTGAATTTTGAATAATAACTGCATTGTAACACTATGAGTACTATGATTAGGAAAAAGTAATCAAAGTAAAGGTAGTAAATTATTATTAACTAAGTTATATTAATTTTTGGATGCTGAAAAATTTAATTTAACTTATTTTATGTATTAAAAATAAAATTTAGATTTTAAGCTTGATCGTTTTTTCCCGCCAACAGACGAATATTCAAATTTCACTTTTTTTAACTATAAAAATATACAGTGAGTAAAATGATGTCTCGATCTCACTCACTTCACTAGTAATTTCTGTACCTGAATCGCTTTTAGCTACTCACTATTCACCCACTCACTTTATTAGCTGAATCTCGGTACAGATCTATAATTGTGACGAGACTGGTCTAGTATATAAAATTTGAAAAATATAAAAATAATTTTCTAAAAATAATTTTCTTTGGTACCGCTAAATAAATTTAATTACTTTAATTTAATTTGGTATAGCAAATTCAATATAGGAAATCTTATTTCAACAGCGTTTTCAAAAAGTATATGAATAATACCACAAACTAATAAACTCTATACAGACGATTATATTAGAATACGATTTTTGTCGTTTTTATGCCAGAACAAAATTCAAAAAATTTCTGGCTCCACAAAAATATTACAAACACATACACAATAAAACTCTGTAAGGCTCTGTTTCTATAGTTACGTTGTGAGAAAACAAATTTGTAATTTATTATGAAAAGATATTAAGTATGAGCAAATTTGTTTTGCATTGATTTGTTGTTTTAGCAAAGATTTTTTATGGATAATTGTGATTGAGAATAGAAAAATATATTTTCAAATTTTATTATTTCGGATGATTTTTTTTTAAAATCATTTGGCTATTTTTTAATGCAAAAGTAGTTATGTACGTATTTAAAAAAGAAAAATATTTATTTTTATTTTGAAAAATATTTTTATTGATCTTTTTCATTTCTTATTTTAGAAACTGGTTGAAAATATTTTAAAATTTAAATGCTAAGCTTTAATAATTTTTAACTTTCTATTATGATTTATTTCATTAGCTTTACTTCTTATTCTTGCGTTTTTTTGTAAAACTCCTGTTTATTAAATTTTTCTACAAGCCATGTACAATAAAAGTAAACATGGTCCGTCAGAAAACCATTTATGATATTTTTCAGAATTATTTGTTTTTGAATACAAATTTCAACTATTTTTTAAATATTAGTCGTACAACAATTACATAAAAAAAAAATATCAAACATTTTAACATGATATGCAGAAACCTAAGATACATTTTTTTGTTATAAAAATATAATTACAAAACCCAAAAAATAATTCTGATAGTAGGTACATTTGTAACAAAAATTTTGTTTGTGATAATATTTGTTTAAGAGGAACCACTTTGAATTAAGATCATATGTTTGGTTTTCTTTTATCAAAATATTTTTACAATATTCGCGATTTATTTTATTTAATATTTTAAATATTATGTATCCACAAACATATTTCATTAAATTAACTTCAATAATATAGTTTGAAATATTGATTAGTATATTCTAGACTCAACATTAAAATTATATGAATTTTTGTGAACTGAATCATTAGCTTCGTCTTTATCTTCCGTATCATAACTAATTGAATTAATCAGCTTAAAGTATATTTTACTATTTAAAGCATATTTATATATGTACCTACTTATTCACAAATATGTTAAAATATGACCAAAAAAATTTTAAAATTAGCTATACCTATAAAAATAATTTTCAGTAATTTTTCGATATTTTCACATTCACAAAATAATTTAAAATTCCAAAAAAAAAAATCAAAAAATCATAAAACTATAGTTTTTTAATTCAAATATCAAAAATGATTTGCAATGCAGTGGAGGTCAAAGTGCAAAACTTATTTTGCTGTTTTTTCTAAATTCTTATAAATTTCTCAGACTTCATTTCTCTCTCTTGCAAAAACAAAAATCATTTATATGAAATGAAAACAATTTGTATTGAACTATAGGCACGGCCGTTCAACTTCGAAGAAAATAAGAAAATGGTTTATAAAATTGACATTATTTCCGATTTCAATTTCAGCAGCGCTAGTGTCGTTTTTAGTGTAATTTTATCAATTTTTCATTTTTAGCAATTTTTTATCAATTTTATATTTGAGGTTATGTTTATGATTACAAACATTTAAAAACGTTTATGTTGATCAGTGTTTAGAAAATATATTTGTGAATTTAAATTAAAAAAAATAATAAAAGAAAGGAAAAGTGTATAAAAAATAAAAAACAAAGACAGTTAAGACAATTATAAAAATGTATGGAATTAAATGTTGTGTTCCGTATTGCGAAAATTTAAGTGCCACCAAACATTGTATAAAACTACTAATACATAATTATTATTATGGACTCAACAGGAAACTTTCCGGTTCCTCCAGGATGCAGGCAGCAACGGATGACCCAATACAAAAAAAAGCCTTCAAGTATTACCAAAAACATTTTTGTAAAAAAAGGAAAATCAATAAAATAAAAAATTTGCTATAAATTATTTTCTTTATTTATTTTTATTTATAATTAAAAAAAAAAAAAAAAAAAGGGTTATGGGCGTTATGGGAGAAAAAAAAAATAAAAGAATAGGGTTGGGAGTGAAAAAAAAAATAATAGGGTCATGAAAAATTTAGTTCCCATTTCAATTTCTATGTAAGAGTGGCGCTGTTATAGATATTTGAGAGTTGGCGATCTATTAAGTATATATTATCTATGACTATAGGTAGGTAGAGTATTTTTACAATACATACATAAATGGAGCTGCGCTAAGCCGATAATTTTTTATTTGAAAAATATCAGTGTCGACAGAAATGGTATTCTAATATAATCGTCTGTATAGTTTATTAGTTTGTGATAATACATATATAATAAAATTTTATTATGTATAAAATATAATTTGTAAAATTTTATGTTTCTTCTCCTTAATGTTCGCATCCATTTTGGATATTGGCCAACATTGAACGAATTTTTCTTTAGAGGTCGCAGGTCTCAATAATTATTCTGAAGACAAGTTGAACCATTCCACAAGGTTGTTCAGCCATGACATTTTTCTTCTCCCTCTACTTCTTCCAATTATTTTTCCTTGTAATGTTACTTGTAGAATCTGGCATTTGTTGTTTCTCATAATATGCCCTAGGTAGCTGAATTTCCTTTGTTTTATGGTACTTATTAATTGAGATCTCACTTTCATCCTCCTCAAAACTTCCTCGTTGGTAATTCTATCTGTCTATTTGACTTTCAGAATTGTTCTGTAAATCCAGTATTCGAATGATTGTATTTTTCTGAGGTCGCTCTGATTCAGAGTCCATGTCTACACCATACAACAAAATAGGCCAAATGTAGCACTTTAACAATTTTGATTCAAGCTAAACCGCTTTTACAAAATATATTTCTCATATTTCTGAACGTTGATCTGGCAATCTCTATTCTAGAATTTATTTCAGGGCTGGTTGTAGCGTTAGCGTCAATTACGTACGTACCAAGATGCTTAATATTTTTCACTTTTTCAATGGCATTGTTATTTAATTTTATACTGTGATTTATCAATTGATTTTTGTTAAATAACATGTATTTTTTTTTTTTTAATATTTAAGTTATTTAACATTCTTTCTAATTCTTGTTCGTTATCCGATAACAACACAGCATCGTCTGCGAATTTTATGTTGTTTATTGCCACCCCGTTCACTTTAATTCCAGCATCCATACTACTAATCGCTACTTTAAAATTGTATCTGAATATGCGTTGAATAGAAAGGGTGACAATATGCACCCTTGCCTCCCCCTCTTCTGATTTCGATAGATTTTGTTGTTGTTGTTGTAGCATTTCTACAAACGTCTTCATTTAATTCACACTAATTCCAGAAAGATAGCCACTTCCTGTGGCTTCTCCCATAGTTCATTAATAATTAAAGATGTCTGCTTGGATACACAATTGAATAAGTGTGCTGTGTCATGTGTGGGTGGACATCACAAAGTGTACAAGTATTGGCGATGGTTGGATCTATTCTGTTCATGTAACAATTCAGTTTTTTACACCATCCTGAGCGTAGTTGCGATAGTGTAGTTCTGGTTTTCCTGGACAATGTTGATTCTAAGTTAAATATTTGTGGTGGGCGTGTGCCTAGTACCTGGTTAGGTTTGTTGTTGTTGTTGTGGCAACTCCAGGTCTGTAAATGGGACAAAACAAACTTATAGATACAGACGATACAATACAACTACATTTATTTCATCTACTTATCTACTTAGCAAAATTGTGAATTCAATAAAAGGAAAGTAAAAAGCATTAAATCTATAGCAAAAACAAAATATAAATAAATAATAAAATTATAGCTATAAAAGAAGAGCTAAAGAAGCCTATTGCTTAGTCAAGGTGGTGGTAGACTGATCGAGGGAAATCGGTAGTCCCAAAAATTCGGCCATTTAAGTTGGTCTAGTCCATAGGTCTGCAACTACCAGTTCCGTAGGATTGGCAGAGGTGGTTAGTACCATGTGGGCCTTGGTGACAATCAGGGCAGAGATCATTGGTGTCAGGGATTATACGAGCTTGATAGCTTTGAAGAGTGCGACACCATCCTGATCGTAATTGCGCTAGGGTGGTTCGAGTTTCCCTAGGCAGAGCTTTTTCGCTCACGTCTATGGGCGGAGGACGTGTTCCAAGGACCCTGTTGGCTTGACTTGAAGAGATTGCTGCAGAGACGGCTTCGTGGTGTATCGAGCTTAAAGCTGAGCGAACCGTGGTTGGATTCCAGGTGGCCGGTATGACTGGGGTTATGTCGTCTCTATACGATCTAATGTCGTGACGGATGCAGCGTTGAGGCACCTCACTGGTTGTTATGTTGTGAACTGGGTAACTGGGGTTGTGACAAGACAGTAGGAACTGCCTTGTGAGCAGCTCATTGTGCTGTCTGACGGAGAGCATGGATGTTTCTTCATGAAGATGATCTACCCATAGCTTTATACGTTGTTAAAAGAATTTCCTTATCTTTTCCCCAATTAATTCCGGCTAGGGCTTTGAGGACCTTGTTGCGACTGTTCACTTTGTTACATATGGTCTTAGCATTCTTTGAGAAAGTAAGGAGGTTATCGAGGTGACTCCTAAAATTTTGAGATTGTTGATGGTGGGAATGATTTGTCCATCAATCATGATGTCAAGGACATTATTTACTTCCTTGGTCCAAGAGGTGAACAGTGTTGCGGATGATTTATGAGAGGCGAGGTTGAGATTCCTACTTCTTTAGAGTATACGAAATTTTAATCGGAAATTTTACCATGGACCCCCTGAAGTTACAGACCTGTATCTTGGTAGGCTTGTGGACAATCATGATACCAACCTATGTTTTAAATTTCATCCAAATCTGAGACATGAATTTTTTTTTTACATTTTTCCGTAGAACAAAAACACGTAGGTTCCCACATAAATGGGGAAATCTAACATGGTCCCACTGAAAGGATCGTTCTCATCTTGTACCGGCACCTGCGCGAAGTTTGTTAGAGCCTGTGTGCCAAATTTCATTAAAAATCGGACAAGCGGTTCTAGGAGATGTTGCTGCGCACATAAAAAGCGTACGCGTACGCGTTCCCCGGACACTTTTTTTTTTGCATTTTCGGACTCCCCGACCTCGGAAACGCCTAGAAAAAATTTTTGAGCGAACTTTTTTTTTTGACCATCCAACCCATCACCAGACTTCATAGTATTTCATACTACTCGTAAAAACGAAAATAGTTATAATATTGCTACATGGAACGTGAGAAGTTTGTTGGAAGCAGGAAAGCTGAAGAACCTAGAAATTCAAAAATATAAGTTAAAATTGGATATACTGGGAGTAAGTGAAGTACATTGGATGGGAAATGGTGAAATAAACCTAGAGAATAATTATTTCGTATACTCTCGTTCAAATGTAGAACATAGGAAAGGAGTCGGTTTTTTTATATCGAAAAAATTAAAGTAATACGTTACCAGTATAATAACCAAGAGTGACAGATTAATACTCATGCAAATAAAATGCAAACATAATTTTATTAATATTATCCAAGTGTACGCTCCAACAGTAGCTGATTGCGAAGAAGATTTATGTGACGAATTTTACAACGATTTAGAAGAATTTGTAAACAGTGTGAAGAAAGAAGATGTTAAGCTAATTATTTGGCGACTTCAACGCTAAAGTTGGTCAAGTCGAAGAAAACGAAACTGTTGGTAAATACGGAATAGGCATAAGAAACGAGAGAGGCTCCAAATTAATAATAATAATAATATATTTTATTGAGATATACAAATGAGACGATTAGTCTCTACAAATGTATATACATTAGATAATTAAATAACAAATGAAAAATGCTCTTAAAAATTAATATAATTATAAATGAAAATCAAAAATAAATTACTACATATCAATAACGATATGGTAATAACTAATACATGGTTCAAGTTGCCAAAAAGAAGGGTCTATAAATGGACGACTCCTAAAAATAATGAAGAAACCTTAATTAGAAATCAAATCGATTATATACTTGTAAATTCTTTTTTCAAAAACACCGTTAAAGCAGTTAAAACGTATCCAAGCGCTGACATTTAAACGGATCATAATTTACTCTAAAATCACAGTAAAAATCACTTTGATGTTAATGTAAGAAAAGGGTAATCCTAAGAACAGTAACGATTCACGATACAGGGAGCTATGTAAAACCATTCGTAAAAGATAAAGTAAAATTTTGGGAAAACCAATGTGTAGAAATAGATGATTTGGAAAAGCGATGATTTGGACGTTTACAATAGGTACTACCAAAAAAACCGCATCATTCTGTGCAGATTATCGGACAATAAGTTTAATGAGCCATTCGTTAAAATTACTATTGAAAATTGTACATGAACACATATATAAAAAATTGGGAGTAGACATTGATCAAACACAATTTGGATTTCAAAATGCACTGGGAACCAGAGATGCGCTCTTTATGTTCAACACCCTTGCTCAAACGTGCAGAGACGTGATACGTGAACGTTGAGGTGCACGCTTGTTTCATCGATTTCGAAAAAGCTTTGGATAGAGTACAGCATGATAAATTAATGGATATTCTCAGTCACAAAAGATTGAACACGAAAGACATTAAATTAATAGAAAACCTTTATTGGAATCAATTGGCGGTTGTTAATACACCAGATGGCATGACAAAATCTATCGTTAAATTACCTTTACCAATTTACATCGATGGTGACATTTTACCAACAGTCAATAACCCCAAAATAATGGGTGTTACATCTGATTCAATGCTATCATTTAACGCGCATGCCACCAACATCAACAACAGACTGAAAGCAAGAAACAATGTAGCTCATGGGGGAAGGATAAAGAGACGTTAATAACCACATATAAAACGATAAGGCGGCCGCTTATCAACTTTCTAACGTTCATTGGTCAAATCTTCAAGTTTCCCAAAATGCTGCACTGCGAATAGCTACTGGATGTCATACCATGGTAGATGGTGACCACTTACATACGGAAACGAAAATTCTACCTGTATTTCAGCACAACAACATGCTCTGCCAGTAATATTTGTTAGCTTGCGGCACGCATAGCACACCACCACCACGTAATATTAGGAAGTCAATAGGTCAACTTACACCTTCCATTAAGCCATTGATTACAGACGGTGCCATAACTCAAGTAACCTATAATACTGGTTTGAAATCCATACATACCAAGATGGTCAACAACACCATCAGCAATTACAAACCTAACACCCTAATACGACGTTTGGTTCTACGCACCGGAGGGACCCCGGCGTACATCAACCGATGAACTCCGGGCCATGGAACGTCAACCCAACAACAGGTATGTTGTCAGCCCTCAGTTCAGATCACCTCCCCATCGTGATCACAGTGGAGGAACCAGATAGCTTCATCACGTCTGAACAGCGAACTTACTTGAACCATAATAAAGCGAACTTCATTGACGATAAACTATCCAGTTTACCGGACCCACTGAACGCTGAGGCTGGTGAGAAGTCTTCCGTGACATTATCGTCCAGCTGGTCGAATCAAAAAGATCATAACGTACTTTCCAGCAGAAGCCACCAGTCTTACTGAGCAGCGTGACCATTTAAGAGCCACGGATCCAAGCGATGTCCATATAGCTCAGCTAACCCAGGACATACACAAAATTGTGGCCGATCATCGGCGGCCTATATGGCTGAGCCACCTTGAACACTGCACGCTTGGTTCCAAAAAACTCTGGTCGACAATAAAAGGTCTTACTGGTAAACGTCAAACACAAGGCCTCACTGCTATTACGTTCAATGACCAACAGTACGTCAATAGTAAAAAATGCGCCAGTCATTTCGCCCGGCAATTTATTGAACATCCACAATCACTGGACAAATCCATCCGTCCTGCGTTGCGTAAGCTAAAGGCTCTAAAGAAGGACCCAAACTTCCGTACCTTCACTCCACTTGAAGTGCAAGATGCCATCAAAAGCGCTAGGCCCAGATGGCATCTAGATGGTAATGTTGAAGAATCTGCATACCACCGCCATTGGTTACCTAACCAAGATCTTCAACCTTGCACTTGGGAATATTTTCATTCCTTATGTTTGGAAAATTGCCAGGATCATTCCAATACTTAAACCTGGCAAACCACAGAGTGAAGGTACGTCCTTCTGGCCAAGTTCGCTGTTATCCCCTGTTGCCAAAACGTTGGAGTTACTTCTGCACCCTCTGCTCCAACATCACATTAAACTGGCAGATCACCAACATGGCTTCAGGAAACAGCGAAGCACAACAACTGCCTTAGCTGAGCTTACCACAGAAATTGCCGATGACTTGAACCATCGTCGGCCGCATTGGCGTACTGTTGTAGTGGCACTACATCTGGTTCCTCCACTGTGATCACGATGGGGAGGTGATCTGAACTGAGGGCTGACAACATACCTGTTGTTGGGTTGACGTTCCTTGGCCCGGAGTTCATCGGTTGATGTACGCCGGGGTCCCTCCGGTGCGTAGAACCAAACGTCGTATTAGGGTGTTAGGTTTGTAATTGCTGATGGTGTTGTTGACCATCTTGGTATGTATGGATTTCAAACCAGTATTATAGGTTACTTGAGTTATGGCACCGTCTGTAATCAATGGCTTAATGGAAGGTGTAAGTTGACCAATTGACTTCCTAATATTACGTGGTGGTGGTGTGCTATGCGTGTCGCAAGCTAACAAATATTACTGGCAGAGCATGTTGTTGTGCTGAAATACAGGTAGAATTTTCGTTTCCGTATGTAAGTGGTCACCATCTACCATGGTATGACATCCAGTAGCTATTCGCAGTGCAGCATTTTGGGAAACTTGAAGATTTGACCAATGAACGTTAGAAAGTTGATTAGCGGCCGCCTTATCGTTTTATATGTGGTTATTAACGTCTCTTTATCATTCCCCCATGAGCTACATTGTTTCTTGCTTTCAGTCTGTTGTTGATGTTGGTGGCATGCGCGTTAAATGATAGCATTGAATCAGATGTAACACCCATTATTTTGGGGTTATTGACTGTTGGTAAAATGTCACCATCGATGTAAATTGGTAAAGGTAATTTAACGATAGATTTTGTCATGCCATCTGGTGTATTAACAACCGCCAATTGATTCCAATAAAGGTTTTCTATTAATTTAATGTCTTTCGTGTTCAATCTTTTGTGACTGAGAATATCCATTAATTTATCATGCTGTACTCTATCCAAAGCTTTTTCGAAATCGATGAAACAAGCGTGCACCTCAAAGTTCACGTATCACGTCTCTGCGCGTTTGAGCAAGGGTGTTGAACATAAAGAGCGCATCTCTGGTTCCCAGTGCATTTTGAAATCCAAATTGTGTTTGATCAATGTCTACTCCCAATTTTTTATATATGTGTTCATGTACAATTTTCAATAGTAATTTTAACGAATGGCTCATTAAACTTATTGTCCGATAATCTGCACAGAATGATGCGGTTTTTTTGGTAGTACCTATTGTAAACGTTGACTTTAACTATTTCTCTGGAATTGTACCACTGCTGTAAATTTTATTTAAAACTTTGGTTAATAACTTTACTCCTTCATCATCTAACAATTTCATGATTTCATTAGTTATTCCATCGGGACTGATTTCACTTCATCTACATTCTACACTAATCGTTGGACCTTCTGCTTCATTTATATCAGAAAAAGCGAATCTGGTATAATTAAATAATTCTGTTACGTAGTTTTTCCATCTCTCTTTTATCTGTATAAGCAATAATTTTACCGTTTTCATCTTTTAGGTAACCATGAAACTTTTTTTTACCTCTACCCGACACTTTTTATTTTTTTGTGTAGTTGAAAGTAATTATGTCGCTTTTCCAAATCATCTATTTCTACACATTGGTTTTCCCAAAATTTTACTTTATCTTTTACGAATGGTTTTACATAGCTCCCTGTATCGTGAATCGTTACTATTCTTAGGATTACCCTTTTCTTACATTAACATCAAAGTGATTTTTACTGTCGCTGAGAGTAAATTATGATCCGTTTAAATGTCAGCGCTTGGATACGTTTTAACTGCTTTAACGTTGTTTTTGAAAAAAGAATTTACAAGTATATAATCGATTTGATTTCTAATTAAGGTTTCTTCATTATTTTTAGGAGTCGTCCATTTATAGACCCTTCTTTTTGGCAACTTGAACCATGTATTAGTTATTACCATATCGTTATTGATATGTAGTAATTTATTTTTGATTTTCATTTATAATTATATTAATTTTTGAGAGCATTTTTCATTTGTTATTTAATTATCTAATGTATATACATTTGTAGAGACTAATCGTCTCATTTGTATATCTCAATAAAATATATTATTATTATTATTAATTTGGAGCCTCTCTCGTTTCTTATGCCTATTCCGTATTTACCAACAGTTTCGTTTTCTTCGACTTGACCAACTTTAGCGTTGAAGTCGCCAAATAATTAGCGTAACATCTTCTTTCTTCACACTGTTTACAAATTCTTCTAAATCGTTGTAAAATTCGTCACATAAATCTTCTTCGCAATCAGCTGCTGTTGGAGCGTACACTTGGATAATATTAATAAAATTATGTTTGCATTTTATTTGCATGAGTATTAATCTGTCACTCTTGGTTATTATACTGGTAACGTATTACTTTGATTTTTTCGATATAAAAAAACCGACTCCTTTCCTATGTTCTACATTTGAACGAGAGTATACGAAATAATTATTCTCTAGGTTTATTTCACCATTTCCCATCCAATGTACTTCACTTACTCCCACTATATCCAATTTTAACTTATATTTTTGAATTTCTAGGTTCTTCAGCTTTCCTGCTTCCAACAAACTTCTCACGTTCCATGTAGCAATATTATAACTATTTTCGTTTTTACGAGTAGTATGAAATACTATGAAGTCTGGTGATGGGTTGGATGGTCAAAAAAAAAGTTCGCTCAAAAAAAATTTCTAGGCGTTTCCGAGGTCGGGGAGTCCGAAAATGCAAAAAAAAAAAGTGTCCGGGGAACGCGTATGCGTACGCTTTTTATGTGCGCAGCAACATCTCCTAGAACCGCTTGTCCGATTTTTAATGATATTTGGCACACAGGCTCTAACAGGCTTCGCGCAGGTGCCGGTACAAGATGAGAACGATCCTTTCAGTGGAACCATGTTAGATTTCCCCATTTATGTGGGAACCTACGTGTTTTTGTTCTACGGAAAAATGTAAAAAAAAAATTTCATGTCTCAGATTTGGATGAAATTTAAAACATAGGTTGGTATCATGATTGTCCACAAGCCTACCAAGATACAGGTCTGTAACTTCAGGGGGTCCATGGTAAAATTTCCGATTAAAATTTCGTATACTCTAGAGCAGCGTTTCCCAAAGTTTTTTCATCGCGGCACCCTTTTTGATTTCAAATTTTTGACGGAACCCTATTTAAGAAACTTTTCTGATTTAATTTTTTAAAAAAAGTTCCCTATGTGGAGAAAGTTCCTTATATGAAGAAAAAGAATTAATTCAAAAAAATCCATCATAAAATCGTTTGTCAATTTAATTTTAAAAAAGATTGGTGAAAATGAAATGGTAAATGGTAAAATTGTTGATATTAAGTCAATTTAAAATTCAATTTTATTCAAAATAAAATTATTAGGCCAAAAAAACAATTATAAATCATAACTCTTAATTTAATTATTTATATTTTTGATATACAGCATTTTCACGAAGTCTTCTGAGTAACAAAACCTCTTGGTATTCTAAATTGCTCTCCTCGGCCCACTCCATAAAGTCATATTAAATGAATTAATAACTGGTCAATATCAGTAGACCTAAGTATTTCTTCATTTTTATTTGTAAGTGAACTCCTTTTTGTTTTCATTTTTCGAACGGCTATTCAAATTGAAGATATTGAAATTAATTTTTGAACCTTATATCGATGGTTCCTTATATCGAAAATTTACGTAATACAAAAAATAAAATAAATTCATTCGATTGTTGATTAATTTTAAATTCGTATTTTTAATGCGTATTTTAAAACAATATAATTAAAAAAAACTGTGGTTTCCCTTTTTTGTTTTATTGACTTTAAAATCTATAACTGCAATAAAAAGATTGTTCGCGTAATGCAAATGTTGCCATATCTAGTTTTTATATAGTGAATGAAATGGAATTGGCACATATGAAATAGCATGGAATTTTTAAAGGCAATATCAATGAAATTGAAAAATAATTTTATATTGGATCGAATAAAATCGAGGATTATTTATTAATCTTTATTTATAAATCTTTTTTTTATAAATTATTTATTTACAAAAAGTTCGCCGAACCCCTGCTATCAGTCCACCCACTTTGGACCCCACTTTGGGAAACGCTTCTAGAGCATATAGTAATTTTTATCTAATTAGCATAAATTTTGGTACATATGATAGTTTCTGTATGTACTTGGTGTCTGTAAAATTTAAAGTCGATACTTCAGTGGGTCCATGTAAAAATCCGTAATTACTTTTCATAAGTTCAACTCTATATCTACAGTACCTTTCACCCAATTTCAATGATATTGAATACACAGTTTCATTTAGTTATCTATTTGATACTCCACAAATTTGTAGTTGGTAGGTATTGTACGTTCATGGGAAACTAATATATGAGCAACTTAGTTTCCGAAGAATATTTGCTTTATGTTGTACAGCTTGTAATTATTATCCAATTTCCATGAAATTTGGTACACAGGTTGAGTTCATGATTCTGCATAGGTTGACCAAATTACAGGTTAGTAGAATTAGGGGGTCCATGTTAAATTTCCGATTTCATTTTTAATTTTTTTTTTTCATATGTTCTACAGCATATAGTAATTGTTAACCGATTTCAAAGATATTTTATATATAGGCTAATTTTGTGATCTAGTTGGCTCTCCTGAAATTTGGAGACCTTCAGGGGGTTCCTAGAAAACAGTTTTAGTTTCCGAATTTTATATAATTACGTGTTTTATAGCATGTAATTATTATCTGATTTTAATGAAATTTGGTACAAAGGTAGACCTTCTGATTATGCAAGTGTTGGCCATGATAGAAGTTAATACCTTCAGGGGGTCCATACTAAAATTTCCGATTAAAATTTCATATGCTCTAGAGTATATGGTATTTATTATCTGATTTGCATGAAATTTGACACACATAATAGCTTCCTTATGTACTTACTGTCTGCAAAGTTTAAAGTCGGTAATCCAGTGGGTCCATGTTAAAATGTCCAATTATATTTCACAAGTTCAATACTCTACATCATACAGTAATTGGAACCCAATTACAAATATATTTCAAACACAGCTTGAATTTGTGACCTACTTATTGCTCCAAAAATTTGTATCAGGTAGTTTTATTGTGTTCATGGGAAACTAATATATGAGCAACTTAGTTTCCAAAGAATATTTCATATGTTCTACACCATATAGTAATTAATATCAGTTTGCAATAAAATTTGGTACATAGGTTGGATTCGTGATTACGCATGTGTAGCCTAATGTAGACGTTAGTAGCTCTAGGGGGTCCATGCTAAAATTTCCGATTAATATTTCATATGTTCTAGAACATATGGTAAATATTATTCAATTTCAATGAAATTTTGTACACAGGTTGGATTCGTGATTACGCATGTGTAGACTAAGGTAGAAGTTAGTAGCCTGAGGGGGTCCATGCTAAAATTTCCGATTAATATTTCATATGTTCTAGAACATATGGTAAATATTATTCAATTTCAATGAAACTTTGTACACAGGTTGGATTCGTGATTACGCATATTTATACTTAATATAGTTATTTTAATAATATTATTTATTATTAAAAAAATAAAAATATAAAATTAAATCAATAAATAATAAAGATGAGCAATTTTGAAGAAAGCACTGTTTGTTACAAAGATAATGTTAATTACAAAAAACTTTTGGACATAAATCGCTGTTAAACAACAGTTATCTGCTCCCCCTAGTTAGCAGCTTTTTTCGGTTTACAATAATATTATTAAACGTATTGTTATTTATGATGTCACTAATGTTGCTATTGTTATGTTGTTGTGGTTTAGGTTGCTTTTGGTGTTACTAATGTTGTCATTGCTACTATTCGTGTTACTATTGTTGTTCTATTTTACGATATTTATTATGTTTGTATTGATGTTGATGTATTTTTTATTAGGGTTTATATTATTGTAAAATTTGTTATTTTTCATATTGATGTTTGTGTTATTGTTGTATGTGTTGATAGTTTTCAATGTTGTTAAAATAGGGATGTTATTATAATCAAGGTGGTTTCCCATTTTCTTTTTGCCGTATTATCTGTCTAGTGATTTGAAAATGTTAAATTTTTATGGAATCACAAATTATTTCTTTATCTTGTTGATTTTTATTTTGATTTTGAACCAACAGAGTTTCGTCTTAGTTTATCTACACTAACTTATTTAATTTTTTACTCTTGGGTGTTCTGCCCCTTTTTATGTTTTCTGTTTCGATAGCTTTCCCATCGACAATGGTAATTTCTTACGGTTGTGCCGTTTATTTGGTGTAAAATCGTTTTTCATAGAGCAGTTGGTATTTTCTATGGTTTTTCTGTTTTCGAAAACTTCTTCTTTTGTAATTTGAGAAAGGAAACTAATTAGAATTGGTCTATTATTGTTTTTGCTGTTATTATCTGTACTGATTTTACCAATTCTTCTTGTGAAGTCCTTGATAGTAATAGGCACTTTTACTCTAACTGAAATAAATTGAATTTCAATAAATCGTAGGGGATTCCAATAAATCGACTCAGTTTTGTAGGTTCTTAATTTGTTCGTTAGTTTGTTGGAAGTTGCTATTAATATCTGCTATTGCCACTTGTATTTTATTATTGAAATATTCTTTTAATTCTTTTTTCAAATCTTTAACATCCGATTTTACTTATGAAAATTCAGTATTTAATTTGTTTAATAAACTGACAATATCAGATAAGCTTTGCGAATCTCCCATTATTAATTTATGCTTAGTAATTTTCACTAAGTTGAGGTTAGGTTAATTTTCTGCTAACTAAATAAATAGAAATTACTATATTTGTTACCAAACTAGTTATTTCACCAATAAATCCTCTGTTTCAACTTTCGATTTATGTTGAATTATTTAATTAAAAAGCGAGAATAATTATATATTATTTATCAAATCTTTATAGATAGAATATTTTATGACTTTAGAAAAAACAGTATTGCCAATAAATATCTGTTCCATCTCAATATAAATGATAAATAAGTTTTATATTAACATGAAATATTTTTAAAGTTCTCGGAGATGTAATAAACCTGAAGAAGGCTTCAGTTCTAAACGATGTATTGCTTGGTTTAGAGAATACACAACATCCGATGAACCAGATACTCTAGGTAAAAGTAAATATGTTTGCTAAATTATTTTTTAATTCTTAATTATATTTAATCGTAGGTCCTGATGGAATGGAAAAATTTTGCGATGATATATCTGTCGAACCGGAAAATGTTGTAATGTTAGTTCTTGCTCATAAAATGGGTGCAAGACAAATGGGATTTTTTACTCAATATGAATGGCTGAAGGGATTAACAGAATTGCAATGTGATACCATTGCTAAAGTGCAAACTAAATTGGTATATTTAAAAAACTGTCTCAATGATCCCACCACATTTAAGAACATATATAGATACTCATACGATTTTGCAAGGGTAAATAAATTATTTTATAATAATTCTGCCTACTTTAAAAATTTCTTTAGGATAAAGATCAACGAAGTATGGATGTAGATACAGCTAAAGCAATGTTGCATTTACTCTTAGGAAATCAATGGACACTTTATACTCAATTTGCACAGTTTCTTGAGCAGTCTAAATATAAAGTAATAAATAAGGATCAGTGGTGCAACATACTGGAATTTTCAAAAACAATAACTATTGATTTGTCAAATTACGACATCGATGGAGCATGTAATATAAATATAATAAATTTATTTTTTAATTATATATTGCTTCTTCGTAGGGCCTGTTTTATTAGATGAATTTGTAGAATGGCTGAGACATCGAAAAGTGCAAATTACAAGTTGAATTTAAGAAATAAGAACTGAAATATTTTTATAATTATAAATTCATTTGATGAAAATATAGAAGGCGATTTCTTAAACGTTTATTCGCCTAATTTAAGATATAAATAATGGATTCAACTAAAAAGTTTACCTTGAAGCTGAGGTTTTTCAGGTTTAGAAATATGCTCTTACACAAGGATATATGAATTACTGAAATATACAGGGTGTCTCAATAGGTATAGTCGATGCTTATGGAGTATGTTCCTTGGTTCATTTTATGACGAAAATGGTTCTACAGAAATTTCCCGAATTGTGCCGTTACAGAATTAACGCCATTTAAAATAAATTTACGAAGTCAGAATTTTTTTTAAAAATTTAAACAATTTTAGAAAAGACCTAATTTTTATTGAAATTTTTTATTTTTATTTTATTACATAACCCGAGTGCTCACATAATTTACTACAAACCCGTAGTACTTCTTTTTTTCTGCAATCATTAGTTTCTGAGTTATTGACGTTTTAAATGTATGGTCACAAGCCACTGAAAAAATATAAAAACTAAAGTATTGGTTAAAAGTAATATACGATTAATACATTACGTTATAAATAATTTTCAATATGATTTCCATTTTGTAATAAACATATCTAAATTCGCCTAGTTATAACGTCAACCATGATGAATCTTTCTAAATTCTCCTTTAGTTTTATGCAAGCATTTTCAATACGAGCTATCAATTACTCTCGTGTTTCTATTTATATTTCAAATATATATTGGCCTATTACGTCCAATCCATCGTTATGGATAATATTCATTAAACCATTGTTGAACATTTCTGGAAAAATGCGCAGGAGCTCCATCTTGTGGGTATATGATATTATTTCGTATAATAAGACATAGTTCATCCAGTATTGTTGGTTTAGAAACTGGAGATCATTTTCACCATTAAGCCTTTCGGGAAGGAACAACGGTCCCATAAATGTGTTTCCAATAAATACACGTTAACACTAAACTGCCTTTGAAAAGATGATTTTCGCTTGATATAAAGATTTTGCTGGTGCCATTCATGTAGGTTATGAAAATTTGTTACTCCATCCCTGGTAAAATAAGCGTCATCTGTACACAAAATTAATTGTAATTATGTTGAAGTATTTTCTTGATTGCTTAAAACATTGATTAAATATATACAGATAATACCATAGATAATTCTGCCGCTACGTTTGAGCTATAGCGCTGGTATCGCTAAAATATGAGATAGCAAAAAGAAAAGAGATAACTATACTGTTTGAGTTATTTCCAATTTATTTCTTGCATGTGTATGTAAAAAGAAAAACCTGTTTTCTTGTTATTTTTGTAACAAATATTATATTGAAATTTTAAATTTATAATTGAAATTTGTGATTTGGAAAAAATATTTACATCGATGAAAATCAATCATAGGGTACCTATATGAAAATATATGTTCAAAATGTTACAAATGCAATATTATATTTTTATGATATATAGGTTTTTCGGGTCAACTTAACGTTTTTTAATTTCAAATTCAATTTTTTTCAAACCACATTAACGTTTTTTTTTTTCAAATCAACATAAATATTTTTTATTTCAAATTAAAATTTTCCAAAAAAAAGTATAGTACCTAATATAAGGACCGGAATTTTATTTCATAAGAAAACTTTTATTTGTGTTTTTTTTTGGACAAACCAACTTATTTTGTACACATATATTATAAAGTCAATAAGAAAATTAATTTAATTATTTAATTGTGCATTATAAAAATTTGTATCAATCTGAATCGTCTTTCACTTGTATTATTCTGCGATAATGAGCTAATACTAAGGAATTGAATTATTAGAGGAACTGTCACTCAGTTCACTGTTTACTTCATTTCTAGATGTGTAATATATTATTGTTCATTTTTATGCTAATTGAATTTTATATGATTTAATTAAAAGAAAATTATAATTTTGAACTTTATTAACTTAATTTTCACGACCAACTTTCATACTAATTTGTGAAAAGTGTAAGGTAATAAAAATTTGATAAGCTCCTAATATTAAAGAAACCTAAACAATTGAGTTATGTAATGTGAATATGATAAATAAGACTACATACTGATTTGGTTCTTTATTTTAGCTAGTGTTTATCTATATACATAAATATAATTTAAAGTTGTATTTTTTGGAAAATTTTAATTGGAATTTAAAAAACGTTAATTTGAAATTTAAAAAATTCAACTTGAAATGAAATATATTTATGTTGAATTAAAAAAACGTTAATTTGATTTGAAAAAAAAAATTAATTTGAAATTAAAAAACATTAAGTTGACCCGGAAAACCTATATATAAAGACTGTACTGGGTTTTAAAAATAATTTAACAATTTGAAATTTAAAAAAATTGTTGTTTATTTGTAATAACAGAAAAGCAATTTTAAAAGAAAAAGAATCTATAATTTTCAACACTGCTCTCATTTTCCACAAATTTATTGGGCATTGCACTAAAATTTATTCTAGTTCTGAATGCACTACCATTAATAAATTTAGGAAATATATATTTTAGTATTTTTTGGAACATTTACTAAATTTTCATTTCCTGAATTCTTAATCCATATATCCCGTCTACTGTTTTTTGGAACTAAAAATCTAGACACTCCACTTGTATTACCTAATTATAAGTAATATAAGAGTTTAAGAAAATAATTTACATATAAAGGATGAAAATTTTATTTTTCTATTTAAATTGAAAAAGTATAAATTAGTAATCGAGTATCTAATCCTCATCAATCTCAGAGCCAAGCTCCATCTTCTCGTAGGAAAGAAAATGGGGCCCGAAAAAGTGACTGATAATTTGTTTGGATCAGCGAAAACAAGCATAAGGAGAGATAATGTTAGTATGTTATGTTAAAGAGAAACATATATATAGAAAGAAATTATCTTTTTATCCTTAAGCTTGCTTTCTTGCACTTTCTCACATGCTGAGAAATAATTTACTATCCGCAATGGATTAAGCTCTAATTTAAAATAAAAATATAAAATAAAAAATAAAAAAAGCGTGCTAGATTGCAATTAGCAGTTTGTAATAATCAAAAATCATGAAAAAACCATTCGTCAAAATAAATATTAAATATGTGTATAAAAACAAACAAATTAAAAGGGTTACCACTAGCTTCGGGCTTCATCGATCTAGGAAGAACGCTACTACTTCCCTCCACTGTCACCCATTAATTTGAGAATTTAAAAAATTATAAATGAAATATAATAACAAATCATGCTAATTGCAAATAGCAGTTTGTTATAAAAATCGAAATTAATGAAATCGAAAATCGTCAAATACTATATATTTATTTTATATTTTAAACATAAAAAATAACATATACATACTTATAATTAAGTAAAACATATAATATAAATATACATATAACACAAATATACATATACATATAAGACAAATACATAAAAAAAACTCATTGACTCAAGATCCTTTTAAGCTGAAGTTTGCTGTTATTAAAGTCAAATTTCCCGCCACTATTATTAACTTCGCGTAACATTCTCGAAATGGGTTCATTTTTCCCATAATCTGTGCTATGAAATAAAAATCTACGTTGGACCGCCTCAACTCTTTGTATATGTACCAGTTGATATGGTGACCAAACTTGACTAGCGTATTCCAGTATCGGCCTAACATAAGTCATATATAAAGCCCTAGAAACGTAAGGGTCAGAAAACTCCTTAGACCACCGTTTAACAAAGCCAAGCATAGAGTTAGCCCTACTAACTATATTATCGAAATGGGAGTGGAAGTTTAAGTTACTGTCACAGAGAATTCCTAAGTCACGAATAGCCGTGACTCTTGGAACAAACGCACCATTAAGATAATAATCACGAGGTGGATGGCGAATGCGTTTACGGGAAAACGTAATAGCTTGGCATTTGTTAACATTGAGCTCCAGATGGTTCTTTTGACACCAAATTGAAAATTTATTTAAATCCTCCTGAAGGACAGTACTATCAGAGGGAGATGAAATTATTTTAGAAATTTTCATATCATCCGCATAAATATTGGATTCTGACTTTTTTATAATTAAAGTAACATCGTTTATGGATAAAATAAAAATTAGTGGACCAAGGTGGCTGCCCTGAGGCACTCCAGACTTAGCCGTAAATGAGATCGAAGTAGCTGACCTAAAAAGTACCCTATATTGACGATTTATTAAATACGATTCTAACCAAAGTAAAAAAGAAGGTGGAAACCCAAGTGCTTGAAATTTGAACAGAATAATCTCATGCGAAAGTTTGTCAAAAGCTTTACTAAAGTCAGTAGTGATAGCATCGACGTCATGACCAACTTCCATTGCATTAAGACTGCTAGACACGAATTCCGTTAAATTAGTGGTCGTCGATCTGCCCTTCAAAAACCCGTGTTGTTTAGGTGAAATCAGGGATTTACAGTGAAAGAAGAGGGTATCATAAACAATACTCTCAAAAAGTTTAGGAACGCAGGATAGCTTGGCTATGGGCCTGTAGTTACAAATTTCAGCTTTACAGCCCTTTTTATGTACGGGGATAATAAAAGAATCCTTCCAAAAACTTGGAAATATCCCCACTGACATAGATTTATTGAGAGGCTGTGCTAGGCTATCGCTGCATTTCTTTAAAACAATTGCTGGCAGACCGTCAGGACCAGATGAATAATCATCTTTTAAATTTCTAATTTTATCAACCACCGTTTCTAAATTAATATTTACACTTACTAAAGATGTCTGAAAATTATTATTTAAATAAGAAAAGTAATTAACGTCTGGCACAAAAACATTATCAATAAAAGCTTTATTAAAAAAATCAGCGAAGTGATTAGAAACAACTTCGGGATCATTTGATGAATGATTATCATATTTTAATGTGGAAGGGTACCCGTCAGATTTCCTTTTAATATTAATAAATTTCCAGAATTTTTTCGGATCTGAAATAATGTCAAACTGCGTTTGACTTATATAATTATCATATAGATCTTTAGATAACACAGAAAATTCGTCAGATACGCTAACATATTCCGAAAAAGCACAGTCCGACCTAGTTGTTAGAAACTTACGCCATAATTTATTCCTATTGTTTCGTAATGAGCGAAGTTCATTATTGTACCATGGAGGCGAAAAAACAAGGTTTTTTTGGATGTAAATTGGAACTGATAGTTCTATGCACTCAAAAATTAGAGCATAAAAATTAGAAATCATTAAATCAATGTTATCATTAGAATTAAAAATTATATCAAAATTGACATTACTAAGTAAAAAATTTAATTTATCAAAATCAGTTTTACGAAAATTGAAACGATAAGGATATAAAGTAAAATAAGTTCTTATTTTAAAGTGAAAAGTCTATTACGTAAAAGGAATATTTACACTTTAAAATATGAGCTTACTTTACTTTATACTTTTTCAAATTAAATAGAAAAATAAAATGTTCATCCTTTATATCTAAATTATTTTCTTAAACTCTTATATTACATATAGTTATTTCTTTTATACACACTCAGGCATAAAAAATATATTTTATATTATATTTTTTACATACACTTTTGCATTAAAAAAATATTTTCTATATAATATATTTTATCCCTTTCTTATAGCAGTAAGTTAAAAGTTTTTTTGTCTCACTGCCCTTAGTGAACGTTTATAATATTGTCAATATTGTGTACCTTTTTTATTTACATGTGAAAGACTGAAAAAAAAATCAAAAATTTACACATTTTTCAAGTGGCATCATCTTAATATACTTAATCAATGCTTAAAAGTAAGCGGCAGAATTCAAATCGACGAGGTAAATCAGTTGGAAGCAACTATTGAACTGGAGTGTAGTGGAATGGATGCTGATGTTCTTTTGAAAGTACTCGCCATACTTTACATTTACTAACGCCTAACTGAATAGCAGCCCGTTGTGTGCTGATGGTCGGTTGTCGCGTAATCAAATCCAAAATTATATCATAAATGTTTACATTTCTTGCACTTCTAGCAATTTCTCTAGCGTAAGGATTTCCCGCAATCGTCTATTAACATTTTCTCTGATCTGGCACTCGTCTATGTGGATATAGGTTTGCATGCAATGATGAGCCAATAACTCAGAAACTAATGATCGCATAAAAAAAGTATTAATACGAGTTTGTTGTAAATTATGTGAGCACTCCGATTATGTAATAAAATAAAAAAAACCTTAGTGACTTTATCAATAAAAATTAGGTTTTCCTAAAAATTGTACAAATTTTTTAAAAAAAATTCTGACTTCTTAAATTTATTTTAAAAGAACAGTAGGTCGGATGAGGTTACTGATTCATTCCAATAAGCCCAATTTTGTTGTTCTCCGTTAAATTTTGTGCAAAATACTTCAAATTTCAGTGATTTACCAAAAAATAAAATTACAAAATTTTCAAATGGCGTTAATTCTGTAACTAGACATTTCTGGAAATTTCTGTAGGAATACACTCCATAAGCATGGTTTATACCTATTGAAACACCTTGTATTTCAAACAATTAACCATATTAGGTCGTAGCAAACAGTATTAGATGTCAAATTCGAATACCTTGTTACTATTACGCAATCTTGTGTTTCTTGTCTAAACACATTTTGGTTTCAAAACACATCTTAGTATTACGCAACCTTGTTACTATTACCACAAACTAATAAACTATATACAGACGATTATATTAGAATACGATTTTTGTCGTTTTATGCTAGAACAAAATTCAAAAAATTTCCAGCTCCACAAAAATATTACAAATACATACACAATAAAACTCTATCTACAGTGACGTTGTGAGAAAACAAATTTGTGATTATGAAGCAACAACAAACAAATGCAAAACAAATTTGCTCATACTTCATATTATGAAGTAATGAACAAATTTGTTTTGAATTTGTTTGTTGTTGCTTTTGCAATGATTTATGATAATTGAGAATAGAAAAATATATTTTTCCAATTTTGTTATTTCGATTTCTAAATTTTTTTTTTTTTTAAAAATCATTTCACTATATTTTAATGCAAATATACTTATGTACCTATTTAAAAAAGAAAAGCATATTTTTATTTTGACAAATACTTTTTAATTTTTTTATTTTAAAAACTGGTTGAAAATATTTTAAATTTAAATTAAGCTTTAATTATTTTTAGCTTTCTATTGTTATTTCATTAGCTTTTCTCCTTATTCTAGCATTCTTTTTTTTATAAAATTCCTCTTTATTAAGTTTTTGTGAAAGCCATGTAGATGCTTTCTTAATAAAAGTAAAATTAAAAATTCAAGAATTTTATGTCTATGATTTAAACATGGTCCGTCAGAAAACCATTTATAATATTTTTTAGAATTTTTTTGTTTCCTGAATACAAATGTCAACTATTTTTACGAGTAGTATGAAATACTATGAAGTCTGGTGATGGGTATGGTCGAAAAAAAAAGTTCGCTCAAAATTTTTTTCTAGGCGTTTCCGAGGTCGGGGAGTCCGAAAATGCAAAAAAAAAAAGTGTTTAGGGGACGCGTATGCGTTCGCTTTTTATGTGCGCAGCAACATCTCCTAGAAGCGCTTGTCAGTTTTTAATAAAATTTGGCACACAGGCTCTAACATACTTCACCCCGGTGCCTTTACAAGATGACATCGATACTTTCAGTGGGACCATGTTAGATTTCCCTATTTATGTGGGACCCTATGTGTTTTTGTTCTACGGAAAAAATCAAAAAAAAAATCATGTCTTAGATTTGGATGAAATTTGGAACATAAGTTGGTATCATGAATGTCCACAAGCCTACCAAGTTACAGGTCTGTAACTTCAGGGGGTCCTTGGTAAAATTTCCGATTAAAATTTCGTATGCTCTAGACTAGAGCATATACTAATTATTATCTTATTAGCATAAATTTTGATACTTATGATAGTTTCCGTATGTACTTGGCACCTGTAAAATTTAAAGTCGATACTTCAGTGGGTCCATGTAAAAATCCGTAATTACTTTTCATAAGTTAAACTCTATATTTACAGTACCTTTCACCCAATTTCAATGATATTGAATACACAGTTTTTAGTTATCTATTTGATACTCCACAAATTTGTAGTTGGTAGGTATACTACGTTCATGGGAAACAAATATATGAGCAACTTAGTTTCCGAAGAATATTTGCTTTATGTTCTACAGCGTGTAATTATTATCCGATTTCAATGAAATTTGGTACACAGGTTGAGTTCATGATTCTGCATAGGTTGACCAAATTACAGGTTAGTAGAATTAGGGGGTCCATTTTAAATTTCCGATTTCATTTTTAATATTTTTTTTTTCATATGTTCTACAGCATATAGTAATTGTTAACCGATTTCAAAGATATTTTATATATAGGCTAATTTTGTGATCTAGTTGGCTCTCCTGAAATTTGGAGACCTTCAGGGGGTTCCTAGAAAACAGTTTTAGTTTCCGAATTTTATATAATTACGTATTTTATAGCATGTAATTATTATCTGATTTTAATGAAATTTGGTACAAAGGTAGACCTTCTGATTATGCATGTTTTGGCCATGATAGAAGTTCATACCTTCAGGGGGTCCATACTAAAATTTCCGATTAAAATTTCATATGCTCTAGAGCATATGGTATTTATTATCTGATTTGAATGAAATTTGACACACATAGTAGCTTCCTCGTGTACTTTGTTTTATATATAATAAATAACTGAACTACTCACTATTATATTTATATATTATATTTCAATGTAATTTACTCAATAATAAATACATATATTGTTATATATAGAGTACTGAGGCAGTCTACTCACAACTCATTATATAAAGATCTTAAATAAATTAAGTTAAATAAAATTGATATTATTTTAAAGTCTATCTTCTTAATTTAACATGGCGCAGTCGTAATTTATATAATTAATTTTGTTTTTAAAAAATATAAAAAAAAGTTTGTGTAAAAACTTACATAAGTATTACATAATTAAACTTTAAATAAATGGGTATTTAAAAATAAATAAATTACAAGAAATATTGTTATAGCGACACGTGGTTAAAAATATAAGATTTTTAATACGTAAAATTAAGCTAATTATTAAAACAAAACAAAAAATTGGATGGAAGAATCAATCCAGATAAAGAAAGAAGTAGAGTCTGATAGTGGCGACAGTACAGACCAAAATAGCTCAATAGAAGAAGACAGTTTTGAAAGTACTGATTTAATTACATCTACAATAGAAATTGAGACAATGGATTTCATTGCACCAAAACCGTTACTAATGGACGGTAATTTAGCAGCAAATTTTTCATTGTTTCAAAGAGATTTTGAAAATTATATGGTGGCTTCATAAAAAAACAAAAAATCTGAAGAAATTAAGAAAGCTATTTTATTAAATATCATTGGACATGAAGCTACAGATAAATATTATACATGGGATATCTCTAGTGAAACCACGAAGACAACAGCAGATGTCTTAAAAGCATTTCAGGATTATTGCAATCCTAAGAAAAATCCGGTTTTTGAACGGATGAAATTTTATAAAACTGCAACGTAGTGGAGAACCGTTTGATATTTTCTTAACAAATTTGAGAAATATTGCTGAAGGATGTGAATTCGCACAAAAGGATGAATTTATTCGTGATTTTATCATAGTTGGAATAAATGATGAAATATTAAAAAATAAGCTAATGAATACAATTGGGTTAACTTTAACTATGGCAATTAATGAATGTCGTATCAGTGAATTGGAAAAAAAACGCAGCTTTGAATTAAAAAATGACGGTGTTCATCAAATATCTGCAATAAATAAAATTAAATTTAATAATAAGTTTAACAATAATAATAAATATATATCTAAAAATCATGATAAAAATAAAAATTTGTATTTTAGGAAAACTGGTGCAAATAATCAAAATGAAGTGAGTTGTGATAGATGTCTTTCAGTTCATGCTCAAAATAAATGTCCAGCTTTTGGTAAACTATGTAAGCTATGTAAAAAACCTGGTCATTTATACCTAGCCTGTTACAAAAACAAAAAGAGGAATTTTAAATCAAGTGAAAGATACAAATTACATTAGTAGATTTGGTAGACGTGTACAACAACCAGATAGGTTAAAATTTTGACACGTTCTCTACATTTTGATTATTTTTAAACCATTTTTTTAATTTTTTTTAATTTTAGTTTTAAACCAAATTGTTTTTATTGAATTTTGATTGAACTTTTTACTTGAATTATTGTGAATAAATATTTTTTTTTAATTAAATATACAATTATGAATTATAAAAAAAAAAAAAAAAAAAAAAAGGGAGATGTTTTATATATAATAAATAACTGAACTACTCACTATTATATTTATATATTATATTTCAATGTAATTTACTCAATAATAATTAAATACATATATTGTTATATATAGAGTACTGAGGCAGTCTTTACTCACAACTCATTATATAAAGATCTTAAATAAATTAAGTTAAATAAAATTGATATTATATTAAAGTCTATCTTCTTAATTTAACAACTTACTGTCTGCAAAGTTTAAAGTCGGTAATCCAGTGGGTCCATGTTAAAATGTCCAATTATATTTCACAAGTTCAATACTCTACATATTACAGTAATTGGCACCCAATTACAATTAAATTTCAAACACAGGTTGAATCTGTGACCTACTTATTGCTCCAAAAATTTGTATCAGGTAGTTTTATTGTGTTCATGGGAAACTAATATATGAGCAACTTAGTTTCCAAAGAATATTTCATATGTTCTACACCATATAGTAATTATTATTAGTTTGCAATAAAATTTGGTACATAAAGGGTCCGCCAAATAACTTTTTTTTTTGAAAATGCTATAAAAAAAAACTACTGAATATTTTCTCAAATTTCTTTTTTTATTGAAAGTACAATCCTTCCGGTTAATAATGGAAAATAATTTCATTCGAATGGCTGCCTCGGCTGGCCATGCAGTAGCTTACACGATCGGTCCAATTTTTAAGCACATTATCGATTGTGTGCAGCTGTATTTCACCAATGGCTTCACGAATATTGTCCTTTAAAGCGTCAATTGTCTCTGGCTTGTCGGCGTAACACTTATCTTTGAGGGCACCCCACAAATAATAGTCCAACGGTGTCAAATCGCAGCTCCGAGGTGGTCAAACGACATCAGCTCTGCGGCTGATAATGCGATCTTCAAAAACAGGGCGCAAAACATCGACTGTAGCTTCGGCTGTGTGGCACGTAGCGCCGTCCTGTTGAAACCAAATGTTGCCAATATCCTACTCTTCAATTTTTGTGAACAAAAATTCGTTCAACATGGCCCGAAAACGATCGCCATTGTCTGTAACGGCCACTCCTTGCTCATTTTCGAAGAAAAATGGCCCAATTATGCCTCTGGACCAAAATCCGCACCAAACAGTGACTCGTTTTGGGTGTACCGGCTTTTTAATGTATGCGTGCGGGTTTTCTGTGCCCCAAATGCGACAATTTTGCTTGTTTACATCCGAAAAGATGATTTTTTTGCAAAATCGGCATCTTCTGTAAGTCGATCGCAGGCCCACTCAGGGAAGCGAAAACGCATTGGATGGTCATATTCGTTCAGCGGAAGGATAAAACTAATTATCTGTCAAATCAGACATGAGCTAAGTGTTACCATTCACGAAATAAGCACTAGTTGAAAAAAAAAAATTTAGATGGCGGACCCTTTAGGTTGGA
>OY987255.1:51870803-51935124 GCA_963920725.1 Rhamphomyia laevipes | reverse complement strand
GTTAGTTCTGTGAAAAGTTTGGATTCGAATTGCCTGTCTTGGTCGGTGGTGATGGTGGCGGGTACTCCGAATCTTGAAATGTAATTTTGAATAAAACTTTTTCTACAGTCACTGCCGTCATATCTTTAATTGGATATGCTTCGGGCCACCTAGTGAAACGGTCAACGACGGTCAGGAGGTAGCTGAAATCATCGCTAGTTGGCAAGGGGCCTACAATATCCATGTAAATATGCTCAAACCTGGAATTAGGGAGTGAAAATGTACCCGGCTGACTCTGTGTGTGCCGGTGTATCTTGCATTTTGGCACTCGACACAACTTCTTGACCAGCGGGCGATATCTTTATTTAGGCCGGGCCAAAAATAACGTGAGGCAATTAATTTACGAGAGGTTCGGATACCAGGATGTGACAGGTTCTGCAACATATTAAAAACAGAACGTCGCAACTGTTCTGGTATGTATGGTCTGTTTTTGCCGGTTGAAGTGTCGCACTATAATTTTGAGTCAGGAAATTCGAAGAGCTGTAGTTTAAACTTCGTTGAAGGGTCTCTTACTTGTTATAAAGGTTTTTGTAAGTCCGTGTCCTCCGCTTGTGCTTTTGCTATTTTTTCTAGATTGAAACTGTCGTTAGAGGATATCTCTGAAATACGTGAAAGGCTGTCCGCGACTGAGTTGTCAGTGCCTTTTACGTGAATTATGTCTGTTGAGAATTGAGCGATGAAATCCAGATGTCGTGTTTGTCGTGGGCTTCGTTCAGTCTAATAGCAAAAGTTAGCTGTTTGTGGTCAGTAAAGATCTTAAACTGTCTTCCTTCAACGAAGTATCTGAAGTGTTTGGTAGCTAGGTAAATAGCCAAAAGTTCTCGGTCAAATGCAGAGTATTTGCGTTCTGCAGGAGAGAATTTTTTCAAAAAGAAAGAGATAGGTTACCAATACCCGTTGTTAAGTTGTTGTAGAACTGCTCCTACGGCTATGTCGGAAGCATCGGTCGCTATGCTGGTTTGCACATTTAGTAGAGGGTGTAGCAAAATCGTCGCATCGGCCAGGGCCTGTTTCACCTTATCGAAGTGAATGTCTAGCTCGGCGGGCCAGTAGAATTTTTTTGGAGATTTAGACTTTTGAAGTAGCAGCGTAAGATGAGAATGAAACGGTGCTAGAAGTTCTGCAAGGTGGGGTATTAATCTATGATAATAGATTCATTAACATTGGATTGACTTCACCGAATCAGGTTTTGGGAATTTCATGATAACCTTTATTCGGTCGTGTGAGGGGAAAATGCCAGAGGAGTTGATGGTGTGGCTGAGGAAATCGATTGAATCGACTCCGAACACACATTTCGAAGCATTAATGTTGATTCCGTATTCGGAAAGACGCTTGAAAAGAGTTTGCAGGTGTTTTAGATGTTCGTCTTCGGTCTTACTCGCGATGAGTATATCATCGATGTACGCGAGGACGAAATCTAGGTCCCTACATACCTGGTTGATGAAACGTTGGAAAGCTTGAGCCGCGTTGCGTAGTCCGGGCGGCATTCGTGAAAACTCAAATAATCCGAGCGGCATTCGTGAAAACTCAAATAACCATGTGTCGAAATTCTGTCTGAGCAGCTTTGTGACGCGTTGCGTCGAGACGTCGTGGTCTAGCGAATGGTTGTCCTTTTGTTTCTATATGATGCACAACACTGTGTTTGACAGGAAGCAAATAGTTTGATGGTTGTGTTAAATTTGTTAGAATTGGAATATTGTTTAATAAATAGAGACATGTTAGAATCTGTTAGTGACATGTTAGTATGTGTTACTAGAAGGCCAAATTTTTGTAAAAAGTCTGCACCTATTATAGGCTGTTTCATTTAAGCAACTATAAAAGCGTGAGAAAAATTTCTACGAAGACCTAAGTTAAGATTTAACAATTTCGAGCCGAAGGTGTGAATGATAGATCCCTTGGCTGCTGTTAAAAGTAAGTCTGATTTGCGTTGTTTGTTCTTTAATTGTGTTTGCGGAATGACGGATAAATTGGCACCGGTGTCAATAAGGAAAGTTTGTTTAAATATAAGATCCTTAATGAACAACCGGGTGGAATGGTTGAACTGTGACTGCGCCGATTCAGTCACAGAGTATATTAGTTTGGGTGACCGATAACCTTTGAATTAGATTTGGTGTTATTATCCAGGATTTTGGTACAAGCACACTTACGTGCTTTGTCACCAAACTTCTTATGGTAATAACAAACGTGTTTGGTTGCCGTATCTGGTCTGTTGGTCGACCGTGAACGTGACCTGTTTCTCGAAAAGTCTCTGTCATGTCTGGTGTTTTTATGCCCGATATCTAATTTATATAGCATGTTTCCATCCTTGCTAGTCTTGCTTCGAGGTTGTTGTCCGTATTTTCTCTTGTCGGGGCGGTTAAAGGTTTACTGAATAGAGCGTTAGTGGAATTTTTAGGTTCGGAAGCTTCAAAGATTCTATCAGCCAGATCAGTGAGCTCCTCTGTTGGTTTGTCGCCCACAGAAACTAAAGCAATGTTTAAGGCCTGTGGAAGTCGACGTAACCATAGCGTTTTAATGATGCTTGGCTCGAAGGTGTCACCAGCTATTTGTTTCATTAATCGAAACAGTGCCGATGGTTTCCGGTCGCCAAGTTCTGTTCTATCCAGTAATGCCTCCAGCCGTTTGCTCTCAGAAGCCGAGTGTCTTGATATTAGGGTTTTCTTTAAGTGTAAATATCTGTCTTTTAGTGGCGGATCACCTATGACGTCGATCACGGATTCGCAAGTTTCAGCAGGCAGTACAGCGATGGTGAGGCAGTATTTGGTGTCATCTTTGCTGATTTTGAAGACTGAAAATTGAGCTTCAGCTTGGATGAACCAAGTAGCTAGGTTGTTAGGCCAGAACGATGGTAGGATTAGAAGTTTGAGTTTTATTGTCGTCGGTCATTGTGTTGTTTTCTATGTAGATTTGCACAAAAATAAAATAAACGTAATAATGAGACGATAATAGATATAAAACCAACCCGTGTCGTGAAGAGTGAATGCCCAAAGGAAGGATGTATAACCCTGCACAAAAAAAACTGCTGACAATTAAATTTGAAATGTGAAAACCTGGAGTGACGTGTGAAAGAACGAGAAGTGTGTATAATACGGGAGCGAAAAAAAAATGAAAATAGTTAAATAAATATATTAGTCGAACCAAAAGAAAATTTTGTAATAATTTTTTTTAAAAATTATAGATTTCATTTCTGTTTGAATGGACGGTATTGATGAAATAATATATGGCGATGTTACAGTGTTTATAAAATAAAATTTTATAAAAATTAATATATTTGTTGATTAATTTACTATATTTATTTATACCTTTATTGATTTCACAAAAATTATTATTAAAAATTATTATTAAAAAAATTAAAAAATTAAATTTATTTAAACTTTTAATAACATTAAAATTGGATGCATTTCAATTGAAACTATCATACATCCATAGCAATGCGCAACTGAATAAAATATAATTTGTCAAAAAAAAATTTAAAACAATTATTAATTATTAAGAAACCCGGATATAAAACAAATAATAAATTTTTAAAAAAGAAAGAATTTAACAAAAAGAATTTTAAAAAACAAAAACCGCGATAACTAAATTTAAAAACAATAGATTTAAAATTATAAATCAAAACAATAGATACAAAAAATGAAAAATCGCGATAACTAAAAATTTTTACTAACTATTTAAATATAGTTAGAAATTATTAATAGATTTAAAATTATTAATTTAAACAATCGATACAAAAAAAATTTTATAAAGAAATTAAAATTTGAAAAATCGCGATGACTAATACATTTAGTAAAATTGTAATATTATATTAATATTGAAAATAAATTAGAGATTATATCTCAAGAACTGCAGTTGCTCAATAAAGGTTTAAAATTCATCCCAACACCTTTCAAAGCTCCATTAGTTGATGTGGTGATTGACATAGAGACTGCAGTTAAATAACGACCATTTGGAGTAAAAGATGAGATTAGAAGAGCAGCTTATCCACTAATAGAAAATGCAAAGTCAGCAGTTCCTCATTGTAAACCAGAACAAAAATTAACAATGGAAGCAATTAAAAGTTTAAAAGAAAAGAATTGCGTTTATGTGAAGGCTGACAAAGGTAATGCTTTAGTAATTTTGGATAATGAAAATTATGATTTCAGAATGAAAAACACGATAATAGAAGGTCCATATATAACTGCGATTTCTAAGGTCAAAAAAGTATTTGTTGATAAATATAAATATGGACTCAACGTTTCAAATCCAAGTGTTCCAAAAATGTATGGTTTACCAAAAATACACAAAAATGGTGACAAGATGCGTCCTATAACATCGAATTTAAATGCTCCTACTTATAACTTGTCAAAATGGTTGGTGAAAGAATTAAAGAGTATACCTAGACTTAAAGAGTCGAAGTGTCAAAAATTCGTTTGAATTTACTGAAAATATTAAAAATTTGATGCTTTCACAAGACGAAATTTTAGTATCGTTTGATGTTGAAGCTCTATTTCCAAGCATGCCAATATCAATAGCTTTGGACAATTTAAATAAATGGTTAAGTGATGCAATGGTACCTGCAGAAAAAAGAGATGTTTACTTATACGTTGCCAAAACCTGTATGAATCATAGCTATTTTCAATTCAGGAATTCATTTTACAAACAAACACATGGAACAATCATGGGGAATCCTTTGTCACCTTTCATAGCCGAAGTATTTATGTCAAACTTTGAAACATCAATTGAAAATTCAGATTTATTTCCAAGATTTTGGTCACGGTATGTGGATGATGTATTTGCTATTATAAAAAAGGAAAATTTGAACAACATCTTATAATTTATAAATGAACAATATGCAACTATCAACTTCACCGTAGAGAGGGAAAAAATTTCCATTCCTCGATCTGGAAATAACAAGAAACGACAATAAACTGGATTTAGCCATTTACCATAAACCAACCAGCACCACACGGTTAATAACCAGTGATTCACATTGCCCAATACAACATAAAATGGCAGCATTCCACTCAATGATACATAGATTATGTAAAATTCCATTATCTATAGAGAATTTTAAAAATGAGCTGGAATATATTAAGAATCTGGCTATTGTAAATAGTTATAATAGTAACAAAATTGATGATTTGGTAAAAAAACATTCCAACAAAATTAGAAACAACAATTTGTCAACACTTTTCAAGCAAAATGAAATTAATAACAATAAGAGAACTAAAATTACTTTTGCTCCGACAATAACGAACAAACTAAAAACGCATTTCAAACGCCACAATTTGCAAATGGTATATCACAATAACAATCAATTGGAAAACATTCTTGGCAATACGAAGGATTATACACCAGAAGAACATTAAGAAGAAGGAACAGAAAATTTTACAAATTATATTTTATACATAATAAAATTTTATTATATATTATTCATATACTTTTTAAAATGCTGTTGAAATAAGATTTACTATATTGAATTTGCTATACCAAATTAAATTAAAGAAATTAAATTTATTTAGCGATACCAAAGAAAATTATTTTTTGAAAATTATTTTTATATTTTTCAAATTTTATATACTAGACCAGTCTCGTCACAATTATAGATCTGTTCTGCTCAATCATATTCTTAATTCATATTCTAAAAATATTCAATAAATTTAGGAATGATAGATTCATCACACACTAGTTTTTCACCTAATATGGTACGAATACCATAACACTTCTTGAAATTTTTTAACCCACCATCACTTACTAAAAAATTTGGAACGTTAGAAACTATTTTATTGAGTTCCAAAAATTTCATTTGAATCATATGGTTATCACCAAATTTTTTAGGGCTCTTTGTTGTAAGGACAAAGTGTATAGTCTTTTGTCAAGATCCCAATGTATGGATATTCTAATACGTTTAATTTTTTTGGAACTTCACATGTCGTCGACTCAAATACTTTTATATTTTCTTTGTTATTCTTTATTTTACTTATTGTACTTTTGGTTAAGCTATATTTCACACATAAAATTCTTACTTTAACACCATCTACTAATATCTAATTTTTGTTGCATTATAATCGCATTTCGTTTTTTTATATATGTTTTAGAGTTCAACTTTAAAGTTTCCTATATTAAATTTATAAAATTAAAAATTGTCGACTATTCAAAGGTTGCTTATAATGAAACTTTCCTATAATGAGTTTTCACTGTCTATTGGTGAAAATTTTAATTAATTATAAACAAATCTTTAAAAAATGCTATGTTTGGAAAGAATCAATTGTAATTCGCATAGAAAAAGTGTAAAATACGAATTTAGATAAATTAATGTATTACCTGTGGAAGCTAAAATAATATAAAAAGTGGTAAATATCGAATTGGAAAATTATTTTGAATATAACAATTTAATATCGGAATTCTTTTTAAAACATTTCTTCTTCTCGACGACATTTCTAGACGAGTAAATCGGCGACCGTAGTCGATATAGTCGAGTCGAGATCAAGTTTAATCATATCGAATAAAGTCGACGATTCGCTAAAACCCTCTCCGGGGAGTCTTTTGGCGATTGGCGACTTTATTCATACCGTCATACCGAACTGGAAAATCGAGATGAGGTTATGGTAAAGAAGCAAATTAACTGTTATATATGTATTTTTAAGGACTCAATTTTTATTATTTAAATTAATTTTTTATTATTTAGTAAGAAAAGACTTAATTTTCTTATTATACAATGAATGTATATTATGAATTTTATTTAAAAATCAATGAACCTGGGATCACTTGGAATCTCCATCTCACTTGGTTAGTTGCTGCTGTTCTTACACTATTCCATGTGAGATTACATTTTCCTAGTTCCAGGGGTACCTATCGTCTCCACGTGTTCTTGGGACGACCTCTTGATCTTTTACCTTAAGGATTCCATTGTAACGCCAATGTTGTCGGCTTTTTTCCTCATATTATATCCACTTGCGTCTCTTAATCTGTTTCACAATTGGTTCCTCTCTTGCTAATGGTATTTGACCAGAATATTCCACATATGGTATGAACACATTTGTTGATAAATACCTGCAATTTCTGTATAATGTTGTTCGAAATTAGCCAGGTTTCCGTACTGATTGGACATTGAATATTCTGTTTCGCATATCTGTAAATCTGGGAACTTCTCCATATAGGTCTTAGTTGTCCGAATGCCGATCTTATGTTGAATGCTTCACATACTTCGACAAATCTTGTAACTGCTAGTTCAGCACGTCGCAGCTATCATAAATCCTGGAATGGAGGTAAACATCAGGTTTATGGAATATTGCCTTGACCTCCTTTTTCAGCCGAGCTGAGTTTCGCCGGGGGGCGTGGGAGACAATATCCCGGAGCCAGATTCCTATAAGCAATTAATTCTGTAAAACAACCACATGAAATACATACAATAGAATATGGAAAGGATGACGGAAAAGGATGGCGAATAAACTTCCGGTGAATTCTCACCCCATTATGGATTTTATTCCATTCTAATTATTGAAAATAATAAATGAAAACATATATAATATTGTTTTTGTGCATTTAAGTTGAAAATTACATTTATTTCTTCCAGATAATTATATTTAGTTTTGTAGACAATTTAATTTTAGAATTATGTGATTTTCATGACCAAGTTATAATTTTACTTTACAATATTTATTTTAAATTATTTTCTTGCTATTATTTATTTTAATATTTATTTTAATATAAATTATTATTTATTTAATATAATATATAAAGAAAATTAAGAATATAATTTACAATATAATAATATAAAGTTTCAATATATTTAAATTAAGAAATTACCTGGTTTCCAACGAAGACAGTACTGTATTCAACTGGAACCTATACATTATTTTTTCCCTGTATTAATATTAACAATAAAAAAAAATAAAAAAAAAATACAACTAAGAAAATCACTTTCAATATTTAACTATAAATTGCTCTTACAATTTCTGGTTTTACTAATCAATTAAATTTTACTAATTTTTCATTATTTTAAACTTTAAATCAAATTTTTCTTTATTTTAAACTTTAAATCAAAATTTTCTTGATTTTAAACTTTACTAAATTTTCTTTATTTTACTTTAAATCCAATCACCAACAACAATAGCACAGTCTTCGGCGGCACCACTGATGATTTCTCTACTTTATATTTATTTTACATATACAATTTTATATGGCAATTTTATATATTATGTTATAAAGTATTTTAATTTAGATTAAGTATTTTTCTTTTTCTTTTCTAAATTTTGTTTGATTGATTAATTTATTTGTGTTGTAATAACTTATTTTCATTATTTTATTTATATGATTTTTATTTTATTTAATTCAATTATCATATTATAGTTTAAGTTATTTATATCTCACTATTTATATTTATTAAAGTTATTTAACTATTATTATTTATTTTTATTGAGTTATTTTGGGACGATAATTTCACAATTCTTTTCCCAGTTTGTTTTAATTTTTAATTTTTTTTTAAAGTTTATATGTTAAATAACCTATTACAAATCTGCACTCAGTCTATTATTCCGGTTAAAAAGTTATGTATAATAAAATTTTAAATCTTTTAAATTTTTAATTAATAGTTAGGCACTTTGACCAACAAAATTAATTATCTGCTTCCCAATCAAAAAAAAAGAAATTCAACATTTCAAAAAAAATATTAACTACTACTTTTAATCTAAATTATTTATCCGAATTTTAGACGACCAAGAACCAAGACTTCTTTTCACATTGGATGCTCAATCCAATCTCCTCATCCGATTTTATTCTATTCTTTTCTCCTAATTTTTTTTTATAATTATTCAGCTTACTCTCTATTCGAACCGACGCTATCATTTCCCGCCAAAATAATTCTTTTATTGCAATTTCTCACCATTGTTTTTAAGAACTGCACAGGTATGTTGCTCACGATGTGCTCTTAGTTGGTGTTACCTACTTTAGCGATGAGATTTTCCATTATTATGACAATGTCTCTTTTACGTATATTATTATGCGTTGATGTTAGCTTTTCGTAAAATTCGTCTTTCTTCGTTAATTCTGCATCTTCAGTGCTACGCACCGTATTATGGTAATATTTCAAACTCTGCCAAAGAAACGAGCTGTGATTATCCTCTCTGATGTTGGTGACCAATAAATGAGGCATTTGCGTATTTTTCTAGATATTATAATTCCAACTCCACCTCGACCCCCAGTTTCCTCTCCACTGTATATTAGAGTATAACCATTCGCTGTGACAAGTTCGCCGGTTAAATTCCATCTCATTTCACTTATTCGTAGGATTTCGACCTTATATGATATAATTTGTTGTTCTATTTGGGCCAGCCTTGATGCTTCACGTAGAGTTTCAACAACCATTGCGCAAAGCGCGTCCTATTTCGTAACCCAAAGGTTGTTGCTGTAAGATCCGTCTTGATTTCTTGCATTGTTTCAGTTTCTGTAATCAAATCATTTCCAGCTAAGCAGGTGATTGGTCTACTGTAGCCAGTCCTAGAGAATGGGGTTGTCATCTAAAAACAACGTTCTGAGTCGGGACCAGAACCACTGCAGTGTTGCTATTGTGTGACCCAAGAAAGCTTTGGTGGTTCGACCAAGGAAATCTTGGTTGCTGTTGTGTGACCAAGGAAAAGTAGTGTATTAGGAATTTAGCGTAAGACCATACCTAAAGCGAGATTCGAACCCACAACATCTTGGTTGGTATACAAACTCGCTATAAACTGACCTACCGAGGCGGTTCCATTAATTATAGAATCAATTTGTGATTGCTCTATATTTGACCAACAGGAAGAGGAAAAAGGTTGATTTTTGGAAGAGAATCGAACAAGAACAAGAATTAATGTCTCAGGGTGGCTTGCAGTCGAAGAAGAATATCTATCTGATTTTTTCTATTACATACTGAAGCGATTAAATTATGGAACAAATTTTAAAGGTTCCGCGAGAAAATTTTATGGAAACCAATATTTAAAAAATGCTGTCAGAATTTTCTCAATGTATAAAATATAAATCTCTTATAACCCGGGGTATTGGGTTTCAAAAATTTAAAGCTAACAATTCAGAATCTCACTTTTAGCAAATTTTATTTTCAATGAAGCACAATTTTGCGTAATAGCACAAACAAATAAACTCTATACAGACGATTATATTAGAATACCATTTCTGTCTGCACTGAAATTTTTCAAATAAAAAATTATCGGCTTAGCGCAGCTCCATTTATGTATGTATTGTAAAAAATACATACAATACACCCCCGGGGATTCCACCTTGACGCGGTGGTGGGGCTTAAGTAGGATCGATGAGCGAAGTGGGCGATGTCGGCGGATACAGTAGCTTTGTATGGTATCTGAAAGGTCTAACTATGCCGATAAGGCCACGAGTGAGGTCTGAAAACTAAGGGAATCCGCAACAATATGGATCATGGCAACGAATAAGGATAAATCGCGTGTTGGGATGTGAACACAAGTGTCGTCTGTACCTACGACAGGCGGGGAGGGCTTGGATATGGAAGGATCTAAGTCGCCAGTAGGACCGTCTATGAAGGTGGAAACAGGCCTTGATGCACGTAGTTACTGACTTTGATAAATTAGATGAAGAATTGCGAGATTTGTCGCAATCCTCGTCTACAACTCTAGGTTTGTGTAATCTAGAACTAGGGAGTCTGACGGATTCTAGTTCCAACATGGAAGCTGATGGTAACAAGACCATCATCAATCTCGAAGACTCTGAAGAGAAGAAAGAAGTTGGTAAGGTAGGCTCTAACACCACTCCGAAAGATTAACCCACACACTGGCGTTCAATCTAGGAATATTAGAAAGGATGCGCTCAACAGAATTCGAAGCTCTAGAAGAAGGTTACACAAATTGTCGTTAAAGGACTCAAAAGAGTTGAAGCCAAACACATAGTTGAGTTTGTTAAGTTAAGGGAACTGGTGAAACTGTCTACCTCCAATGCGTCTGGTAAGCAGACTAGGGAGGCTGACATGAAGAAGACGAAACCGTCGTCATCAACCTCCGATACGTCGGACAAGACTAGGGAGGCTGGTGATAGACGAATTGTAAGGGCATCTCGATCCAATGCGTCTAAACAGACTAGGGAAAGAGGGGATCACGACAACAATTCGCGTACTGCAGGAAAAGCCGCGGCAGCTAAGAAGCAGTACGTGAAGAAGAGAGGCAGGTCCGATGACAACCTGATACCTAAAACCCCTAAAAAGGCAATGAGCTGCAGGTAGCCATTGTGGACGAGAGCTCCCAAGAAGGGAAGTTTGAGAGCAACCAATGGTTAAAGGTTGAGGAGAAGATTCAGGTTGCGCTCATTGAATACTTCGCATCTGGCTCAGCGGATGAGATCCAATTCGATGATGCAGGATGGGAGAAAGAATACAAGATAGCGACAAGGTGTCGAAGGACTTCTTATCCACTACCCTGTGCAAATTGGATGGTATATGGGAGAATTCAAGGCTGAGAGCCATCCCTAGAGCCGATACTGTCAAGTATATGAGGCCGAAGGCGTGGATCTGGGTACCTAAGCCGTTCCAGGCGCCTGAAAGGTTGTTGAGTCTCCTTGTTGGACAAAACAAGGAACTCAAGGCAGAAGATTGGAAGGTGTTGAAGGTAGATGCGAAAACGGAACGTGGCCCGCACTTCCTTGTGAGCATCAACAGGGATTCAATTCCGGTCCTGGAGAAAAACAAGTACATGGTGAGATTCAGTTTGGCTCATGTTTATGTGAGGATGGTTGGTGGTGGTGGACCTGATGATGGAGGCTATCCCAGTAAACTTCCACCACAGTAGGGCTGCCACGGGTAACCTGATCGGGTATATGAGCCAACATAACATCGACGTTGCGCTCATACAGGAACCATGGATTGACAGCAGAGGTAGGATACAAGGTTTAAGAGGTAAGGATTTTATCCTATATTATAAAGGTGGCGTAAGTAGACAAAGATCTTGCATTTTAGTTAACAAAAAGCTTAAAATGTTTCTCTTAAATGATTTCAGTGATGGAGATAACACAGTGGTAGAATGGGGTAGGCAGTAAGATGCATAAGCCCCTTCTCCTAGTCTCATCGTATATGCCATTTGACAGCGTGGATGGCCACCGTCAGAAGTCCTGAGGGAAACTATTGACAACTGGAAATATTATATGGTGATCGATTGCGATGCCAATGCACATCATACGCACTAAGGAAGTACGAACATCAACAGTAGAGGTGAGTCTCTTTTGGACTATATTAGCGGTACTATCCTTGGTTTATGTAATAGAGGAACAGCCCCTACTTTTATAACTAGAAATAGAAAGGAGGTCCTAGACCTAACATTAGCCACTAATTCTAGTTCACTAACGGTAAGAAATTGTATTGTGTCGCATGAAGCTTCGCTCTCCGATCACTGTAGGATTAGGTTTCAAGTTGATTGTAAGCGGAAAGAAAGGTTCAGTTTCAGAAACCCTCGAAAAGCCGACTGGTGTCAATACAGGGAGGCTTTAAATAGCTCCTTGAGGGCACCAGCCAGAGAACGTCTAACGGAGAGTAAAGTGATTGATAGGGTGGTTGATGACATTGGCACTCTGATGGCAGATCAGAGTGTAGACGAGTTGCAAGATCACTGCACAACAAGGCGAAAAGGAATAACTGTACAGTTGACTGAGATAACTATAAGTAAGGTCTAAAGAAGTTTAAATACAAGGTAAGGAAAGCCAAAAGGCAATCATGGAAAATGTTCTGTGAATCGATGGAAGGTGTCAATGAGACAGCAACATTATGTGACAGCAAGAGTGAAGAAGTTCCGAACTACATAACAAAGGAGGATGGAGCATGGGCTGAATCATGCCAGGAGACACTGAACACACTGATGAAGGCCCATTTCCCTGGCTCCCAGCCAATGGGAAATGAGTGCTCACTCATTTGCTCCATACAAATCACCAGGTCCAGACGGTGTACGACCAATCATGCTGCAGAGGGCCCCTGGATCACTGGTAAAATGGTTGGTAGTGATTTTCAGGAGTTGCCTATATATGGGGTATGTACCGAAAAGCTGGAGAAATGTAAGGGTTATATTCTTACCAAAACCTGCTAAGAATAGCCACACTACAGCAAAGGATTATAGACCGATCAGTCTGTCGTCCTTTAGGCTAAAGACAATGGAGAAATTAGTAGTTGTCGACATGGCTCTCTTTCGACTGCTCAACATGCTTATTGGAAAGGGAGGTCAGTGGAGACGGCACTCTATAATACGGTGTCTCAAATTGAAACGACACTGAATAATTAGTATACATTGACAGCGTTCCTTGACATAGAAGGGGCGTTCAACAATGTTCGCACTGATGCTATTGAGAACGCGCTGAGTGATACAGGCGTCAATAGAGGAGTTACAATCTGGATTGGCCAGATGCTAAAAACAAGAATCATAATGGCAAACTGGGGTACTAGTGATGTAAATTTATCTGTCACTAGAGGTACACCACAGGTAGGAGTGCTATCGCCATTTCTGTGGCTGCTGGTAATGGACAGTGTCTTGAAAGAGCTGGAGAGGAAAGGGTACAAGGTTGTCGCGCATGCGGATGACCTTGTGATCCTGGTAAGTGGAAAATTTCTGGACACTAACAGCATGTTGATGGATACGGGCCTCAACATACTAGCGAGGTGGACTGTTAGCTGTGGGCTATCAGTTAATCCAGCAAAGACGGAGCTGGTTCTTTTCACCAGAAAAAGGAAATTCCCAGTCTTCAATCTACCAACGCTGAACGGAGTGGAGCTAGCACTCTCGAACTGGAACAGCGCGAAATACCTAGGGATTATACTGGATTCCAAATTGAATTGGAATAAGAATGTTGAGGAAATGGTGAAAAAGGCAACCATTGCATTATTTACATGCAAGAGATTCTCAGGGAAGAAATGGGGTATTAAATCAGACATAGCATACTGCCTATACATCAGCGTCGTGAGGCCTATACTCATGTACGGTGCGCTAGTATGGTGGCCGGCAGTGGAGAAGAAAACAGTGATGGGAAAGTTGGAAAGGGTACAAAGGATGGCGTGCATAAGTGTTACGGGAGCTCTTCGTAGCACACCAACTAGAGGCATGGAGATCATTCTTGATCTACACCAAGTGAGCGAGGTAGTTAAAAACAACGCAGCTAAGGCGGCATTGAGACTTCGTGAGTGCAATGCTTTAAAATTTAAGCCGTATACACATAGTATTATACTGGAAAAATATCGATTGGATACTAGAGGAGTGCAAACAGACTATCTAGTACCACAGATGCTCTTTGAGAAAAACTACAGCATTCAAATTCCGACAAGGGATGAATGGGATAGGAATCTGTTAATACCGGAGAGAGGAATTGCTATATGTACGGACGGATCAAAGACATCCAGCGGAACTGGTGCGGGTGTCTTCTCAGCAAAACTAAATATAGAAGAATCAGTGAGATTGCCGAACCACAGCAGTGTGTTTCAAGCAGAGGTGCTAGCCATAGAACATGCGGCCCCTCTAGCAACGATGAAGGTGATATCGCACGAGGATATCACAATCTATGTCGACAGTCAGGCCGCTATCAGGGCGCTTGATTCAACGTTGGTCAAATTGAGCTTGGTTAGGCGATGTAGAGATGTGCTTCAGACACTCTGCAGGATCAGCACGGTAAAACTATGTTGGGTACCTGGTCATAGTGACATATATGGAAACGAGCAAGCCGATGAACTGGCTAGGAAGGGTTCCGAGAAGGATATAGGGGATGCTGATCAATATATTCTTGTCCCACTGTGAGTTGTGAAGAAATAGATCGATAGGATTACGAAGAAGAATGTAAGGCAGATATGGGTCAATACCAATACTTGTCACGTGACTAAAGAGCTTTGCCCTGAGAGGGACCTTAGTAAAACTAAGCTGCTTTTATCGCAGAATAGGAGCAACCTAAGAATATCGATAGGCATAATAACAGGGCACTGTCTCTTAGGAAAGATGGCCAAGAGGTTGGGACTCACCACGGTGGATTCATGCAGAAAGTGTCATGATTTGAGTGTAGCGAAAGATATCTGTCACATGTTGTGTGACTGCCCTGCATTGAGCAGAAGTAGATATCGTATCTTGGGTAACTATCATTTTGAACGACTTGGGGAATTGGTAGGGATCCCGGTCAGGGATCTGTTAAAGTTTGTAAAGAATGCGGGATGGCTTGAAGAGCAGTAGAGGGTAAGATTGTTGTTATTCAAGGGGATACCTATGGGCCAACTAGTGGCCTAGTGTTGGAGATACAACCCCCTTCCCCTTACTAACTACCTAGTACAATACAAATGCGGGATGGCTTGAAGAGCAGTAGAGGGTAAGATTGTTGTTATTCAAGGGGATACCTATGGATGGGCCAACTAGTGGCCTAGTGTTGGAGATACAACCCCCTTCCCCTTACTAACTACCTAGTACAATACAAATTGTTTTTATTTCTAAATGATTTTTGTTTTTGCAAGAGAGAGAAATGAAGTCTGAGAAAATTATAAGAATTTACAAAAAGCGTCAAAATAAGTTTTGCACTTAAGTTTTGCACGGAAGTGCAAATCATTTTAGATATTTTAATTCAAATAGTAAAAAGTTTTAAGTTTTTTTGATTTTTTTTGTAATTTTAAATTATTTTGTGTAAGTGAAAATATCAAAAATTGTTGAAAATTATTTTTATATGTATATTATTTTTAATTTTTTTTTTTTGTCATATTTGAAAATATTTTTGAATAAGTAGTTATAAATATGGCGAACCAAATCGGCAAAATAAATAAATTATTACCAGACAATAAATGTGCTATTTCATCTTGCGGAATGACCAGAAGAAAAAATGAAAATTTAAATTTTTTTAGATTTCCACCAAATGCCGAAGTACTTCCCTTTTTGGTTATCTTCTAGCAAAATACTTGCGGTAGATGCGAATATGTAGCAAACATTTTGAGTCGAAATGTTTTGGAAAAAAAATACTTAATAAAACAAGCTATTCCTACATTACTTTTAGGAAATGTAAACGAAATAAATGTAGTTTCTAATTAAAATGACAATGAATATGATTTTGATTTTGATTAACATGAAATTGAAGAAACTACTTTTGAAAACGATAATAATCAACCACCATTATCACGTGAAATATATGAACAGGTAGAGCAGAGTGATGATTTTTGCAATAACTGCATTAAAAGAATTAAAGCAGAAACAATATATCAAAATCTTTTGGCACAAAGTAAATAAATAAATTAATAATTAAAAGAAAAAAAATTGGTAATATTCAAAATAAAGATTTAAATAATGTATCTTTCAGTAGTAAAATATTTTGTAATATGTTATTAAGAAAAAAAAATATTAATTATACTATGGAAAAGTCTTTGGCTCAAAGCATAAATTTAAGATCTGCACGAACATACAATTATTTACGAAATATTTTGCATTTCAAATTGCCATCAAAATCTTCTCTTTATAATTGGGCGGCAATAAAGTACCTAAGACCAGGTTAAAATGAATGTTTAAAAGAAAATTTAAGAAATGCTGTGAAAGAATTGGACGTAAAATCTAAAATTGCAGTGTTTATGTTTGATGTAATGATGATTAAGAAGGATTTAACTTATAATATGCACCATGATAAAATTCAAGGCTTTGAAGATACTGGTCTGAAACGACAAAAGAAATTGGCTAAATATGTTTGTGTTTTTCAGGTTTGTAGAAGAATACTTTCAAATTAGTTATTCTGTGACTACAAATGATTATGATTTTCAGGTTAGAGGATTATTTTCAAATTGAAAATATGTAATGGGCTATTCTGCTACTAGTAACAGTTTATGTTGTGATGAGCTGATTAAACACATTACTATATATATATATATATATATATATATATATATATATATATAAAATTAGCTCTAAGTTTAGGTCTAAATATAAAAATAGTTACGTGTGATCAAGGATAGGAGTTTCTATAAGAAATTAGGTGTAACAAAAGAAAGTAGAATTAGAAACAGATAAGGGCTGGGCAGGAAGACCCAAGCACCACTACGACCAATGATAGGTCTATTGTAGTACCCTTAAATTTAGAGCTCACTAGAGAAGCTCAAACTATTAATGAATTTGAGAATATTCTTAAGTGGGCTGGATGAGATATCCAAAGGTGTGGGGAACCAGTGACAAAGAGATTGAAATCTCTTAAAAGACAGTCCTGCACATTCGCAAAGGAAGTGAGAGGCTGTTTCCTCATCATCGTTGCATATTCTGCAAGTAGACGGTAAGGACCTGTCAAACTTACTGAGATGGTAATTCAGATGACAGTGTCCTGTGAGGAAGTTTGTTAGGAGACGAACTTGATTTCTATTAAAAGATAAAAGCTCAATAGTTCTTTTCCTTGAAGGAGGCGGGATAAAGTTTTTGGCGTGAATGCACCCTGGGGTTTCTTGCCAGAATTTTTCCCTTGTAATTAATAGCCATTTATTTATGGCTGTTTTAGCCGTGCTGAGTGGGATGCCACAAAAAGGTATAGGTTGTATAAATTTGGCCTCAGATTCTTCTCTGGCGAGAAGGTCAGCTGCTTCATTGCCCGGAATACCAGTGTGTCCAGGGACCCAGACCAGTGTAACAACGTTACGGTTGGCTAGTTCTTTTAGAACTTGTAGACAATCCCATACCAGTTTAGATTTAAATTGGTATAAGTGCAGGGCCAAGATGGCAGCTTTGCTATCCGAGAGAATGAAAATCTTGCGGTTTGAGTAGCCCAATCTGAGATTTTCACGGATACAGAGCTCTATAGCATGAACTTCAGCTTGAAAAACGCTAGAGTCTTTAGTGAGACTGACAGAGATGCTCACTTTGGATTGTTTACCATATACACCAGCTCCTACTCCGTGATTAGTTTTGGAGCCGTCTGTGTACCAGGTTAAGGAGTTAGGATCAAATTTAGGTGGGTTAAGGGCCCAGTCCTGCCTATTTGGGATAAGTATTTTAAAAGGCTTTTCAAAGTTCTACCTAACTAGCATATTATCCGAAAACGGAATGCTTAGGATTGGGTCTTTGCACAGATCTGCATGAATGCGGGAGTCAACTAGCTTACAGTCATGCGGTGATTCACCCGTGATGAGCTTGTAGTTGGCTATTCTCGCTTCTTTCTGTATTTGAAGATGCAGTGGAGGTAAGTAAAGCAGTACCTCAAGTGCACTAGAGGGTGTGGTGCACATAGCCCCAGTAATCCCTAGACATGCCATTCTTTAAATTTTTTGTAGCTTTAACTGAGTGGTTTTTTGTTCAGTTTTTAGCCACCAGACAGGAGCGGCATAGGTTATGATTGGTCTGACAACCGAAGTATATAGACAAGGTGCAATTTTGGGCTGAAGACCCCAGTTATGCCCTATTAGACTTTTACAGGTCCACAGAGCTATTCTAGCTTTGTTAATGACCTTATCTAAGTGTTCCACTTGAGTTTATCGTTGAGGGTAATACCTAGAAATTTGACTTCTTTACTGAGGTCAATAGATTCACCAAAGAGTGTAGGTATAATAAAGTTTTCCCTGGATCTGCTCTTGGTGAAGAGCACCATGGTGCTTTTCTTGAGATTGATTTTCAAACCTGTCTCTATGCACCATGCTTCAACTAAATTGAAAGCATGTTGCATGATTTCTGAGATTGTGCTGTTAAATTTACCCCTGACGATTATGGCTATATCATCAGCGTAGCCTTGAGTGTCAATGCCGGCTTTATCCAGCTTGACTAAAAGTTCATCGACTACAATGGACCACAGGATAGGTGATAGCACCCCTCCTTGAGGATAGCCCTTAGCGACCAAAACCGTTAAGGTTTGTTCCGCTAGAGTGGACTTAATGATTCTGCATTTCAACATGGAGTCAATCCATTTGCAGGTGTTAGGATCTACCCCCTTTCGGATGATAGATTTTGAAATACAGTCAAAAGATGTATTATCAAAAGCACCTTCAATATCTAGGAAGGAGCACAGGGCTTGTTTCTTGATCGAAAGAGATTTTTCAATCTTCCCCACTAGATTTTGTAGCGCGTGAGTGGTAGATTTACCGGGTAGATAAGCATATTGGTTTTTGTGAAGTGGATTGCTAAAAAGCACCTTCTCTCTGATATGTATATCTAATATTTTCTCCAGTTTAATTGGACGAAAAGATTTAGGCTGGGCACATGATTTTTTCCCTGCTTTTGGTATATACGTCACTTTAACCGTTCTCCAGGCGCTGGGAATATAGCCCCACGCATGACTAGCTCTAAAGATTTTTAGAATAGTGGGGAGAACAATATCAAAACCCTTTTGGAGTAGGGCAGGGAAGATCCCATCATCTCCAGGGGATTTGTAGGGCTTGAATTTTATCTTAGGTTTCTGCATATCATGTTAAATTTTTTGATAATTTTGTTCTATTAAATTGTTTTGCGACTAATATTAAAAAAAAGCTGCTAACTAAGGGGAGCAGATAACTCGTAGTATGTTTTTTAACAGCAGTTTATGTCCAAAAGTTCTTTGTAATTAACATTATCTTTGTAACAAACAGTGCTTTCTTCAAAATTGCTCATCTTCATTATTTATTGATTTAATTTTATATTTTTATTTCTTTAATAATAAATAATATTATTAAAATAACTATAATAAGTATAAATATGCGTAATCACGAATCCAACCTGTGTACAAAATTTCATTGAAATTGGATAATATTTACCATATGTTCTAGAACATATGAAATATTAATCGGAAATTTTAGCATGGACCCCCTAGAGCTACTAACGTCTACATTAGGCATGTGTAATCACGAATCCAACCTAAAGGGTCCGCCATCTAAATTTTTTTTTTTCAACTAGTGCTTATTTCGTGAATGGTAACACTTAGCTCATGTCTGATTTGACAGATAATTAGTTTTATCCTTCCGCTGAACGAATATGACCATCCAATGCGTTTTCGCTTCCCTGAGTGGGCCTGCGATCGACTTACAGAAGATGCCGATTTTGCAAAAAAATCATCTTTTCGGATGTAAACAAGCAAAATTGTCGCATTTGGGGCACAGAAAACCCGCACGCATACATTAAAAAGCCGGTACACCCAAAACGAGTCACTGTTTGGTGCGGATTTTGGTCCAGAGGCATAATTGGGCCATTTTTCTTCGAAAATGAGCAAGGAGTGGCCGTTACAGACAATGGCGATCGTTTTCGGGCCATGTTGAACGAATTTTTGTTCACAAAAATTGAAGAGGAGGATATTGGCAACATTTGGTTTCAACAGGACGGCGCTACGTGCCACACAGCCGAAGCTACAGTCGATGTTTTGCGCCCTGTTTTTGAAGATCGCATTATCAGCCGCAGAGCTGATGTCGTTTGACCACCTCGGAGCTGCGATTTGACACCGTTGGACTATTATTTGTGGGGTGCCCTCAAAGATAAGTGTTACGCCGACAAGCCAGAGACAATTGACGCTTTAAAGGACAATATTCGTGAAGCCATTGGTGAAATACAGCTGCACACAATCGATAATGTGCTTAAAAATTGGACCGATCGTGTAAGCTACTGCATGGCCAGCCGAGGCAGCCATTTGAATGAAATTATTTTCCATTATTAACCGGAAGGATTGTACTTTCAATAAAAAAAGAAATTTGAGAAAATATTCAGTAGTTTTTTTTTATAGCATTTTCAAAAAAAAAAGTTATTTGGCGGACCCTTTATGTACCAAATTTTATTGCAAACTAATAATAATTACTATATGGTGTAGAACATATGAAATATTCTTTGGAAACTAAGTTGCTCATATATTAGTTTCCCATGAACACAATAAAACTACCTGATACAAATTTTTGGAGCAATAAGTAGGTCACAGATTCAACCTGTGTTTGAAATTTAATTGTAATTGGGTGCCAATTACTGTAATATGTAGAGTATTGAACTTGTGAAATATAATTGGACATTTTAACATGGACCCACTGGATTACCGACTTTAAACTTTGCAGACAGTAAGTTGTTAAATTAAGAAGATAGACTTTAATATAATATCAATTTTATTTAACTTAATTTATTTAAGATCTTTATATAATGAGTTGTGAGTAAAGACTGCCTCAGTACTCTATATATAACAATATATGTATTTAATTATTATTGAGTAAATTACATTGAAATATAATATATAAATATAATAGTGAGTAGTTCAGTTATTTATTATATATAAAACATCTCCCTTTTTTTTTTTTTATTTTTTTTTATAATTCATAATTGTATATTTAATTAAAAAAAAATATTTATTCACAATAATTCAAGTAAAAAGTTCAATCAAAATTCAATAAAAACAATTTGGTTTAAAACTAAAATTAAAAAAAATTAAAAAAATGGTTTAAAAATAATCAAAATGTAGAGAACGTGTCAAAATTTTAACCTATCTGGTTGTTGTACACGTCTACCAAATCTACTAATGTAATTTGTATCTTTCACTTGATTTAAAATTCCTCTTTTTGTTTTTGTAACAGGCTAGGTATAAATGACCAGGTTTTTTACATAGCTTACATAGTTTACCAAAAGCTGGACATTTATTTTGAGCATGAACTGAAAGACATCTATCACAACTCACTTCATTTTGATTATTTGCACCAGTTTTCCTAAAATACAAATTTTTATTTTTATCATGATTTTTAGATATATATTTATTATTATTGTTAAACTTATTATTAAATTTAATTTTATTTATTGCAGATATTTGATGAACACCGTCATTTTTTAATTCAAAGCTGCGTTTTTTTTCCAATTCACTGATACGACATTCATTAATTGCCATAGTTAAAGTTAACCCAATTGTATTCATTAGCTTATTTTTTAATATTTCATCATTTATTCCAACTATGATAAAATCACGAATAAATTCATCCTTTTGTGCGAATTCACATCCTTCAGCAATATTTCTCAAATTTGTTAAGAAAATATCAAACGGTTCTCCACTACGTTGCAGTTTTATAAAATTTCATCCGTTCAAAAACCGGATTTTTCTTAGGATTGCAATAATCCTGAAATGCTTTTAAGACATCTGCTGTTGTCTTCGTGGTTTCACTAGAGATATCCCATGTATAATATTTATCTGTAGCTTCATGTCCAATGATATTTAATAAAATAGCTTTCTTAATTTCTTCAGATTTTTTGTTTTTTTATGAAGCCACCATATAATTTTCAAAATCTCTTTGAAACAATGAAAAATTTACTGCTAAATTACCGTCCATTAGTAACGGTTTTGGTGCAATGAAATCCATTGTCTCAATTTCTATTGTAGATGTAATTAAATCAGTACTTTCAAAACTGTCTTCTTCTATTGAGCTATTTTGGTCTGTACTGTCGCCACTATCAGACTCTACTTCTTTCTTTATCTGGATTGATTCTTCCATCCAATTTTTTGTTTTGTTTTAATAATTAGCTTAATTTTACGTATTAAAAATCTTATATTTTTAACCACGTGTCGCTATAACAATATTTCTTGTAATTTATTTATTTTTAAATACCCATTTATTTAAAGTTTAATTATGTAATACTTATGTAAGTTTTTACACAAACTTTTTTTTATATTTTTTAAAAACAAAATTAATTACATATATAAATTACGACTGCGCCATGTTAAATTAAGAAGATAGACTTTAAAATAATATCAATTTTATTTAACTTAATTTATTTAAGATCTTTATATAATGAGTTGTGAGTAGACTGCCTCAGTACTCTATATATAACAATATATGTATTTATTATTGAGCAAATTACATTGAAATATAATATATAAATATAATAGTGAGTAGTTCAGTTATTTATTATATATAAAACAATGTACACGAGGAAGCTACTATGTGTGTCAAATTTCATTCAAATCAGATAATAAATACCATATGCTCTAGAGCATATGAAATTTTAATCGGAAATTTTAGTATGGACCCCCTGAAGGTATGAACTTCTATCATGGCCAAAACATGCATAATCAGAAGGTCTACCTTTGTACCAAATTTCATTAAAATCAGATAATTACATGCTATAAAACACGTAATTATATAAAATTCGGAAACTAAAACTGTTTTCTAGGAACCCCCTGAAGGTCTCCAAATTTCAGGAGAGCCAACTAGATCACAAAATTAGCCTATATATAAAATATCTTTGAAATCGGTTAACAATTACTATATGCTGTAGAACATATGAAAAAAAAAATATTAAAAATGAAATCGGAAATTTAAAATGGACCCCCTAATTCTACTAACCTGTAATTTGGTCAACCTATGCAGAATCATGAACTCAACCTGTGTACCAAATTTCATTGAAATCGGATAATAATTACACGCTGTAGAACATAAAGCAAATATTCTTCGGAAACTAAGTTGCTCATATATTTGTTTCCCATGAACGTAGTATACCTACCAACTACAAATTTGTGGAGTATCAAATAGATAACTAAAAACTGTGTATTCAATATCATTGAAATTGGGTGAAAGGTACTGTAAATATAGAGAGTTTAACTTATGAAAAGTAATTACGGATTTTTACATGGACCCACTGAAGTATCGACTTTAAATTTTACAGGTGCCAAGTACATACGGAAACTATCATAAGTATCAAAATTTATGCTAATAAGATAATAATTAGTATATGCTCTAGTCTAGAGCATACGAAATTTTAATCGGAAATTTTACCAAGGACCCCCTGAAGTTACAGACCTGTAACTTGGTAGGCTTGTGGACATTCATGATACCAACTTATGTTCCAAATTTCATCCAAATCTAAGACATGATTTTTTTTTTGATTTTTTCCGTAGAACAAAAACACATAGGGTCCCACATAAATAGGGAAATCTAACATGGTCCCACTGAAAGTATCGATGTCATCTTGTAAAGGCACCGGGGTGAAGTATGTTAGAGCCTGTGTGCCAAATTTTTATTAAAAACTGACAAGCGCTTCTAGGAGATGTTGCTGCGCACATAAAAAGCGAACGCATACGCGTCCCCTAAACACTTTTTTTTTTGCATTTTCGGACTCCCCGACCTCGGAAACGCCTAGAAAAAAATTTTGAGCGAACTTTTTTTTTCGACCATACCCATCACCAGACTTCATAGTATTTCATACTACTCGTAAAAATAGTTGACATTTGTATTCAGGAAACAAAAAAATTCTAAAAAATATTATAAATGGTTTTCTGACGGACCATGTTTAAATCATAGACATAAAATTCTTGAATTTTTAATTTTACTTTTATTAAGAAAGCATCTACATGGCTTTCACAAAAACTTAATAAAGAGGAATTTTATAATAAAAAGAATGCTAGAATAAGGAGAAAAGCTAATGAAATAACAATAGAAAGCTAAAAATAATTAAAGCTTAATTTAAATTTAAAATATTTTCAACCAGTTTTTAAAATAAAAAAATTAAAAAGTATTTGTCAAAATAAAAATATGCTTTTCTTTTTTAAATAGGTACATAAGTATATTTGCATTAAAATATAGTGAAATGATTTTTAAAAAAAAAAATAATTTAGAAATCGAAATAACAAAATTGGAAAAATATATTTTTCTATTCTCAATTATCATAAATCATTGCAAAAGCAACAACAAACAAATTCAAAACAAATTTGTTCATTACTTCATAATATGAAGTATGAGCAAATTTGTTTTGCATTTGTTTGTTGTTGCTTCATAATCACAAATTTGTTTTCTCACAACGTCACTGTAGATAGAGTTTTATTGTGTATGTATTTGTAATATTTTTGTGGAGCTGGAAATTTTTTGAATTTTGTTCTAGCATAAAACGACAAAAATCGTATTCTAATATAATCGTCTGTATATAGTTTATTAGTTTGTGGTAATAGTAACAAGGTTGCGTAATACTAAGATGTGTTTTGAAACCAAAATGTGTTTAGACAAGAAACACAAGATTGCGTAATAGTAACAAGGTATTCGAATTTGACATCTAATACTGTTTGCTACGACCTAATATGGTTAATTGTTTGAAATACAAGGTGTTTCAATAGGTATAAACCATGCTTATGGAGTGTATTCCTACAGAAATTTCCAGAAATGTCTAGTTACAGAATTAACGCCATTTGAAAATTTTGTAATTTTATTTTTTGGTAAATCACTGAAATTTGAAGTATTTTGCACAAAAGTTAACGGAGAACAACAAAATTGGGCTTATTGGAATGAATCAGTAACCTCATCCGACCTACTGTTCTTTTAAAATAAATTTAAGAAGTCAGAATTTTTTTTAAAAAATTTGTACAATTTTTAGGAAAACCTAATTTTTATTGATAAAGTCACTAAGGTTTTTTTTTATTTTATTACATAATCGGAGTGCTCACATAATTTACAACAAACTCGTATTAATACTTTTTTTATGCGATCATTAGTTTCTGAGTTATTGGCTCATCATTGCATGCAAACCTATATCCACATAGACGAGTGCCAGATCAGAGTGCCAGATCAGAGAAAATGTTAATAGACGATTGCGGGAAATCCTTACGCTAGAGAAATTGCTAGAAGTGCAAGAAATGTAAACATTTATGATATAATTTTGGATTTGATTACGCGACAACCGACCATCAGCACACAACGGGCTGCTATTCAGTTAGGCGTTAGTAAATGTAAAGTATGGCGAGTACTTTCAAAAGAACATCAGCATCCATTCCACTACACTCCAGTTCAATAGTTGCTTCCAACTGATTTACCTCGTCGATTTGAATTCTGCCGCTTACTTTTAAGCATTGATTAAGTATATTAAGATGATGCCACTTGAAAAATGTGTAAATTTTTGATTTTTTTTTCAGTCTTTCACATGTAAATAAAAAAGGTACACAATATTGACAATATTATAAACGTTCACTAAGGGCAGTGAGACAAAAAAACTTTTAACTTACTGCTATAAGAAAGGGATAAAATATATTATATAGAAAATATTTTTTTAATGCAAAAGTGTATGTAAAAAATATAATATAAAATATATTTTTTATGCCTGAGTGTGTATAAAAGAAATAACTATATGTAATATAAGAGTTTAAGAAAATAATTTAGATATAAAGGATGAACATTTTATTTTTCTATTTAATTTGAAAAAGTATAAAGTAAAGTAAGCTCATATTTTAAAGTGTAAATATTCCTTTTACGTAATAGACTTTTCACTTTAAAATAAGAACTTATTTTACTTTATATCCTTATCGTTTCAATTTTCGTAAAACTGATTTTGATAAATTAAATTTTTTACTTAGTAATGTCAATTTTGATATAATTTTTAATTCTAATGATAACATTGATTTAATGATTTCTAATTTTTATGCTCTAATTTTTGAGTGCATAGAACTATCAGTTCCAATTTACATCCAAAAAAACCTTGTTTTTTCGCCTCCATGGTACAATAATGAACTTCGCTCATTACGAAACAATAGGAATAAATTATGGCGTAAGTTTCTAACAACTAGGTCGGACTGTGCTTTTTCGGAATATGTTAGCGTATCTGACGAATTTTCTGTGTTATCTAAAGATCTATATGATAATTATATAAGTCAAACGCAGTTTGACATTATTTCAGATCCGAAAAAATTCTGGAAATTTATTAATATTAAAAGGAAATCTGACGGGTACCCTTCCACATTAAAATATGATAATCATTCATCAAATGATCCCGAAGTTGTTTCTAATCACTTCGCTGATTTTTTTAATAAAGCTTTTATTGATAATGTTTTTGTGCCAGACGTTAATTACTTTTCTTATTTAAATAATAATGCTCAGACATCTTTAGTAAGTGTAAATATTAATTTAGAAACGGTGGTTGATAAAATTAGAAATTTAAAAGATGATTATTCATCTGGTCCTGACGGTCTGCCAGCAATTGTTTTAAAGAAATGCAGCGATAGCCTAGCACAGCCTCTCACAGCACTTTTCAATAAATCTATGTCAGTGGGGATATTTCCAAGTTTTTGGAAGGATTCTTTTATTATCCCCGTACATAAAAAGGGCTGTAAAGCTGAAATTTGTAACTACAGGCCCATAGCCAAGCTATCCTGCGTTCCTAAACTTTTTGAGAGTATTGTTTATGATACCCTCTTCTTTCACTGTAAATCCCTGATTTCACCTAAACAACACGGGTTTTTGAAGGGCAGATCGACGACCACTAATTTAACGGAATTCGTGTCTAGCAGTCTTAATGCAATGGAAGTTGGTCATGACGTCGATGCTATCACTACTGACTTTAGTAAAGCTTTTGACAAACTTTCGCATGAGATTATTCTGTTCAAATTTCAAGCACTTGGGTTTCCACCTTCTTTTTTACTTTGGTTAGAATCGTATTTAATAAATCGTCAATATAGGGTACTTTTTAGGTCAGCTACTTCGATCTCATTTACGGCTAAGTCTGGAGTGCCTCAGGGCAGCCACCTTGGTCCACTAATTTTTATTTTATCCATAAACGATGTTACTTTAATTATAAAAAAGTCAGAATCCAATATTTATGCGGATGATATGAAAATTTCTAAAATAATTTCATCTCCCTCTGATAGTACTGTCCTTCAGGAGGATTTAAATAAATTTTCAATTTGGTGTCAAAAGAACCATCTGGAGCTCAATGTTAACAAATGCCAAGCTATTACGTTTTCCCGTAAACGCATTCGCCATCCACCTCGTGATTATTATCTTAATGGTGCGTTTGTTCCAAGAGTCACGGCTATTCGTGACTTAGGAATTCTCTGTGACAGTAACTTAAACTTCCACTCCCATTTCGATAATATAGTTAGTAGGGCTAACTCTATGCTTGGCTTTGTTAAACGGTGGTCTAAGGAGTTTTCTGACCCTTACGTTTCTAGGGCTTTATATATGACTTATGTTAGGCCGATACTGGAATACGCTAGTCAAGTTTGGTCACCATATCAACTGGTACATATACAAAGAGTTGAGGCGGTCCAACGTAGATTTTTATTTCATAGCACAGATTATGGGAAAAATGAACCCATTTCGAGAATGTTACGCGAAGTTAATAATAGTGGCGGGAAATTTGACTTTAATAACAGCAAACTTCAGCTTAAAAGGATCTTGAGTCAATGAGTTTTTTTTATGTATTTGTCTTATATGTATATGTATATTTGTGTTATATGTATATTTATATTATATGTTTTACTTAATTATAAGTATGTATATGTTATTTTTTATGTTTAAAATATAAAATAAATATATAGTATTTGACGATTTTCGATTTCATTAATTTCGATTTTTATAACAAACTGCTATTTGCAATTAGCATGATTTGTTATTATATTTCATTTATAATTTTTTAAATTCTCAAATTAATGGGTGACAGTGGAGGGAAGTAGTAGCGTTCTTCCTAGATCGATGAAGCCCGAAGCTAGTGGTAACCCTTTTAATTTGTTTGTTTTTATACACATATTTAATATTTATTTTGACGAATGGTTTTTTCATGATTTTTGATTATTACAAACTGCTAATTGCAATCTAGCACGCTTTTTTTATTTTTTATTTTATATTTTTATTTTAAATTAGAGCTTAATCCATTGCGGATAGTAAATTATTTCTCAGCATGTGAGAAAGTGCAAGAAAGCAAGCTTAAGGATAAAAAGATAATTTCTTTCTATATATATGTTTCTCTTTAACATAACATACTAACATTATCTCTCCTTATGCTTGTTTTCGCTGATCCAAACAAATTATCAGTCACTTTTTCGGGCCCCATTTTCTTTCCTACGAGAAGATGGAGCTTGGCTCTGAGATTGATGAGGATTAGATACTCGATTACTAATTTATACTTTTTCAATTTAAATAGAAAAATAAAATTTTCATCCTTTATATGTAAATTATTTTCTTAAACTCTTATATTACTTATAATCCGGTGAATTCTCACCCCATTATGGATTTTATTCCATTCTAATTATTGAAAATAATAAATGAAAACATATATAATATTGTTTTTGTGCATTTAAGTTGAAAATTACATTTATTTCTTCCAGATAATTATATTTAGTTTTGTAGACAATTTAATTTTAGAATTATGTGATTTTCATGACCAAGTTATAATTTTACTTTACAATATTTATTTTAAATTATTTTCTTGCTATTATTTATTTTAATATTTATTTTAATATAAATTATTATTTATTTAATATAATATATAAAGAAAATTAAGAATATAATTTACAATATAATAATATAAAGTTTCAATATATTTAAATTAAGAAATTACCTGGTTTCCAACGAAGACAGTACTGTATTCAACTGGAACCTATACATTATTTTTTCCCTGTATTAATATTAACAATAAAAAAAAATAAAAAAAAAATACAACTAAGAAAATCACTTTCAATATTTAACTATAAATTGCTCTTACAATTTTTGGTTTTACTAATCAATTAAATTTTACTAATTTTTCATTATTTTAAACTTTAAATCAAATTTTTCTTTATTTTAAACTTTAAATCAAAATTTTCTTGATTTTAAACTTTACTAAATTTTCTTTATTTTACTTTAAATCCAATCACCAACAACAATAGCACAGTCTTCGGCGGCACCACTGATGATTTCTCTACTTTATATTTATTTTACATATACAATTTTATATGGCAATTTTATATATTATGTTATAAAGTATTTTAATTTAGATTAAGTATTTTTCTTTTTCTTTTCTAAATTTTGTTTGATTGATTAATTTATTTGTGTTGTAATAACTTATTTTCATTATTTTATTTATATGATTTTTATTTTATTTAATTCAATTATCATATTATAGTTTAAGTTATTTATATCTCACTATTTATATTTATTAAAGTTATTTAACTATTATTATTTATTTTTATTGAGTTATTTTGGGACGATAATTTCACAATTCTTTTCCCAGTTTGTTTTAATTTTTAATTTTTTTTTAAAGTTTATATGTTAAATAACCTATTACAAATCTGCACTCAGTCTATTATTCCGGTTAAAAAGTTATGTATAATAAAATTTTAAATCTTTTAAATTTTTAATTAATAGTTAGGCACTTTGACCAACAAAATTAATTATCTGCTTCCCAATCAAAAAAAAAAGAAATTCAACATTTCAAAAAAAATATTAACTACTACTTTTAATCTAAATTATTTATCCGAATTTTAGACGACCAAGAACCAAGACTTCTTTTCACATTGGATGCTCAATCCAATCTCCTCATCCGATTTTATTCTATTCTTTTCTCCTAATTTTTTTTTATAATTATTCAGCTTACTCTCTATTCGAACCGACGCTATCATTTCCCGCCAAAATAATTCTTTTATTGCAATTTCTCACCATTGTTTTTAAGAACTGCACAGGTATGTTGCTCACGATGTGCTCTTAGTTGGTGTTACCTACTTTAGCGATGAGATTTTCCATTATTATGACAATGTCTCTTTTACGTATATTATTATGCGTTGATGTTAGCTTTTCGTAAAATTCGTCTTTCTTCGTTAATTCTGCATCTTCAGTGCTACGCACCGTATTATGGTAATATTTCAAACTCTGCCAAAGAAACGAGCTGTGATTATCCTCTCTGATGTTGGTGACCAATAAATGAGGCATTTGCGTATTTTTCTAGATATTATAATTCCAACTCCACCTCGACCCCCAGTTTCCTCTCCACTGTATATTAGAGTATAACCATTCGCTGTGACAAGTTCGCCGGTTAAATTCCATCTCATTTCACTTATTCGTAGGATTTCGACCTTATATGATATAATTTGTTGTTCTATTTGGGCCAGCCTTGATGCTTCACGTAGAGTTTCAACAACCATTGCGCAAAGCGCGTCCTATTTCGTAACCCAAAGGTTGTTGCTGTAAGATCCGTCTTGATTTCTTGCATTGTTTCAGTTTCTGTAATCAAATCATTTCCAGCTAAGCAGGTGATTGGTCTACTGTAGCCAGTCCTAGAGAATGGGGTTGTCATCTAAAAACAACGTTCTGAGTCGGGACCAGAACCACTGCAGTGTTGCTATTGTGTGACCCAAGAAAGCTTTGGTGGTTCGACCAAGGAAATCTTGGTTGCTGTTGTGTGACCAAGGAAAAGTAGTGTATTAGGAATTTAGCGTAAGACCATACCTAAAGCGAGATTCGAACCCACAACATCTTGGTTGGTATACAAACTCGCTATAAACTGACCTACCGAGGCGGTTCCATTAATTATAGAATCAATTTGTGATTGCTCTATATTTGACCAACAGGAAGAGGAAAAAGGTTGATTTTTGGAAGAGAATCGAACAAGAACAAGAATTAATGTCTCAGGGTGGCTTGCAGTCGAAGAAGAATATCTATCTGATTTTTTCTATTACATACTGAAGCGATTAAATTATGGAACAAATTTTAAAGGTTCCGCGAGAAAATTTTATGGAAACCAATATTTAAAAAATGCTGTCAGAATTTTCTCAATGTATAAAATATAAATCTCTTATAACCCGGGGTATTGGGTTTCAAAAATTTAAAGCTAACAATTCAGAATCTCACTTTTAGCAAATTTTATTTTCAATGAAGCACAATTTTGCGTAATAGCACAAACTAATAAACTCTATACAGACGATTATATTAGAATACCATTTCTGTCTGCACTGAAATTTTTCAAATAAAAAATTATCGGCTTAGCGCAGCTCCATTTATGTATGTATTGTAAAAAATACATACAATACACCCCCGGGGATTCCACCTTGACGCGGTGGTGGGGCTTAAGTAGGATCGATGAGCGAAGTGGGCGATGTCGGCGGATACAGTAGCTTTGTATGGTATCTGAAAGGTCTAACTATGCCGATAAGGCCACGAGTGAGGTCTGAAAACTAAGGAAATCCGCAACAATATGGATCATGGCAACGAATAAGGATAAATCGCGTGTTGGGATGTGAACACAAGTGTCGTCTGTACCTACGACAGGCGGGGAGGGCTTGGATATGGAAGGATCTAAGTCGCCAGTAGGACCGTCTATGAAGGTGGAAACAGGCCTTGATGCACGTAGTTACTGACTTTGATAAATTAGATGAAGAATTGCGAGATTTGTCGCAATCCTCGTCTACAACTCTAGGTTTGTGTAATCTAGAACTAGGGAGTCTGACGGATTCTAGTTCCAACATGGAAGCTGATGGTAACAAGACCATCATCAATCTCTAAGACTCTGAAGAGAAGAAAGAAGTTGGTAAGGTAGGCTCTAACACCACTCCGAAAGATTAACCCACACACTGGCGTTCAATCTAGGAATATTAGAAAGGATGCGCTCAACAGAATTCGAAGCTCTAGAAGAAGGTTACACAAATTGTCGTTAAAGGACTCAAAAGAGTTGAAGCCAAACACATAGTTGAGTTTGTTAAGTTAAGGGAACTGGTGAAACTGTCTACCTCCAATGCGTCTGGTAAGCAGACTAGGGAGGCTGACATGAAGAAGACGAAACCGTCGTCATCAACCTCCGATACGTCGGACAAGACTAGGGAGGCTGGTGATAGACGAATTGTAAGGGCATCTCGATCCAATGCGTCTAAACAGACTAGGGAAAGAGGGGATCACGACAACAATTCGCGTACTGCAGGAAAAGCCGCGGCAGCTAAGAAGCAGTACGTGAAGAAGAGAGGCAGGTCCGATGACAACCTGATACCTAAAACCCCTAAAAAGGCAATGAGCTGCAGGTAGCCATTGTGGACGAGAGCTCCCAAGAAGGGAAGTTTGAGAGCAACCAATGGTTAAAGGTTGAGGAGAAGATTCAGGATGCGCTCATTGAATACTTCGCATCTGGCTCAGCGGATGAGATCCAATTCGATGATGCAGGATGGGAGAAAGAATACAAGATAGCGACAAGGTGTCGAAGGACTTCTTATCCACTACCCTGTGCAAATTGGATGGTATATGGGAGAATTCAAGGCTGAGAGCCATCCCTAGAGCCGATACTGTCAAGTATATGAGGCCGAAGGCGTGGATCTGGGTACCTAAGCCGTTCCAGGCGCCTGAAAGGTTGTTGAGTCTCCTTGTTGGACAAAACAAGGAACTCAAGGCAGAAGATTGGAAGGTGTTGAAGGTAGATGCGAAAACGGAACGTGGCCCGCACTTCCTTGTGAGCATCAACAGGGATTCAATTCCGGTCCTGGAGAAAAACAAGTACATGGTGAGATTCAGTTTGGCTCATGTTTATGTGAGGATGGTTGGTGGTGGTGGACCTGATGATGGAGGCTATCCCAGTAAACTTCCACCACAGTAGGGCTGCCACGGGTAACCTGATCGGGTATATGAGCCAACATAACATCGACGTTGCGCTCATACAGGAACCATGGATTGACAGCAGAGGTAGGATACAAGGTTTAAGAGGTAAGGATTTTATCCTATATTATAAAGGTGGCGTAAGTAGACAAAGATCTTGCATTTTAGTTAACAAAAAGCTTAAAATGTTTCTCTTAAATGATTTCAGTGATGGAGATAACACAGTGGTAGAATGGGGTAGGCAGTAAGATGCATAAGCCCCTTCTCCTAGTCTCATCGTATATGCCATTTGACAGCGTGGATGGCCACCGTCAGAAGTCCTGAGGGAAACTATTGACAACTGGAAATATTATATGGTGATCGATTGCGATGCCAATGCACATCATACGCACTAAGGAAGTACGAACATCAACAGTAGAGGTGAGTCTCTTTTGGACTATATTAGCGGTACTATCCTTGGTTTATGTAATAGAGGAACAGCCCCTACTTTTATAACTAGAAATAGAAAGGAGGTCCTAGACCTAACATTAGCCACTAATTCTAGTTCACTAACGGTAAGAAATTGTATTGTGTCGCATGAAGCTTCGCTCTCCGATCACTGTAGGATTAGGTTTCAAGTTGATTGTAAGCGGAAAGAAAGGTTCAGTTTCAGAAACCCTCGAAAAGCCGACTGGTGTCAATACAGGGAGGCTTTAAATAGCTCCTTGAGGGCACCAGCCAGAGAACGTCTAACGGAGAGTAAAGTGATTGATAGGGTGGTTGATGACATTGGCACTCTGATGGCAGATCAGAGTGTAGACGAGTTGCAAGATCACTGCACAACAAGGCGAAAAGGAATAACTGTACAGTTGACTGAGATAACTATAAGTAAGGTCTAAAGAAGTTTAAATACAAGGTAAGGAAAGCCAAAAGGCAATCATGGAAAATGTTCTGTGAATCGATGGAAGGTGTCAATGAGACAGCAACATTATGAGACAGCAAGAGTGAAGAAGTTCCGAACTACATAACAAAGGAGGATGGAGCATGGGCTGAATCATGCCAGGAGACACTGAACACACTGATGAAGGCCCATTTCCCTGGCTCCCAGCCAATGGGAAATGAGTGCTCACTCATTTGCTCCATACAAATCACCAGGTCCAGACGGTGTACGACCAATCATGCTGCAGAGGGCCCCTGGATCACTGGTAAAATGGTTGGTAGTGATTTTCAGGAGTTGCCTATATATGGGGTATGTACCGAAAAGCTGGAGAAATGTAAGGGTTATATTCTTACCAAAACCTGCTAAGAATAGCCACACTACAGCAAAGGATTATAGACCGATCAGTCTGTCGTCCTTTAGGCTAAAGACAATGGAGAAATTAGTAGTTGTCGACATGGCTCTCTTTCGACTGCTCAACATGCTTATTGGAAAGGGAGGTCAGTGGAGACGGCACTCTATAATACGGTGTCTCAAATTGAAACGACACTGAATAATTAGTATACATTGACAGCGTTCCTTGACATAGAAGGGGCGTTCAACAATGTTCGCACTGATGCTATTGAGAACGCGCTGAGTGATACAGGCGTCAATAGAGGAGTTACAATCTGGATTGGCCAGATGCTAAAAACAAGAATCATAATGGCAAACTGGGGTACTAGTGATGTAAATTTATCTGTCACTAGAGGTACACCACAGGTAGGAGTGCTATCGCCATTTCTGTGGCTGCTGGTAATGGACAGTGTCTTGAAAGAGCTGGAGAGGAAAGGGTACAAGGTTGTCGCGCATGCGGATGACCTTGTGATCCTGGTAAGTGGAAAATTTCTGGACACTATCAGCATGTTGATGGATACGGGCCTCAACATACTAGCGAGGTGGACTGTTAGCTGTGGGCTATCAGTTAATCCAGCAAAGACGGAGCTGGTTCTTTTCACCAGAAAAAGGAAATTCCCAGTCTTCAATCTACCAACGCTGAACGGAGTGGAGCTAGCACTCTCGAACTGGAACAGCGCGAAATACCTAGGGATTATACTGGATTCCAAATTGAATTGGAATAAGAATGTTGAGGAAATGGTGAAAAAGGCAACCATTGCATTATTTACATGCAAGAGATTCTCAGGGAAGAAATGGGGTATTAAATCAGACATAGCATACTGCCTATACATCAGCGTCGTGAGGCCTATACTCATGTACGGTGCGCTAGTATGGTGGCCGGCAGTGGAGAAGAAAACAGTGATGGGAAAGTTGGAAAGGGTACAAAGGATGGCGTGCATAAGTGTTACGGGAGCTCTTCGTAGCACACCAACTAGAGGCATGGAGATCATTCTTGATCTACACCAAGTGAGCGAGGTAGTTAAAAACAACGCAGCTAAGGCGGCATTGAGACTTCGTGAGTGCAATGCTTTAAAATTTAAGCCGTATACACATAGTATTATACTGGAAAAATATCGATTGGATACTAGAGGAGTGCAAACAGACTATCTAGTACCACAGATGCTCTTTGAGAAAAACTACAGCATTCAAATTCCGACAAGGGATGAATGGGATAGGAATCTGTTAATACCGGAGAGAGGAATTGCTATATGTACGGACGGATCAAAGACATCCAGCGGAACTGGTGCGGGTGTCTTCTCAGCAAAACTAAATATAGAAGAATCAGTGAGATTGCCGAACCACAGCAGTGTGTTTCAAGCAGAGGTGCTAGCCATAGAACATGCGGCCCCTCTAGCAACGATGAAGGTGATATCGCACGAGGATATCACAATCTATGTCGACAGTCAGGCCGCTATCAGGGCGCTTGATTCAACGTTGGTCAAATTGAGCTTGGTTAGGCGATGTAGAGATGTGCTTCAGACACTCTGCAGGATCAGCACGGTAAAACTATGTTGGGTACCTGGTCATAGTGACATATATGGAAACGAGCAAGCCGATGAACTGGCTAGGAAGGGTTCCGAGAAGGATATAGGGGATGCTGATCAATATATTCTTGTCCCACTGTGAGTTGTGAAGAAATAGATCGATAGGATTACGAAGAAGAATGTAAGGCAGATATGGGTCAATACCAATACTTGTCACGTGACTAAAGAGCTTTGCCCTGAGAGGGACCTTAGTAAAACTAAGCTGCTTTTATCGCAGAATAGGAGCAACCTAAGAATATCGATAGGCATAATAACAGGGCACTGTCTCTTAGGAAAGATGGCCAAGAGGTTGGGACTCACCACGGTGGATTCATGCAGAAAGTGTCATGATTTGAGTGTAGCGAAAGATATCTGTCACATGTTGTGTGACTGCCCTGCATTGAGCAGAAGTAGATATCGTATCTTGGGTAACTATCATTTTGAACGACTTGGGGAATTGGTAGGGATCCCGGTCAGGGATCTGTTAAAGTTTGTAAAGAATGCGGGATGGCTTGAAGAGCAGTAGAGGGTAAGATTGTTGTTATTCAAGGGGATACCTATGGGCCAACTAGTGGCCTAGTGTTGGAGATACAACCCCCTTCCCCTTACTAACTACCTAGTACAATACAAATGCGGGATGGCTTGAAGAGCAGTAGAGGGTAAGATTGTTGTTATTCAAGGGGATACCTATGGATGGGCCAACTAGTGGCCTAGTGTTGGAGATACAACCCCCTTCCCCTTACTAACTACCTAGTACAATACAAATTGTTTTTATTTCTAAATGATTTTTGTTTTTGCAAGAGAGAGAAATGAAGTCTGAGAAAATTATAAGAATTTACAAAAAGCGTCAAAATAAGTTTTGCACTTAAGTTTTGCACGGAAGTGCAAATCATTTTAGATATTTTAATTCAAATAGTAAAAAGTTTTAAGTTTTTTTGATTTTTTTTGTAATTTTAAATTATTTTGTGTAAGTGAAAATATCAAAAATTGTTGAAAATTATTTTTATATGTATATTATTTTTAATTTTTTTTTTTTGTCATATTTGAAAATATTTTTGAATAAGTAGTTATAAATATGGCGAACCAAATCGGCAAAATAAATAAATTATTACCAGACAATAAATGTGCTATTTCATCTTGCGGAATGACCAGAAGAAAAAATGAAAATTTAAATTTTTTTAGATTTCCACCAAATGCCGAAGTACTTCCCTTTTTGGTTATCTGCTAGCAAAATACTTGCGGTAGATGCGAATATGTAGCAAACATTTTGAGTCGAAATGTTTTGGAAAAAAAATACTTAAAAAAACAAGCTATTCCTACATTACTTTTAGGAAATGTAAACGAAATAAATGTAGTTTCTAATTAAAATGACAATGAATATGATTTTGATTTTGATTAACATGAAATTGAAGAAACTACTTTTGAAAACGATAATAATCAACCACCATTATCACGTGAAATATATGAACAGGTAGAGCAGAGTGATGATTTTTGCAATAACTGCATTAAAAGAATTAAAGCAGAAACAATATATCAAAATCTTTTGGCACAAAGTAAATAAATAAATTAATAATTAAAAGAAAAAAAATTGGTAATATTCAAAATAAAGATTTAAATAATGTATCTTTCAGTAGTAAAATATTTTGTAATATGTTATTAAGAAAAAAAAATATTAATTATACTATGGAAAAGTCTTTGGCTCAAAGCATAAATTTAAGATCTGCACGAACATACAATTATTTACGAAATATTTTGCATTTCAAATTGCCATCAAAATCTTCTCTTTATAATTGGGCGGCAATAAAGTACCTAAGACCAGGTTAAAATGAATGTTTAAAAGAAAATTTAAGAAATGCTGTGAAAGAATTGGACGTAAAATCTAAAATTGCAGTGTTTATGTTTGATGTAATGATTATTAAGAAGGATTTAACTTATAATATGCACCATGATAAAATTCAAGGCTTTGAAGATACTGGTCTGAAACGACAAAAGAAATTGGCTAAATATGTTTGTGTTTTTCAGGTTTGTAGAAGAATACTTTCAAATTAGTTATTCTGTGACTACAAATGATTATGATTTTCAGGTTAGAGGATTATTTTCAAATTGAAAATATGTAATGGGCTATTCTGCTACTAGTAACAGTTTATGTTGTGATGAGCTGATTAAACACATTACTATATATATATATATATATATATATATATATATATATATATATATATATATATATATATATATATATATATATATATAAAATTAGCTCTAAGTTTAGGTCTAAATATAAAAATAGTTACGTGTGATCAAGGATAGGAGTTTCTATAAGAAATTAGGTGTAACAAAAGAAAGTAGAATTAGAAACAGATAAGGGCTGGGCAGGAAGACCCAAGCACCACTACGACCAATGATAGGTCTATTGTAGTACCCTTAAATTTAGAGCTCACTAGAGAAGCTCAAACTATTAATGAATTTGAGAATATTCTTAAGTGGGCTGGATGAGATATCCAAAGGTGTGGGGAACCAGTGACAAAGAGATTGAAATCTCTTAAAAGACAGTCCTGCACATTCGCAAAGGAAGTGAGAGGCTGTTTCCTCATCATCGTTGCATATTCTGCAAGTAGACGGTAAGGACCTGTCAAACTTACTGAGATGGTAATTCAGATGACAGTGTCCTGTGAGGAAGTTTGTTAGGAGACGAACTTGATTTCTATTAAAAGATAAAAGCTCAATAGTTCTTTTCCTTGAAGGAGGCGGGATAAAGTTTTTGGCGTGAATGCACCCTGGGGTTTCTTGCCAGAATTTTTCCCTTGTAATTAATAGCCATTTATTTATGGCTGTTTTAGCCGTGCTGAGTGGGATGCCACAAAAAGGTATAGGTTGTATAAATTTGGCCTCAGATTCTTCTCTGGCGAGAAGGTCAGCTGCTTCATTGCCCGGAATACCAGTGTGTCCAGGGACCCAGACCAGTGTAACAACGTTACGGTTGGCTAGTTCTTTTAGAACTTGTAGACAATCCCATACCAGTTTAGATTTAAATTGGTATAAGTGCAGGGCCAAGATGGCAGCTTTGCTATCCGAGAGAATGAAAATCTTGCGGTTTGAGTAGCCCAATCTGAGATTTTCACGGATACAGAGCTCTATAGCATGAACTTCAGCTTGAAAAACGCTAGAGTCTTTAGTGAGACTGACAGAGATGCTCACTTTGGATTGTTTACCATATACACCAGCTCCTACTCCGTGATTAGTTTTGGAGCCGTCTGTGTACCAGGTTAAGGAGTTAGGATCAAATTTAGGTGGGTTAAGGGCCCAGTCCTGCCTATTTGGGATAAGTATTTTAAAAGGCTTTTCAAAGTTCTACCTAACTAGCATATTATCCGAAAACGGAATGCTTAGGATTGGGTCTTTGCACAGATCTGCATGAATGCGGGAGTCAACTAGCTTACAGTCATGCGGTGATTCACCCGTGATGAGCTTGTAGTTGGCTATTCTCGCTTCTTTCTGTATTTGAAGATGCAGTGGAGGTAAGTAAAGCAGTACCTCAAGTGCACTAGAGGGTGTGGTGCACATAGCCCCAGTAATCCCTAGACATGCCATTCTTTAAATTTTTTGTAGCTTTAACTGAGTGGTTTTTTGTTCAGTTTTTAGCCACCAGACAGGAGCGGCATAGGTTATGATTGGTCTGACAACCGAAGTATATAGACAAGGTGCAATTTTGGGCTGAAGACCCCAGTTATGCCCTATTAGACTTTTACAGGTCCACAGAGCTATTCTAGCTTTGTTAATGACCTTATCTAAGTGTTCCACTTGAGTTTATCGTTGAGGGTAATACCTAGAAATTTGACTTCTTTACTGAGGTCAATAGATTCACCAAAGAGTGTAGGTATAATAAAGTTTTCCCTGGATCTGCTCTTGGTGAAGAGCACCATGGTGCTTTTCTTGAGATTGATTTTCAAACCTGTCTCTATGCACCATGCTTCAACTAAATTGAAAGCATGTTGCATGATTTCTGAGATTGTGCTGTTAAATTTACCCCTGACGATTATGGCTATATCATCAGCGTAGCCTTGAGTGTCAATGCCGGCTTTATCCAGCTTGACTAAAAGTTCATCGACTACAATGGACCACAGGATAGGTGATAGCACCCCTCCTTGAGGATAGCCCTTAGCGATTAAAACCGTTAAGGTTTGTTCCGCTAGAGTGGACTTAATGATTCTGCATTTCAACATGGAGTCAATCCATTTGCAGGTGTTAGGATCTACCCCCTTTCGGATGATAGATTTTGAAATACAGTCAAAAGATGTATTATCAAAAGCACCTTCAATATCTAGGAAGGAGCACAGGGCTTGTTTCTTGATCGAAAGAGATTTTTCAATCTTCCCCACTAGATTTTGTAGCGCGTGAGTGGTAGATTTACCGGGTAGATAAGCATATTGGTTTTTGTGAAGTGGATTGCTAAAAAGCACCTTCTCTCTGATATGTATATCTAATATTTTCTCCAGTTTAATTGGACGAAAAGATTTAGGCTGGGCACATGATTTTTTCCCTGCTTTTGGTATATACGTCACTTTAACCGTTCTCCAGGCGCTGGGAATATAGCCCCACGCATGACTAGCTCTAAAGATTTTTAGAATAGTGGGGAGAACAATATCAAAACCCTTTTGGAGTAGGGCAGGGAAGATCCCATCATCTCCAGGGGATTTGTAGGGCTTGAATTTTATCTTAGGTTTCTGCATATCATGTTAAATTTTTTGATAATTTTGTTCTATTAAATTGTTTTGCGACTAATATTAAAAAAAAGCTGCTAACTAAGGGGAGCAGATAACTCGTAGTATGTTTTTTAACAGCAGTTTATGTCCAAAAGTTCTTTGTAATTAACATTATCTTTGTAACAAACAGTGCTTTCTTCAAAATTGCTCATCTTCATTATTTATTGATTTAATTTTATATTTTTATTTCTTTAATAATAAATAATATTATTAAAATAACTATAATAAGTATAAATATGCGTAATCACGAATCCAACCTGTGTACAAAATTTCATTGAAATTGGATAATATTTACCATATGTTCTAGAACATATGAAATATTAATCGGAAATTTTAGCATGGACCCCCTAGAGCTACTAACGTCTACATTAGGCATGTGTAATCACGAATCCAACCTAAAGGGTCCGCCATCTAAATTTTTTTTTTTCAACTAGTGCTTATTTCGTGAATGGTAACACTTAGCTCATGTCTGATTTGACAGATAATTAGTTTTATCCTTCCGCTGAACGAATATGACCATCCAATGCGTTTTCGCTTCCCTGAGTGGGCCTGCGATCGACTTACAGAAGATGCCGATTTTGCAAAAAAATCATCTTTTCGGATGTAAACAAGCAAAATTGTCGCATTTGGGGCACAGAAAACCCGCACGCATACATTAAAAAGCCGGTACACCCAAAACGAGTCACTGTTTGGTGCGGATTTTGGTCCAGAGGCATAATTGGGCCATTTTTCTTCGAAAATGAGCAAGGAGTGGCCGTTACAGACAATGGCGATCGTTTTCGGGCCATGTTGAACGAATTTTTGTTCACAAAAATTGAAGAGGAGGATATTGGCAACATTTGGTTTCAACAGGACGGCGCTACGTGCCACACAGCCGAAGCTACAGTCGATGTTTTGCGCCCTGTTTTTGAAGATCGCATTATCAGCCGCAGAGCTGATGTCGTTTGACCACCTCGGAGCTGCGATTTGACACCGTTGGACTATTATTTGTGGGGTGCCCTCAAAGATAAGTGTTACGCCGACAAGCCAGAGACAATTGACGCTTTAAAGGACAATATTCGTGAAGCCATTGGTGAAATACAGCTGCACACAATCGATAATGTGCTTAAAAATTGGACCGATCGTGTAAGCTACTGCATGGCCAGCCGAGGCAGCCATTTGAATGAAATTATTTTCCATTATTAACCGGAAGGATTGTACTTTCAATAAAAAAAGAAATTTGAGAAAATATTCAGTAGTTTTTTTTTATAGCATTTTCAAAAAAAAAAGTTATTTGGCGGACCCTTTATGTACCAAATTTTATTGCAAACTAATAATTACTATATGGTGTAGAACATATGAAATATTCTTTGGAAACTAAGTTGCTCATATATTAGTTTCCCATGAACACAATAAAACTACCTGATACAAATTTTTGGAGCAATAAGTAGGTCACAGATTCAACCTGTGTTTGAAATTTAATTGTAATTGGGTGCCAATTACTGTAATATGTAGAGTATTGAACTTGTGAAATATAATTGGACATTTTAACATGGACCCACTGGATTACCGACTTTAAACTTTGCAGACAGTAAGTTGTTAAATTAAGAAGATAGACTTTAATATAATATCAATTTTATTTAACTTAATTTATTTAAGATCTTTATATAATGAGTTGTGAGTAAAGACTGCCTCAGTACTCTATATATAACAATATATGTATTTAATTATTATTGAGTAAATTACATTGAAATATAATATATAAATATAATAGTGAGTAGTTCAGTTATTTATTATATATAAAACATCTCCCTTTTTTTTTTTTTTTTTTTTTATAATTCATAATTGTATATTTAATTAAAAAAAAATATTTATTCACAATAATTCAAGTAAAAAGTTCAATCAAAATTCAATAAAAACAATTTGGTTTAAAACTAAAATTAAAAAAAATTAAAAAAATGGTTTAAAAATAATCAAAATGTAGAGAACGTGTCAAAATTTTAACCTATCTGGTTGTTGTACACGTCTACCAAATCTACTAATGTAATTTGTATCTTTCACTTGATTTAAAATTCCTCTTTTTGTTTTTGTAACAGGCTAGGTATAAATGACCAGGTTTTTTACATAGCTTACATAGTTTACCAAAAGCTGGACATTTATTTTGAGCATGAACTGAAAGACATCTATCACAACTCACTTCATTTTGATTATTTGCACCAGTTTTCCTAAAATACAAATTTTTATTTTTATCATGATTTTTAGATATATATTTATTATTATTGTTAAACTTATTATTAAATTTAATTTTATTTATTGCAGATATTTGATGAACACCGTCATTTTTTAATTCAAAGCTGCGTTTTTTTTCCAATTCACTGATACGACATTCATTAATTGCCATAGTTAAAGTTAACCCAATTGTATTCATTAGCTTATTTTTTAATATTTCATCATTTATTCCAACTATGATAAAATCACGAATAAATTCATCCTTTTGTGCGAATTCACATCCTTCAGCAATATTTCTCAAATTTGTTAAGAAAATATCAAACGGTTCTCCACTACGTTGCAGTTTTATAAAATTTCATCCGTTCAAAAACCGGATTTTTCTTAGGATTGCAATAATCCTGAAATGCTTTTAAGACATCTGCTGTTGTCTTCGTGGTTTCACTAGAGATATCCCATGTATAATATTTATCTGTAGCTTCATGTCCAATGATATTTAATAAAATAGCTTTCTTAATTTCTTCAGATTTTTTGTTTTTTTATGAAGCCACCATATAATTTTCAAAATCTCTTTGAAACAATGAAAAATTTACTGCTAAATTACCGTCCATTAGTAACGGTTTTGGTGCAATGAAATCCATTGTCTCAATTTCTATTGTAGATGTAATTAAATCAGTACTTTCAAAACTGTCTTCTTCTATTGAGCTATTTTGGTCTGTACTGTCGCCACTATCAGACTCTACTTCTTTCTTTATCTGGATTGATTCTTCCATCCAATTTTTTGTTTTGTTTTAATAATTAGCTTAATTTTACGTATTAAAAATCTTATATTTTTAACCACGTGTCGCTATAACAATATTTCTTGTAATTTATTTATTTTTAAATACCCATTTATTTAAAGTTTAATTATGTAATACTTATGTAAGTTTTTACACAAACTTTTTTTTATATTTTTTAAAAACAAAATTAATTACATATATAAATTACGACTGCGCCATGTTAAATTAAGAAGATAGACTTTAAAATAATATCAATTTTATTTAACTTAATTTATTTAAGATCTTTATATAATGAGTTGTGAGTAGACTGCCTCAGTACTCTATATATAACAATATATGTATTTATTATTGAGTAAATTACATTGAAATATAATATATAAATATAATAGTGAGTAGTTCAGTTATTTATTATATATAAAACAATGTACACGAGGAAGCTACTATGTGTGTCAAATTTCATTCAAATCAGATAATAAATACCATATGCTCTAGAGCATATGAAATTTTAATCGGAAATTTTAGTATGGACCCCCTGAAGGTATGAACTTCTATCATGGCCAAAACATGCATAATCAGAAGGTCTACCTTTGTACCAAATTTCATTAAAATCAGATAATAATTACATGCTATAAAACACGTAATTATATAAAATTCGGAAACTAAAACTGTTTTCTAGGAACCCCCTGAAGGTCTCCAAATTTCAGGAGAGCCAACTAGAGCACAAAATTAGCCTATATATAAAATATCTTTGAAATCGGTTAACAATTACTATATGCTGTAGAACATATGAAAAAAAAAATATTAAAAATGAAATCGGAAATTTAAAATGGACCCCCTAATTCTACTAACCTGTAATTTGGTCAACCTATGCAGAATCATGAACTCAACCTGTGTACCAAATTTCATTGAAATCGGATAATAATTACACGCTGTAGAACATAAAGCAAATATTCTTCGGAAACTAAGTTGCTCATATATTTGTTTCCCATGAACGTAGTATACCTACCAACTACAAATTTGTGGAGTATCAAATAGATAACTAAAAACTGTGTATTCAATATCATTGAAATTGGGTGAAAGGTACTGTAAATATAGAGAGTTTAACTTATGAAAAGTAATTACGGATTTTTACATGGACCCACTGAAGTATCGACTTTAAATTTTACAGGTGCCAAGTACATACGGAAACTATCATAAGTATCAAAATTTATGCTAATAAGATAATAATTAGTATATGCTCTAGTCTAGAGCATACGAAATTTTAATCGGAAATTTTACCAAGGACCCCCTGAAGTTACAGACCTGTAACTTGGTAGGCTTGTGGACATTCATGATACCAACTTATGTTCCAAATTTCATCCAAATCTAAGACATGATTTTTTTTTTGATTTTTTCCGTAGAACAAAAACACATAGGGTCCCACATAAATAGGGAAATCTAACATGGTCCCACTGAAAGTATCGATGTCATCTTGTAAAGGCACCGGGGTGAAGTATGTTAGAGCCTGTGTGCCAAATTTTATTAAAAACTGACAAGCGCTTCTAGGAGATGTTGCTGCGCACATAAAAAGCGAACGCATACGCGTCCCCTAAACACTTTTTTTTTTTGCATTTTCGGACTCCCCGACCTCGGAAACGCCTAGAAAAAAATTTTGAGCGAACTTTTTTTTTCGACCATACCCATCACCAGACTTCATAGTATTTCATACTACTCGTAAAAATAGTTGACATTTGTATTCAGGAAACAAAAAAATTCTAAAAAATATTATAAATTGTCGCATTTGGGGCACAGAAAACCCGCACGCATACATTAAAAAGCCGGTACACCCAAAACGAGTCACTGTTTGGTGCGGATTTTGGTCCAGAGGCATAATTGGGCCATTTTTCTTCGAAAATGAGCAAGGAGTGGCCGTTACAGACAATGGCGATCGTTTTCGGGCCATGTTGAACGAATTTTTGTTCACAAAAATTGAAGAGGAGGATATTGGCAACATTTGGTTTCAACAGGACGGCGCTACGTGCCACACAGCCGAAGCTACAGTCGATGTTTTGCGCCCTGTTTTTGAAGATCGCATTATCAGCCGCAGAGCTGATGTCGTTTGACCACCTCGGAGCTGCGATTTGACACCGTTGGACTATTATTTGTGGGGTGCCCTCAAAGATAAGTGTTACGCCGACAAGCCAGAGACAATTGACGCTTTAAAGGACAATATTCGTGAAGCCATTGGTGAAATACAGCTGCACACAATCGATAATGTGCTTAAAAATTGGACCGATCGTGTAAGCTACTGCATGGCCAGCCGAGGCAGCCATTTGAATGAAATTATTTTCCATTATTAACCGGAAGGATTGTACTTTCAATAAAAAAAGAAATTTGAGAAAATATTCAGTAGTTTTTTTTTATAGCATTTTCAAAAAAAAAAGTTATTTGGCGGACCCTTTATGTACCAAATTTTATTGCAAACTAATAATTACTATATGGTGTAGAACATATGAAATATTCTTTGGAAACTAAGTTGCTCATATATTAGTTTCCCATGAACACAATAAAACTACCTGATACAAATTTTTGGAGCAATAAGTAGGTCACAGATTCAACCTGTGTTTGAAATTTAATTGTAATTGGGTGCCAATTACTGTAATATGTAGAGTATTGAACTTGTGAAATATAATTGGACATTTTAACATGGACCCACTGGATTACCGACTTTAAACTTTGCAGACAGTAAGTTGTTAAATTAAGAAGATAGACTTTAATATAATATCAATTTTATTTAACTTAATTTATTTAAGATCTTTATATAATGAGTTGTGAGTAAAGACTGCCTCAGTACTCTATATATAACAATATATGTATTTAATTATTATTGAGTAAATTACATTGAAATATAATATATAAATATAATAGTGAGTAGTTCAGTTATTTATTATATATAAAACATCTCCCTTTTTTTTTTTTATTTTTTTTTATAATTCATAATTGTATATTTAATTAAAAAAAAATATTTATTCACAATAATTCAAGTAAAAAGTTCAATCAAAATTCAATAAAAACAATTTGGTTTAAAACTAAAATTAAAAAAAATTAAAAAAATGGTTTAAAAATAATCAAAATGTAGAGAACGTGTCAAAATTTTAACCTATCTGGTTGTTGTACACGTCTACCAAATCTACTAATGTAATTTGTATCTTTCACTTGATTTAAAATTCCTCTTTTTGTTTTTGTAACAGGCTAGGTATAAATGACCAGGTTTTTTACATAGCTTACATAGTTTACCAAAAGCTGGACATTTATTTTGAGCATGAACTGAAAGACATCTATCACAACTCACTTCATTTTGATTATTTGCACCAGTTTTCCTAAAATACAAATTTTTATTTTTATCATGATTTTTAGATATATATTTATTATTATTGTTAAACTTATTATTAAATTTAATTTTATTTATTGCAGATATTTGATGAACACCGTCATTTTTTAATTCAAAGCTGCGTTTTTTTTCCAATTCACTGATACGACATTCATTAATTGCCATAGTTAAAGTTAACCCAATTGTATTCATTAGCTTATTTTTTAATATTTCATCATTTATTCCAACTATGATAAAATCACGAATAAATTCATCCTTTTGTGCGAATTCACATCCTTCAGCAATATTTCTCAAATTTGTTAAGAAAATATCAAACGGTTCTCCACTACGTTGCAGTTTTATAAAATTTCATCCGTTCAAAAACCGGATTTTTCTTAGGATTGCAATAATCCTGAAATGCTTTTAAGACATCTGCTGTTGTCTTCGTGGTTTCACTAGAGATATCCCATGTATAATATTTATCTGTAGCTTCATGTCCAATGATATTTAATAAAATAGCTTTCTTAATTTCTTCAGATTTTTTGTTTTTTTATGAAGCCACCATATAATTTTCAAAATCTCTTTGAAACAATGAAAAATTTACTGCTAAATTACCGTCCATTAGTAACGGTTTTGGTGCAATGAAATCCATTGTCTCAATTTCTATTGTAGATGTAATTAAATCAGTACTTTCAAAACTGTCTTCTTCTATTGAGCTATTTTGGTCTGTACTGTCGCCACTATCAGACTCTACTTCTTTCTTTATCTGGATTGATTCTTCCATCCAATTTTTTGTTTTGTTTTAATAATTAGCTTAATTTTACGTATTAAAAATCTTATATTTTTAACCACGTGTCGCTATAACAATATTTCTTGTAATTTATTTATTTTTAAATACCCATTTATTTAAAGTTTAATTATGTAATACTTATGTAAGTTTTTACACAAACTTTTTTTTATATTTTTTAAAAACAAAATTAATTACATATATAAATTACGACTGCGCCATGTTAAATTAAGAAGATAGACTTTAAAATAATATCAATTTTATTTAACTTAATTTATTTAAGATCTTTATATAATGAGTTGTGAGTAGACTGCCTCAGTACTCTATATATAACAATATATGTATTTATTATTGAGTAAATTACATTGAAATATAATATATAAATATAATAGTGAGTAGTTCAGTTATTTATTATATATAAAACAATGTACACGAGGAAGCTACTATGTGTGTCAAATTTCATTCAAATCAGATAATAAATACCATATGCTCTAGAGCATATGAAATTTTAATCGGAAATTTTAGTATGGACCCCCTGAAGGTATGAACTTCTATCATGGCCAAAACATGCATAATCAGAAGGTCTACCTTTGTACCAAATTTCATTAAAATCAGATAATAATTACATGCTATAAAACACGTAATTATATAAAATTCGGAAACTAAAACTGTTTTCTAGGAACCCCCTGAAGGTCTCCAAATTTCAGGAGAGCCAACTAGAGCACAAAATTAGCCTATATATAAAATATCTTTGAAATCGGTTAACAATTACTATATGCTGTAGAACATATGAAAAAAAAAATATTAAAAATGAAATCGGAAATTTAAAATGGACCCCCTAATTCTACTAACCTGTAATTTGGTCAACCTATGCAGAATCATGAACTCAACCTGTGTACCAAATTTCATTGAAATCGGATAATAATTACACGCTGTAGAACATAAAGCAAATATTCTTCGGAAACTAAGTTGCTCATATATTTGTTTCCCATGAACGTAGTATACCTACCAACTACAAATTTGTGGAGTATCAAATAGATAACTAAAAACTGTGTATTCAATATCATTGAAATTGGGTGAAAGGTACTGTAAATATAGAGAGTTTAACTTATGAAAAGTAATTACGGATTTTTACATGGACCCACTGAAGTATCGACTTTAAATTTTACAGGTGCCAAGTACATACGGAAACTATCATAAGTATCAAAATTTATGCTAATAAGATAATAATTAGTATATGCTCTAGTCTAGAGCATACGAAATTTTAATCGGAAATTTTACCAAGGACCCCCTGAAGTTACAGACCTGTAACTTGGTAGGCTTGTGGACATTCATGATACCAACTTATGTTCCAAATTTCATCCAAATCTAAGACATGATTTTTTTTTTGATTTTTTCCGTAGAACAAAAACACATAGGGTCCCACATAAATAGGGAAATCTAACATGGTCCCACTGAAAGTATCGATGTCATCTTGTAAAGGCACCGGGGTGAAGTATGTTAGAGCCTGTGTGCCAAATTTTATTAAAAACTGACAAGCGCTTCTAGGAGATGTTGCTGCGCACATAAAAAGCGAACGCATACGCGTCCCCTAAACACTTTTTTTTTTTGCATTTTCGGACTCCCCGACCTCGGAAACGCCTAGAAAAAAATTTTGAGCGAACTTTTTTTTTCGACCATACCCATCACCAGACTTCATAGTATTTCATACTACTCGTAAAAATAGTTGACATTTGTATTCAGGAAACAAAAAAATTCTAAAAAATATTATAAATGGTTTTCTGACGGACCATGTTTAAATCATAGACATAAAATTCTTGAATTTTTAATTTTACTTTTATTAAGAAAGCATCTACATGGCTTTCACAAAAACTTAATAAAGAGGAATTTTATAATAAAAAGAATGCTAGAATAAGGAGAAAAGCTAATGAAATAACAATAGAAAGCTAAAAATAATTAAAGCTTAATTTAAATTTAAAATATTTTCAACCAGTTTTTAAAATAAAAAAATTAAAAAGTATTTGTCAAAATAAAAATATGCTTTTCTTTTTTAAATAGGTACATAAGTATATTTGCATTAAAATATAGTGAAATGATTTTTAAAAAAAAAAATAATTTAGAAATCGAAATAACAAAATTGGAAAAATATATTTTTCTATTCTCAATTATCATAAATCATTGCAAAAGCAACAACAAACAAATTCAAAACAAATTTGTTCATTACTTCATAATATGAAGTATGAGCAAATTTGTTTTGCATTTGTTTGTTGTTGCTTCATAATCACAAATTTGTTTTCTCACAACGTCACTGTAGATAGAGTTTTATTGTGTATGTATTTGTAATATTTTTGTGGAGCTGGAAATTTTTTGAATTTTGTTCTAGCATAAAACGACAAAAATCGTATTCTAATATAATCGTCTGTATATAGTTTATTAGTTTGTGGTAATAGTAACAAGGTTGCGTAATACTAAGATGTGTTTTGAAACCAAAATGTGTTTAGACAAGAAACACAAGATTGCGTAATAGTAACAAGGTATTCGAATTTGACATCTAATACTGTTTGCTACGACCTAATATGGTTAATTGTTTGAAATACAAGGTGTTTCAATAGGTATAAACCATGCTTATGGAGTGTATTCCTACAGAAATTTCCAGAAATGTCTAGTTACAGAATTAACGCCATTTGAAAATTTTGTAATTTTATTTTTTGGTAAATCACTGAAATTTGAAGTATTTTGCACAAAAGTTAACGGAGAACAACAAAATTGGGCTTATTGGAATGAATCAGTAACCTCATCCGACCTACTGTTCTTTTAAAATAAATTTAAGAAGTCAGAATTTTTTTTAAAAAATTTGTACAATTTTTAGGAAAACCTAATTTTTATTGATAAAGTCACTAAGGTTTTTTTTTATTTTATTACATAATCGGAGTGCTCACATAATTTACAACAAACTCGTATTAATACTTTTTTTATGCGATCATTAGTTTCTGAGTTATTGGCTCATCATTGCATGCAAACCTATATCCACATAGACGAGTGCCAGATCAGAGTGCCAGATCAGAGAAAATGTTAATAGACGATTGCGGGAAATCCTTACGCTAGAGAAATTGCTAGAAGTGCAAGAAATGTAAACATTTATGATATAATTTTGGATTTGATTACGCGACAACCGACCATCAGCACACAACGGGCTGCTATTCAGTTAGGCGTTAGTAAATGTAAAGTATGGCGAGTACTTTCAAAAGAACATCAGCATCCATTCCACTACACTCCAGTTCAATAGTTGCTTCCAACTGATTTACCTCGTCGATTTGAATTCTGCCGCTTACTTTTAAGCATTGATTAAGTATATTAAGATGATGCCACTTGAAAAATGTGTAAATTTTTGATTTTTTTTTCAGTCTTTCACATGTAAATAAAAAAGGTACACAATATTGACAATATTATAAACGTTCACTAAGGGCAGTGAGACAAAAAAACTTTTAACTTACTGCTATAAGAAAGGGATAAAATATATTATATAGAAAATATTTTTTTAATGCAAAAGTGTATGTAAAAAATATAATATAAAATATATTTTTTATGCCTGAGTGTGTATAAAAGAAATAACTATATGTAATATAAGAGTTTAAGAAAATAATTTAGATATAAAGGATGAACATTTTATTTTTCTATTTAATTTGAAAAAGTATAAAGTAAAGTAAGCTCATATTTTAAAGTGTAAATATTCCTTTTACGTAATAGACTTTTCACTTTAAAATAAGAACTTATTTTACTTTATATCCTTATCGTTTCAATTTTCGTAAAACTGATTTTGATAAATTAAATTTTTTACTTAGTAATGTCAATTTTGATATAATTTTTAATTCTAATGATAACATTGATTTAATGATTTCTAATTTTTATGCTCTAATTTTTGAGTGCATAGAACTATCAGTTCCAATTTACATCCAAAAAAACCTTGTTTTTTCGCCTCCATGGTACAATAATGAACTTCGCTCATTACGAAACAATAGGAATAAATTATGGCGTAAGTTTCTAACAACTAGGTCGGACTGTGCTTTTTCGGAATATGTTAGCGTATCTGACGAATTTTCTGTGTTATCTAAAGATCTATATGATAATTATATAAGTCAAACGCAGTTTGACATTATTTCAGATCCGAAAAAATTCTGGAAATTTATTAATATTAAAAGGAAATCTGACGGGTACCCTTCCACATTAAAATATGATAATCATTCATCAAATGATCCCGAAGTTGTTTCTAATCACTTCGCTGATTTTTTTAATAAAGCTTTTATTGATAATGTTTTTGTGCCAGACGTTAATTACTTTTCTTATTTAAATAATAATGCTCAGACATCTTTAGTAAGTGTAAATATTAATTTAGAAACGGTGGTTGATAAAATTAGAAATTTAAAAGATGATTATTCATCTGGTCCTGACGGTCTGCCAGCAATTGTTTTAAAGAAATGCAGCGATAGCCTAGCACAGCCTCTCACAGCACTTTTCAATAAATCTATGTCAGTGGGGATATTTCCAAGTTTTTGGAAGGATTCTTTTATTATCCCCGTACATAAAAAGGGCTGTAAAGCTGAAATTTGTAACTACAGGCCCATAGCCAAGCTATCCTGCGTTCCTAAACTTTTTGAGAGTATTGTTTATGATACCCTCTTCTTTCACTGTAAATCCCTGATTTCACCTAAACAACACGGGTTTTTGAAGGGCAGATCGACGACCACTAATTTAACGGAATTCGTGTCTAGCAGTCTTAATGCAATGGAAGTTGGTCATGACGTCGATGCTATCACTACTGACTTTAGTAAAGCTTTTGACAAACTTTCGCATGAGATTATTCTGTTCAAATTTCAAGCACTTGGGTTTCCACCTTCTTTTTTACTTTGGTTAGAATCATATTTAATAAATCGTCAATATAGGGTACTTTTTAGGTCAGCTACTTCGATCTCATTTACGGCTAAGTCTGGAGTGCCTCAGGGCAGCCACCTTGGTCCACTAATTTTTATTTTATCCATAAACGATGTTACTTTAATTATAAAAAAGTCAGAATCCAATATTTATGCGGATGATATGAAAATTTCTAAAATAATTTCATCTCCCTCTGATAGTACTGTCCTTCAGGAGGATTTAAATAAATTTTCAATTTGGTGTCAAAAGAACCATCTGGAGCTCAATGTTAACAAATGCCAAGCTATTACGTTTTCCCGTAAACGCATTCGCCATCCACCTCGTGATTATTATCTTAATGGTGCGTTTGTTCCAAGAGTCACGGCTATTCGTGACTTAGGAATTCTCTGTGACAGTAACTTAAACTTCCACTCCCATTTCGATAATATAGTTAGTAGGGCTAACTCTATGCTTGGCTTTGTTAAACGGTGGTCTAAGGAGTTTTCTGACCCTTACGTTTCTAGGGCTTTATATATGACTTATGTTAGGCCGATACTGGAATACGCTAGTCAAGTTTGGTCACCATATCAACTGGTACATATACAAAGAGTTGAGGCGGTCCAACGTAGATTTTTATTTCATAGCACAGATTATGGGAAAAATGAACCCATTTCGAGAATGTTACGCGAAGTTAATAATAGTGGCGGGAAATTTGACTTTAATAACAGCAAACTTCAGCTTAAAAGGATCTTGAGTCAATGAGTTTTTTTTATGTATTTGTCTTATATGTATATGTATATTTGTGTTATATGTATATTTATATTATATGTTTTACTTAATTATAAGTATGTATATGTTATTTTTTATGTTTAAAATATAAAATAAATATATAGTATTTGACGATTTTCGATTTCATTAATTTCGATTTTTATAACAAACTGCTATTTGCAATTAGCATGATTTGTTATTATATTTCATTTATAATTTTTTAAATTCTCAAATTAATGGGTGACAGTGGAGGGAAGTAGTAGCGTTCTTCCTAGATCGATGAAGCCCGAAGCTAGTGGTAACCCTTTTAATTTGTTTGTTTTTATACACATATTTAATATTTATTTTGACGAATGGTTTTTTCATGATTTTTGATTATTACAAACTGCTAATTGCAATCTAGCACGCTTTTTTTATTTTTTATTTTATATTTTTATTTTAAATTAGAGCTTAATCCATTGCGGATAGTAAATTATTTCTCAGCATGTGAGAAAGTGCAAGAAAGCAAGCTTAAGGATAAAAAGATAATTTCTTTCTATATATATGTTTCTCTTTAACATAACATACTAACATTATCTCTCCTTATGCTTGTTTTCGCTGATCCAAACAAATTATCAGTCACTTTTTCGGGCCCCATTTTCTTTCCTACGAGAAGATGGAGCTTGGCTCTGAGATTGATGAGGATTAGATACTCGATTACTAATTTATACTTTTCCAATTTAAATAGAAAAATAAAATTTTCATCCTTTATATGTAAATTATTTTCTTAAACTCTTATATTACTTATAATCCGGTGAATTCTCACCCCATTATGGATTTTATTCCATTCTAATTATTGAAAATAATAAATGAAAACATATATAATATTGTTTTTGTGCATTTAAGTTGAAAATTACATTTATTTCTTCCAGATAATTATATTTAGTTTTGTAGACAATTTAATTTTAGAATTATGTGATTTTCATGACCAAGTTATAATTTTACTTTACAATATTTATTTTAAATTATTTTCTTGCTATTATTTATTTTAATATTTATTTTAATATAAATTATTATTTATTTAATATAATATATAAAGAAAATTAAGAATATAATTTACAATATAATAATATAAAGTTTCAATATATTTAAATTAAGAAATTACCTGGTTTCCAACGAAGACAGTACTGTATTCAACTGGAACCTATACATTATTTTTTCCCTGTATTAATATTAACAATAAAAAAAAATAAAAAAAAAATACAACTAAGAAAATCACTTTCAATATTTAACTATAAATTGCTCTTACAATTTTTGGTTTTACTAATCAATTAAATTTTACTAATTTTTCATTATTTTAAACTTTAAATCAAATTTTTCTTTATTTTAAACTTTAAATCAAAATTTTCTTGATTTTAAACTTTACTAAATTTTCTTTATTTTACTTTAAATCCAATCACCAACAACAATAGCACAGTCTTCGGCGGCACCACTGATGATTTCTCTACTTTATATTTATTTTACATATACAATTTTATATGGCAATTTTATATATTATGTTATAAAGTATTTTAATTTAGATTAAGTATTTTTCTTTTTCTTTTCTAAATTTTGTTTGATTGATTAATTTATTTGTGTTGTAATAACTTATTTTCATTATTTTATTTATATGATTTTTATTTTATTTAATTCAATTATCATATTATAGTTTAAGTTATTTATATCTCACTATTTATATTTATTAAAGTTATTTAACTATTATTATTTATTTTTATTGAGTTATTTTGGGACGATAATTTCACAATTCTTTTCCCAGTTTGTTTTAATTTTTAATTTTTTTTTAAAGTTTATATGTTAAATAACCTATTACAAATCTGCACTCAGTCTATTATTCCGGTTAAAAAGTTATGTATAATAAAATTTTAAATCTTTTAAATTTTTAATTAATAGTTAGGCACTTTGACCAACAAAATTAATTATCTGCTTCCCAATCAAAAAAAAAAGAAATTCAACATTTCAAAAAAAATATTAACTACTACTTTTAATCTAAATTATTTATCCGAATTTTAGACGACCAAGAACCAAGACTTCTTTTCACATTGGATGCTCAATCCAATCTCCTCATCCGATTTTATTCTATTCTTTTCTCCTAATTTTTTTTATAATTATTCAGCTTACTCTCTATTCGAACCGACGCTATCATTTCCCGCCAAAATAATTCTTTTATTGCAATTTCTCACCATTGTTTTTAAGAACTGCACAGGTATGTTGCTCACGATGTGCTCTTAGTTGGTGTTACCTACTTTAGCGATGAGATTTTCCATTATTATGACAATGTCTCTTTTACGTATATTATTATGCGTTGATGTTAGCTTTTCGTAAAATTCGTCTTTCTTCGTTAATTCTGCATCTTCAGTGCTACGCACCGTATTATGGTAATATTTCAAACTCTGCCAAAGAAACGAGCTGTGATTATCCTCTCTGATGTTGGTGACCAATAAATGAGGCATTTGCGTATTTTTCTAGATATTATAATTCCAACTCCACCTCGACCCCCAGTTTCCTCTCCACTGTATATTAGAGTATAACCATTCGCTGTGACAAGTTCGCCGGTTAAATTCCATCTCATTTCACTTATTCGTAGGATTTCGACCTTATATGATATAATTTGTTGTTCTATTTGGGCCAGCCTTGATGCTTCACGTAGAGTTTCAACAACCATTGCGCAAAGCGCGTCCTATTTCGTAACCCAAAGGTTGTTGCTGTAAGATCCGTCTTGATTTCTTGCATTGTTTCAGTTTCTGTAATCAAATCATTTCCAGCTAAGCAGGTGATTGGTCTACTGTAGCCAGTCCTAGAGAATGGGGTTGTCATCTAAAAACAACGTTCTGAGTCGGGACCAGAACCACTGCAGTGTTGCTATTGTGTGACCCAAGAAAGCTTTGGTGGTTCGACCAAGGAAATCTTGGTTGCTGTTGTGTGACCAAGGAAAAGTAGTGTATTAGGAATTTAGCGTAAGACCATACCTAAAGCGAGATTCGAACCCACAACATCTTGGTTGGTATACAAACTCGCTATAAATTGACCTACCGAGGCGGTTCCATTAATTATAGAATCAATTTGTGATTGCTCTATATTTGACCAACAGGAAGAGGAAAAAGGTTGATTTTTGGAAGAGAATCGAACAAGAACAAGAATTAATGTCTCAGGGTGGCTTGCAGTCGAAGAAGAATATCTATCTGATTTTTTCTATTACATACTGAAGCGATTAAATTATGGAACAAATTTTAAAGGTTCCGCGAGAAAATTTTATGGAAACCAATATTTAAAAAATGCTGTCAGAATTTTCTCAATGTATAAAATATAAATCTCTTATAACCCGGGGTATTGGGTTTCAAAAATTTAAAGCTAACAATTCAGAATCTCACTTTTAGCAAATTTTATTTTCAATGAAGCACAATTTTGCGTAATAGCACAAACTAATAAACTCTATACAGACGATTATATTAGAATACCATTTCTGTCTGCACTGAAATTTTTCAAATAAAAAATTATCGGCTTAGCGCAGCTCCATTTATGTATGTATTGTAAAAAATACATACAATACACCCCCGGGGATTCCACCTTGACGCGGTGGTGGGGCTTAAGTAGGATCGATGAGCGAAGTGGGCGATGTCGGCGGATACAGTAGCTTTGTATGGTATCTGAAAGGTCTAACTATGCCGATAAGGCCACGAGTGAGGTCTGAAAACTAAGGAAATCCGCAACAATATGGATCATGGCAACGAATAAGGATAAATCGCGTGTTGGGATGTGAACACAAGTGTCGTCTGTACCTACGACAGGCGGGGAGGGCTTGGATATGGAAGGATCTAAGTCGCCAGTAGGACCGTCTATGAAGGTGGAAACAGGCCTTGATGCACGTAGTTACTGACTTTGATAAATTAGATGAAGAATTGCGAGATTTGTCGCAATCCTCGTCTACAACTCTAGGTTTGTGTAATCTAGAACTAGGGAGTCTGACGGATTCTAGTTCCAACATGGAAGCTGATGGTAACAAGACCATCATCAATCTCTAAGACTCTGAAGAGAAGAAAGAAGTTGGTAAGGTAGGCTCTAACACCACTCCGAAAGATTAACCCACACACTGGCGTTCAATCTAGGAATATTAGAAAGGATGCGCTCAACAGAATTCGAAGCTCTAGAAGAAGGTTACACAAATTGTCGTTAAAGGACTCAAAAGAGTTGAAGCCAAACACATAGTTGAGTTTGTTAAGTTAAGGGAACTGGTGAAACTGTCTACCTCCAATGCGTCTGGTAAGCAGACTAGGGAGGCTGACATGAAGAAGACGAAACCGTCGTCATCAACCTCCGATACGTCGGACAAGACTAGGGAGGCTGGTGATAGACGAATTGTAAGGGCATCTCGATCCAATGCGTCTAAACAGACTAGGGAAAGAGGGGATCACGACAACAATTCGCGTACTGCAGGAAAAGCCGCGGCAGCTAAGAAGCAGTACGTGAAGAAGAGAGGCAGGTCCGATGACAACCTGATACCTAAAACCCCTAAAAAGGCAATGAGCTGCAGGTAGCCATTGTGGACGAGAGCTCCCAAGAAGGGAAGTTTGAGAGCAACCAATGGTTAAAGGTTGAGGAGAAGATTCAGGATGCGCTCATTGAATACTTCGCATCTGGCTCAGCGGATGAGATCCAATTCGATGATGCAGGATGGGAGAAAGAATACAAGATAGCGACAAGGTGTCGAAGGACTTCTTATCCACTACCCTGTGCAAATTGGATGGTATATGGGAGAATTCAAGGCTGAGAGCCATCCCTAGAGCCGATACTGTCAAGTATATGAGGCCGAAGGCGTGGATCGGGGTACCTAAGCCGTTCCAGGCGCCTGAAAGGTTGTTGAGTCTCCTTGTTGGACAAAACAAGGAACTCAAGGCAGAAGATTGGAAGGTGTTGAAGGTAGATGCGAAAACGGAACGTGGCCCGCACTTCCTTGTGAGCATCAACAGGGATTCAATTCCGGTCCTGGAGAAAAACAAGTACATGGTGAGATTCAGTTTGGCTCATGTTTATGTGAGGATGGTTGGTGGTGGTGGACCTGATGATGGAGGCTATCCCAGTAAACTTCCACCACAGTAGGGCTGCCACGGGTAACCTGATCGGGTATATGAGCCAACATAACATCGACGTTGCGCTCATACAGGAACCATGGATTGACAGCAGAGGTAGGATACAAGGTTTAAGAGGTAAGGATTTTATCCTATATTATAAAGGTGGCGTAAGTAGACAAAGATCTTGCATTTTAGTTAACAAAAAGCTTAAAATGTTTCTCTTAAATGATTTCAGTGATGGAGATAACACAGTGGTAGAATGGGGTAGGCAGTAAGATGCATAAGCCCCTTCTCCTAGTCTCATCGTATATGCCATTTGACAGCGTGGATGGCCACCGTCAGAAGTCCTGAGGGAAACTATTGACAACTGGAAATATTATATGGTGATCGATTGCGATGCCAATGCACATCATACGCACTAAGGAAGTACGAACATCAACAGTAGAGGTGAGTCTCTTTTGGACTATATTAGCGGTACTATCCTTGGTTTATGTAATAGAGGAACAGCCCCTACTTTTATAACTAGAAATAGAAAGGAGGTCCTAGACCTAACATTAGCCACTAATTCTAGTTCACTAACGGTAAGAAATTGTATTGTGTCGCATGAAGCTTCGCTCTCCGATCACTGTAGGATTAGGTTTCAAGTTGATTGTAAGCGGAAAGAAAGGTTCAGTTTCAGAAACCCTCGAAAAGCCGACTGGTGTCAATACAGGGAGGCTTTAAATAGCTCCTTGAGGGCACCAGCCAGAGAACGTCTAACGGAGAGTAAAGTGATTGATAGGGTGGTTGATGACATTGGCACTCTGATGGCAGATCAGAGTGTAGACGAGTTGCAAGATCACTGCACAACAAGGCGAAAAGGAATAACTGTACAGTTGACTGAGATAACTATAAGTAAGGTCTAAAGAAGTTTAAATACAAGGTAAGGAAAGCCAAAAGGCAATCATGGAAATTGTTCTGTGAATCGATGGAAGGTGTCAATGAGACAGCAACATTATGAGACAGCAAGAGTGAAGAAGTTCCGAACTACATAACAAAGGAGGATGGAGCATGGGCTGAATCATGCCAGGAGACACTGAACACACTGATGAAGGCCCATTTCCCTGGCTCCCAGCCAATGGGAAATGAGTGCTCACTCATTTGCTCCATACAAATCACCAGGTCCAGACGGTGTACGACCAATCATGCTGCAGAGGGCCCCTGGATCACTGGTAAAATGGTTGGTAGTGATTTTCAGGAGTTGCCTATATATGGGGTATGTACCGAAAAGCTGGAGAAATGTAAGGGTTATATTCTTACCAAAACCTGCTAAGAATAGCCACACTACAGCAAAGGATTATAGACCGAACAGTCTGTCGTCCTTTAGGCTAAAGACAATGGAGAAATTAGTAGTTGTCGACATGGCTCTCTTTCGACTGCTCAACATGCTTATTGGAAAGGGAGGTCAGTGGAGACGGCACTCTATAATACGGTGTCTCAAATTGAAACGACACTGAATAACTAGTATACATTGACAGCGTTCCTTGACATAGAAGGGGCGTTCAACAATGTTCGCACTGATGCTATTGAGAACGCGCTGAGTGATACAGGCGTCAATAGAGGAGTTACAATCTGGATTGGCCAGATGCTAAAAACAAGAATCATAATGGCAAACTGGGGTACTAGTGATGTAAATTTATCTGTCACTAGAGGTACACCACAGGTAGGAGTGCTATCGCCATTTCTGTGGCTGCTGGTAATGGACAGTGTCTTGAAAGAGCTGGAGAGGAAAGGGTACAAGGTTGTCGCGCATGCGGATGACCTTGTGATCCTGGTAAGTGGAAAATTTCTGGACACTATCAGCATGTTGATGGATACGGGCCTCAACATACTAGCGAGGTGGACTGTTAGCTGTGGGCTATCAGTTAATCCAGCAAAGACGGAGCTGGTTCTTTTCACCAGAAAAAGGAAAATCCCAGTCTTCAATCTACCAACGCTGAACGGAGTGGAGCTAGCACTCTCGAACTGGAACAGCGCGAAATACCTAGGGATTATACTGGATTCCAAATTGAATTGGAATAAGAATGTTGAGGAAATGGTGAAAAAGGCAACCATTGCATTATTTACATGCAAGAGATTCTCAGGGAAGAAATGGGGTATTAAATCAGACATAGCATACTGCCTATACATCAGCGTCGTGAGGCCTATACTCATGTACGGTGCGCTAGTATGGTGGCCGGCAGTGGAGAAGAAAACAGTGATGGGAAAGTTGGAAAGGGTACAAAGGATGGCGTGCATAAGTGTTACGGGAGCTCTTCGTAGCACACCAACTAGAGGCATGGAGATCATTCTTGATCTACACCAAGTGAGCGAGGTAGTTAAAAACAACGCAGCTAAGGCGGCATTGAGACTTCGTGAGTGCAATGCTTTAAAATTTAAGCCGTATACACATAGTATTATACTGGAAAAATATCGATTGGATACTAGAGGAGTGCAAACAGACTATCTAGTACCACAGATGCTCTTTGAGAAAAACTACAGCATTCAAATTCCGACAAGGGATGAATGGGATAGGAATCTGTTAATACCGGAGAGAGGAATTGCTATATGTACGGACGGATCAAAGACATCCAGCGGAACTGGTGCGGGTGTCTTCTCAGCAAAACTAAATATAGAAGAATCAGTGAGATTGCCGAACCACAGCAGTGTGTTTCAAGCAGAGGTGCTAGCCATAGAACATGCGGCCCCTCTAGCAACGATGAAGGTGATATCGCACGAGGATATCACAATCTATGTCGACAGTCAGGCCGCTATCAGGGCGCTTGATTCAACGTTGGTCAAATTGAGCTTGGTTAGGCGATGTAGAGATGTGCTTCAGACACTCTGCAGGATCAGCACGGTAAAACTATGTTGGGTACCTGGTCATAGTGACATATATGGAAACGAGCAAGCCGATGAACTGGCTAGGAAGGGTTCCGAGAAGGATATAGGGGATGCTGATCAATATATTCTTGTCCCACTGTGAGTTGTGAAGAAATAGATCGATAGGATTACGAAGAAGAATGTAAGGCAGATATGGGTCAATACCAATACTTGTCACGTGACTAAAGAGCTTTGCCCTGAGAGGGACCTTAGTAAAACTAAGCTGCTTTTATCGCAGAATAGGAGCAACCTAAGAATATCGATAGGCATAATAACAGGGCACTGTCTCTTAGGAAAGATGGCCAAGAGGTTGGGACTCACCACGGTGGATTCATGCAGAAAGTGTCATGATTTGAGTGTAGCGAAAGATATCTGTCACATGTTGTGTGACTGCCCTGCATTGAGCAGAAGTAGATATCGTATCTTGGGTAACTATCATTTTGAACGACTTGGGGAATTGGTAGGGATCCCGGTCAGGGATCTGTTAAAGTTTGTAAAGAATGCGGGATGGCTTGAAGAGCAGTAGAGGGTAAGATTGTTGTTATTCAAGGGGATACCTATGGGCCAACTAGTGGCCTAGTGTTGGAGATACAACCCCCTTCCCCTTACTAACTACCTAGTACAATACAAATGCGGGATGGCTTGAAGAGCAGTAGAGGGTAAGATTGTTGTTATTCAAGGGGATACCTATGGATGGGCCAACTAGTGGCCTAGTGTTGGAGATACAACCCCCTTCCCCTTACTAACTACCTAGTACAATACAAATTGTTTTTATTTCTAAATGATTTTTGTTTTTGCAAGAGAGAGAAATGAAGTCTGAGAAAATTATAAGAATTTACAAAAAGCGTCAAAATAAGTTTTGCACTTAAGTTTTGCACGGAAGTGCAAATCATTTTAGATATTTTAATTCAAATAGTAAAAAGTTTTAAGTTTTTTTGATTTTTTTTGTAATTTTAAATTATTTTGTGTAAGTGAAAATATCAAAAATTGTTGAAAATTATTTTTATATGTATATTATTTTTAATTTTTTTTTTTTGTCATATTTGAAAATATTTTTGAATAAGTAGTTATAAATATGGCGAACCAAATCGGCAAAATAAATAAATTATTACCAGACAATAAATGTGCTATTTCATCTTGCGGAATGACCAGAAGAAAAAATGAAAATTTAAATTTTTTTAGATTTCCACCAAATGCCGAAGTACTTCCCTTTTTGGTTATCTGCTAGCAAAATACTTGCGGTAGATGCGAATATGTAGCAAACATTTTGAGTCGAAATGTTTTGGAAAAAAAATACTTAAAAAAACAAGCTATTCCTACATTACTTTTAGGAAATGTAAACGAAATAAATGTAGTTTCTAATTAAAATGACAATGAATATGATTTTGATTTTGATTAACATGAAATTGAAGAAACTACTTTTGAAAACGATAATAATCAACCACCATTATCACGTGAAATATATGAACAGGTAGAGCAGAGTGATGATTTTTGCAATAACTGCATTAAAAGAATTAAAGCAGAAACAATATATCAAAATCTTTTGGCACAAAGTAAATAAATAAATTAATAATTAAAAGAAAAAAAATTGGTAATATTCAAAATAAAGATTTAAATAATGTATCTTTCAGTAGTAAAATATTTTGTAATATGTTATTAAGAAAAAAAAATATTAATTATACTATGGAAAAGTCTTTGGCTCAAAGCATAAATTTAAGATCTGCACGAACATACAATTCTGCTATTCTGCTACTAGTAACAGTTTATGTTGTGATGAGCTGATTAAACACATTACTATATATATATATATATATATATATATATATATATATATATATATATATATATATATATATATATATATATATATAAAATTAGCTCTAAGTTTAGGTCTAAATATAAAAATAGTTACGTGTGATCAAGGATAGGAGTTTCTATAAGAAATTATTGGTTTTTGTGAAGTGGATTGCTAAAAAGCACCTTCTCTCTGATATGTATATCTAATATTTTCTCCAGTTTAATTGGACGAAAAGATTTAGGCTGGGCACATGATTTTTTCCCTGCTTTTGGTATATACGTCACTTTAACCGTTCTCCAGGCGCTGGGAATATAGCCCCACGCATGACTAGCTCTAAAGATTTTTAGAATAGTGGGGAGAACAATATCAAAACCCTTTTGGAGTAGGGCAGGGAAGATCCCATCATCTCCAGGGGATTTGTAGGGCTTGAATTTTATCTTAGGTTTCTGCATATCATGTTAAATTTTTTGATAATTTTGTTCTATTAAATTGTTTTGCGACTAATATTAAAAAAAAGCTGCTAACTAAGGGGAGCAGATAACTCGTAGTATGTTTTTTAACAGCAGTTTATGTCCAAAAGTTCTTTGTAATTAACATTATCTTTGTAACAAACAGTGCTTTCTTCAAAATTGCTCATCTTCATTATTTATTGATTTAATTTTATATTTTTATTTCTTTAATAATAAATAATATTATTAAAATAACTATAATAAGTATAAATATGCGTAATCACGAATCCAACCTGTGTACAAAATTTCATTGAAATTGGATAATATTTACCATATGTTCTAGAACATATGAAATATTAATCGGAAATTTTAGCATGGACCCCCTAGAGCTACTAACGTCTACATTAGGCATGTGTAATCACGAATC